>ML660765.1:38160872-38501748 GCA_007570785.1 Antilocapra americana
GGAACTGGAGCCCATTATCCAGAGTGAAGTAAGCCAGAAGCAAAAACAACAATACAGTATATTAATGTATATATATGGAATTTAGAAAGATGGTAACGAGAACCCAACATGCGAGACAGCAAAAGGAATGCAGATGTATAGAATAGACTCGTGGACTTTGTGTATGAGGGTAAGGGTGGGATGATATGGGAGAAGGGCATTGAAACATGTTAATTATCATATGTCTAATCAATCGCCAGCCCAGGATTGATGCTCGGGGCTGGTGCAGCGAGATTTCCCTGGGGGGAGGGAGGAGGGAGGGGGGTTCTGGAGGGGAAGCATATATAAACCCATGGTGATATCATGTCATTGTATGGCAAAAACAATAAAAAAAAAAAAGAAAGCTGAGCACCGAAGATGTGATGCTTTTGAACTTGGGTGTTGGAGAAGACTCTTGAGACTTCAAGGAGATCCAACCAGTCCATCCTAAAGGAAATCAGTCCTGAATATTCACTGGAAGGACTGATGTTGAAGCTCCAATAGTTTGGCCACCTGATGTGTTGAATTGACTCATTGGAAAAGACCCTGATGTTGGGAAAGATTGAAGGTGGGAGGAGAAGGGATGACAGAGGATGAGATGGTTGGATGGCATCACTGACTCGATGGACATGAGTTTGAATAAACTCTGGGAGTTGGTGATGGACAGGGAAGCCTGGCCTGCTGCAGTCCATGGGGTCGCAAAGAGTTGCACATGACTGAGGGACTGAACTGAACTGAGCTGATTCTTGGCTTGAGAACTCCATGAACAGCATGAAAAGGCAAAAAGGTAGGACACTGAAAGATAAACTCCCCTGGTTGGCAGGTGCCCAACGTGCTATAGGAGATCAGTGGAGAAATAACTCCAGAAGGAATGAAGAGACAGAGCCAAAGCAAAAACAGCACCTGATTGTGGATGTGACTAGTGATGGAAGTAAAGTCTAATGTTTTAAAGAGCAATATTGCCTAGGAACCTGGAATTCATTGGTCCATAAATCAAGGCAAGTTGGCAGTGATCGAACAGGAGGTGACAAGAGTGAACATTGACATTTTAGGAATCAGTAAACTAAAATGGACTGGAATGGCTGAATTTAACTCAAATGACCATTGTATCTACTACTGTGGGCAAGAATCCCTTAGAAGAAATGGAGTAGCCCTCACAGACGAAAAAAAAACACCTAACATTATACTTAATGGCAGAGACTGGAGATCAGCAAGATCCAGTTAATATCAAGAATAAGACACAGATGTATATTTTTGTCAGTTCTATTCAGTATTTTTTTGGAGGTTTAGTCTAGGACAGTTGGGCTTCCCCTGTGGCTCAGATGGTAAAGAATCTGCCTGCAGTGCAGGAGACCTGTGTTCGATCCCTGTGTTGGGAAGGTCCCCTGGGAAAGGCAAAGACTACCCACTCCAGTATTCTGGCCTGGAGAATTCCATGGACTGTGTAGTCCATGGGTTCACAAAGAGTCAGACATGGCTGAGTGTCTTTCATTCTCACTACTCTAGGACAATTAGACATGAAAAAGAAAAGATACAAAAGGTATCTAGAAGGTATCTAGGTTGTAAAAGAAGAAGTAAAATTGCATTTATGAATTACATAATCTTATATACAGGAAATCTTGAGGAATCCACAGAAAAGCTATTACAAGTGACAAAAGATTTCAGGAAGTTTTCAGGATATAAGACCTATATATATATATATATATATATATATATATATATATAAAAGAACTATTTCTATACAGTAGCAATGAATAAGCAGAAAATCAAATTGAGAAAACAATTCCATTTACAATAAAATGAAGAGTTTAAAAACCTTTGGAATAAATTAAACAAAATAACCTCAAAACTTTGGAAAGCATGAAATACTGTTGAGGTAGAATGTCACAAAGAGTTGCAGGATGGGGATCTCTAAGAATCTACCTGTCCACTGAAGCAATAATTAAGTTGACAAAAACAGTGTCAGAATCATCTGAAGAGGTATTTAATGAAGAAAGAAGCTGCTCAATTTTGATAAGATAGCATTGTGGCATTTTCACCACAACCATTGCTGGTTATCTTGTTCAGTGATGGCCAAGGGGATGGCACTCATGTTCCTTGTGTGACTTGTTGCAATTAGAGGAGGCAACACAGACCTTGTTCTTAAAGAGAGCATTGTGATTGTGCTTTTTGACCTTTCTGGTGACTTCCTGAGGAGTTGGCTCCGGAGGAACCTTAATTTGACTCTCCTAAGAATTCCCTTAGGGCTGGGGTGGCCTCCTAGCTTGTGTTTGTGCAAAATATTTAAAGGTATATACTATCTACAGCTGCCTGGGTTAAGGGACAACAGACAGGACAAGCATCAGACAGACTGAAAAAGCCTAGAAGAAATTGGGGGAAAAAATCTTATCTGTAAGAAACTCACTTTATTTATTTAAAAAAACATGGTATTACTCACTTCAGCAGCACATACACTAAATAAGCATGGTATTCACTGAGCATATTTTAACTTTTTTTTTTGGCCACACCATGTGGCATGTGGAATCTTAGTTCCCTGACCAGAGGTTGAGCCTGTGTACCCTGAAGTGAATGTGCAGAATCCTAACCACTGGCCCACCAAGGAAGTCCTACAAGAGACTCACTTTACATCCAAAGACACAGATAGGTTGAAAGTGAAAAAACAGAAACAGATACTCCACACAAATAGTAACCAAAAGAGAGCTGAGATGGCTATAATTATATTAAACAAAATAAACTTTATGTCAAAAATTGTTACAAGAGACAAAGTCATTACATATTTTGTTTATCTCTCTTTATTTTGACTATGCAAGGTCTCAGTTCTTTGACCAGGGATTGAACCCAGGCCACAGCAGTGAAAACCTGGAAACCTCAGTGCTAGGCCACCAGGGAACTCCCATATATTTACTTTAAAACATTGAAAAGATATAGCAATTATAATTACATACATATATGATAACAGTACTCTAAAATAGATAAAGCAAAAATGGACAGGATTGAAGTGAAAAATGCACAGTTACGTAATAATTGTTGAAAACTTACTACTTTATTTTTTATTGAGATGTAATTGACATATTAGTTTCAGGTGTACAACATAAATTTTTTTTTCTTGTGATGAGAATTTTAAGATTTAATCACTTAAAACTTTCAAAAATATAATTTAGTATTATTAACTGTAGTCACTATGCTTTACATAACATCCTCAGGGCTTACTTATTTTTTAAATAAAAAGTTTGCATATTGGTACCACCTTTATCCATTTTGCTCACCTCTTACTCCCAATCTCTGGCAACCACCCAACTGTTCTGTATCTATGAAATGGGTTTTTTGTCTGTTTGGTTTTTGTTTTTAGATTCCTCTTATAAGTGAGACCAAATGGTTTTTGTCTTTCTCTGACTTACTTCACTTAGCATAATGTCCTCAAGGTCCATCCATTTTGTGGCAAATGGCAGTGGTGGTGTTAATTTGCATTTCCCTGATAATAGTGATATTGAGCACCTTTTCTTGTACCTGTTGGCTACCTGTATGACTTCTTTGTGGAAAAACAGTCTATATAGATCCTCTGCCTGTTTTTAAATGAGGTTTGTTTGGGGTTTTTTGCTATTGAGTTAGATGAATTCTTCATATATTTTGGATATTAATTTTGTATCAGATGTTTTGTATGGTTTTCAAATGTTTTCTCTCATTGGGTTGTCTTTTCATTTTGTTGATGGGCTTCCTTTTAGTATGGAAGCTTTTCAGTTTGATGTAGTCCACTTATTAATTTTTGCTTTTGTTGCCTTTGCTGTTGGTGTCAAATCCAAAAAAGCATCGCCAATTCTGATGTCAGAAACTTATTGCCTATGTTTTCTTCTAGGAGTTTTAAGGCTCCAGGCCTTATGTTAAAGTCTTTAATCCATTTTGACTTGAATTTTTTGTATAAGATAGAGGTCCAGTTTCATTCTTTTGCATTTGGCTATCTTAATTTTTCCGACACCATTTATTGAATGTCTTTTCCCCATTTTCTATTTTTGTTAATTAATAGCTATGAATTAATTAGCCAAATAGGCATGGGTTTATTGTTTATTCTTTTCTGTTCCATTGAGCTTATGCATTTATATTTATGCCAATACATACTGTTTTGGTTACTATAGTTTCAAATCAGAGAGTGTAACGCCTCTAGTTTTGTTCTTCTTTCTCAAGATTGTTTTGAGTATTCACTGTCTTTGTGTTTCCAGAAAAAAATTGGGATGATTTGTTCTATCTCTGTGAAAAATGCCACTGGATTTTAATAGGTTATTTCATTGGATCTGTAGATTGCTTTGGATAATACAGATATTTTAACAATATTATTTTTTCTAATTCATGAGCACAGAACAATTGTTCATTTACTTGTGCTTTTTTCAGTTTTTTTTTTATCAGTGTCTTATAATTTTCAGTGTATAGGTCTTTCACACTGTTGGTTAAATTTATTTCTAGATATTTTATTCTTTTTGTTGCAATTGTAAATGGGTTTGATTTTCTTAATTTCTTTTTCTGGTTGTTTGTTGTTAGTGTATAGGAATGCAACTTATTTTTGCACATTGATTTTGTATCCTGCAGCTTTACTGAGTTCGCTAATTCTAACAGGTTTTTTTTTTTTTTTTGGTTGAGTTTTTAGGGTTTTCCAGATATATTATGTCATTTGCAAATAGAGACAATGTTATTTCCTTGTTTCCAATATGAATTCTTTGTATTTCTTTTACTTACCTAACTGCCCTGGCTAGGGCTTTTGGCACTATGTTGAATAAAAGTATCAAGAGTAGGCATCCTTGTTTTGTTCCTGATTTTAGAGGAAAAACTTTAAACTATTAACCATTGAGTATGATATCAGCTATGAATACTTTATGTAATAATGGCAGATCATTTATCTAAAAATGGATGAAGGGCAAAAAGGAAATAGAAAACTCTATGAACCAACTAGATCTAACATTTATATGGTCTGCACCCAACAACAGGCTATAGATTCTTAACAAGTAAAAATGCTATATTCTGTAGGGTATGCCATATGTTAGATCACAAAATGAGTCTCAGAAACTTTTTAAAGTTTGAAACAATACAAAAATTCTTTTCCAGCTATGATGAAATGAAATTAGTCATCAATAACAGAAAGAAAAACTGGAAAATTCACAAATATTGGAAATTAAACAACACACTCTTAAACAACCAATTGGTCATGTAAGACATCATAAGGAAAATTAGGAAATACATTGAGATGAGTGAAAACACAACATACCCAAACTTAAGGAATTATATAACAGAAGTAGTGCTGATAGAGGAATTCAGAGCTGCTGTAGCCTACATTTAAAAAGGAAGATCTCAAATTAACAACCTAATTTTATGCCTTAAAGAACTAGAAACAAAAGAGCAAATAAAACTCAAAGCTAGTAGAAGAAAGGACGTAATAAAGATTAGAGATAAATGGAATAAAGAAAAACAGTAGAGAGCTTAATGAAATAGAGAAAAAAAAGTCAACAAAAATTACCTTTTGAAATAACAATATTGACAAACTTTTATAGCTAAGCTAGGGAAAAAAGAGAGAAGACATAGATTACTAAATCTGTAGTAATGAAATCTATAGAAATGAAATCAGATACATTATCCTGATCTCATAGAAATAAAATTGATTATAGGATAATAACAATGAATAATTGTACACCAAGTTAGATGACCTAGATGAAATGGACAAGCACATGCATTACCAAAACTGCCTCAAGAAGAAATAGAAAATCTGAACCAGACTTATAAAGAAATAAGTTTTGAACAAATATATCAAGAGATTAAATATATCAAGAGATTGAATCAGTAATTAAAAACCTCCCAACAAAGAAAAACCCTGGACTAGATATCTTCACTGGTGAATTCTACTAAAGTTTTAAAGAAGAATTAACACTAATCTTGCTCATATTCTTCCAAAATATAGAAAAGGGAATGATTCTAAGGCCAGCCTTACTCTGTTACCAAAGCCAGAAAAAGACATCACAAGAAAGAATATTGCAGGTCAAAATGCCTTTTGAATATAAACATATGACCAACAAAATACTAGTAAGCTGAATCCAGCAGTGTATTAAAACGATTATATGCCACGACCAAGTGGGATTTCCCTCAAGAATTCTAAGTGTGGTTTAACATCAGAAAATCAGTGTCATATTCAATACATTTCATTGGAACAATGAATGAGCAAAACCACCTGATCATCTCAGTTGGTGCTGAAAAAGCATCTGATAAAATCCAACAGCTTTTCATGATAAAAATTAATTCCTGATTTCAGAACTTACTCAGCAAAATAGGAATAGAAGTTCATCTATATGATAAAAGGCATTTATCAAAAAACTGACAATTAACATTATACTCGATGATGAAGGCCCAAAAGCTTTCCCTCTATAATTTGGGGAACAAGATAAGGATGTCTGCTTTCACCACTGCTGTTCAACATGGTACTGGAAGTTCTAGCCAGAGCAATTAGGCAAGAAAAAAAGAAATTCAGATTAAAGACATTAATTCAAAATTACCTCTTTTCACACATGATCCTATATAATTTATAAGATTTATAATCTTATAAATAGAAAGTCCTAAAAAATCCACAAAAATTTATTAGAGCGAATGAATGAATTCAACAAAGTTGCAGGGAGAAAGATCAATTTACAAAATTCAGTTGTATTTTTGTACACTAGCAGTAAACAGACCAAAAAGGAGATTGAGAATGCAGTTGTTTTTTATAGTAGTGTCATGCGAGTGTATGCTCCTCTGTTTTTGTCTCGTCACAACAAAGATTTGGAGTGACGGTAGCATCAAAAAGAGTGAAATATAGAGGAATAAATCTCACCAAGGAAGTACAAAACTTATAAACTAAAATCCATAAAATACTGCTGAAATAAATTAGACTGAAGTAAATGGGAAGATATTCATGTATATGCATTGACAGACTTATTATTAAGATGATAATACTTCCTGAAAGGATTTGCAAAATCAATACAATCCTTTTCAAAATCCCAGTGACTTTTTTTCCAGAAATGGAAAAGCTGATTCTAAAATTTATATGGAATTGTAAGGGATCTGGAAGAGTAAAAGACCATCTTAAAAAAGGAAAACAAAGATGGAGGATTCACAATTCTTTGCCTCAGATTCCACAATGCTATTAATACTTAGTGTCAAAAAATGTGTTATCAAGAGGATGAGGGGACAAGCCACAGACTAGGTGAAAATATTTCTGAAAGATGTATCTGATAAAGGAATGTTATCTAAAATAAAGAACTCTGAAAACTCAATAATAAGAAAATGAACAACCCAATTAAAAATGGACAAAAGACCTCATCAGATACCTCAGCAGAGAACATAAAAAGATGACAAGCATAGAAAAGATGCTCTACATCATGTATCATTAGGGAATTGCAAATTTAAACAACACTGAGTTATCACTATGGTAGTGCTTTCCCCACTACA
The DNA here is from genome assembly GCA_007570785.1 of Antilocapra americana. NCBI lineage: Eukaryota > Metazoa > Chordata > Mammalia > Artiodactyla > Antilocapridae > Antilocapra > Antilocapra americana. The sequence goes on from ML660765.1 coordinate 38,168,349, forward strand.
CCACGATGCTTCTGCAGTTATTTTCATCTATGTAACTTTTTAGGATTATTCTTGTCTTTGTTCTCCAGATATACTACTAACTTGTTTTACCACACCAATATAGCCATGTGATGTTTGCATTACAGCACATTTTAGCACATATCAAGTATATACTACGTGGATTTTAGATTTTTTTAATTAAATTATCCACCAAATCTTGTGATTTGGTGTTTTGCCTATACTGAGTCCTGAAAGACTAGTTAGTAGGTGAATTGTTTCTAGCTGAAGAAAAGAACGCTTTGGGTAGGAAATTGATTTGAGTCCTCCCTTGTAGTATTTGTTAGTTGTTCAGTTGTGTCTGATTCTTTGAGACCCCCATAGACTGTAGCCTGTCGGGCTCCTCTGTCCATGGAATTCTCTAGGCAAGGAAACTGGAGTGGGTTGCCATTTCCTTCTCCAGGGGATCTTCCTGACCCAGGGATTGAACCTGGGTATCTTGCATTGTGGACAGATTCTTTACTGTCTGAGCCACCAGGGAAGCCGGAGGTTCGTGACATGTGCAGGAGACAGTCATCAAGACCATCCCTAAGAAAAAGAAATGCAAACAGGCAAAATGGTTGTCTGAAGAGGCCTTACAAACAGCTATAAAAAGAACAGAAGCAAAAAGCAAAGGAGAAAAGGAAAGATATACCCATTTGAATGCAGAGTTGCAAAGAATAGCAAGGAGAGATAAGAAAGCCTTCCTCAGTGATCAGTGCAAAGAAATAGAGGAAAACAGTAGAATGGGAAAGACTAGAGATCTCTTCAAGAAAATTAGAGATACCAAGGGAACTTTTCATGCAAAGATGGCCACGATAAAGGACAGAAATGGTATGGACCTAACAGAAGCAGAAAATATTAAGAATAAGTGGCAGGAATACACAGAAGAACTATACAAAAAAGATCTTCATGACCCAGATAATCACAATGCTGTGATCACTCACTCACCTAAAATTTGAAGTCAAATGGGCCTTAGGAAGCATCACTACAAACAAAGCTAGCAGAGGTGATGGAAATCCAGTTGAGCTATTTCAGATCTTAAAAGATGATGCTGTGAAAGTGCTGCACTCAATATGGCAGCAAATTTGGAAAACACAGCAGTGGCCACAGGACTGGAAAAGATCAGTTTTCATCCCAGCCCCAAAGAATGGCAATACCAAAGAGTGCTCTAACTACCACAGAGTTGCACTCATCTCACACACTAGCAAAGTAATGCTCACAATTCTCCAAGCCAGGCTTCACAGTTTGTGAACTGTAAACTTCCAGATGTTCAAGGTGGATTTAGAAAAGGCAGAGGAACCAGAAATCAAATTGTCAGCATAGGTTGGACCATCAAAAAAGCAAGAAAGTTCCAGAAAAACATCTGCTTCTGCTTTATTGACTATGCCAAAGCCTTTAATGGTGTGGATCACACCAAACTGTTGAAAATTCTTCAAGAGATGGGAATACCAGACCACCTGACCTGCTTCCTGAGAAATCTGTATGCAGGTCAAGAAGCAATAATTAGAACTGGACATGGAACAACAAACTAGTTCCAAATCGGGAAAGGAGTATGTCAAGGCTGTATATTGTCACCCTGCTCATTTGGCTTACATGCAGAGTACATCATGAGAAGCATTGGGCTGGGTGAAGCACAAGCTGGAATCAAGAGTGCCTAGAGAAATATCAATAACCTCAAATATGCAGATACCACCCTTATGGCAGAAAGTGAAGAAGAACTAAAGAGCCTCTTGATGAAAGGGAAAGAGAAGAGTGAAAAAGTTGGCTTAAAACTCAACATTCAGAAAACTAAGATCATGGCATCCGGTCCCATCACTTCATGGCAAATAGATGGAGAAACAGTGAAAACGGTGACGGACTTTATTTTCTTGGGCTCCAGAATCATTGCAGATGGAAGCTGCAGCCATGAAATTAAAAGATGCTTACTTGGAAGAAAAGTTATGGCCAACCTAGACAGCATATTAAAAAGCAGAGATATCAGTTTGTCAACGAAGGTCCATCTACTTAAAGCTATGGTTTTTCCAGTAGTCATTTGTGGATGTGAGACTTGGACTATAAAGAAAGCTGAGCACCAAAGAATTGATGTTTTTGAACTGTGGTGTTGGAGAAGATTCTTGAGAGTCTCTTAGACAGCAAGGAGATCCAACCAGTCCATCCTAAAGGAAATCAGTCCTGAATATTCATTGAAAGGATTGATGCTGAAGTTGAAACTCCAATACTGTGGTCACCTGATGGGAGGAGCTGACTCATTTGAAACGACCCTGATGATGGGAAAGAATGAAGGCAGGCAGAGAAGGGGACAACAGAGGATGAGATGGTTGGATGGCATCACCATCTCAATAGACATGAGTTTGAGTAAACTCTGGGAGTTGGTGATGGACAGGCAGGGCTGGCGTGCTGCAATCCATGGGGTTGCAAAGAGTCAGACACGACTGAGGGACTGAACTTTGTGGAATATGAAGTATTTGTGGAATCCAACAGATGGAGAGACATAAAGATGGATGAGCTAAGGAGCTAAGTCATAGTATTAATAACTTCCAGTACTATGCATTCAGGACATATATATTAAATTAAAATGCCTGAATGAGGATGTGGCAGTAGGAATGGAAATCAGAAACATTTCAGAAGCTATGCTTCATATTTGTAATATTGAACCTGGGTAAAGTCTCTAGCACTTGAAGGTTTTGGGGTAGAACACCACCACTGAAGAAACCCTGTATTTCCAAAGAATTTGAGATTGTAGTCCGTTAGTTGTACTTACATTTTTAAAGGGAAGGAAACAAAGTTAACCTTTAAAAGAGAAGTGGGAACATGAAATGAAACCCACAGCTTGTCTTGGGTTTTGTTTTAGCTTGGTAACTATATTTACATTATCTGTCACTCCTGGAGGAGGAAATGGCAGCCTACTCCAGTATACTTGCCTGGAGAATTCGTGGAGAGAAGAGCCTAGTGGGCTATATATATATATATATATATATATATATATATATATAGTCCCTGATGTTGCAGAGTCAGACACTGCTGCGAGACTAGTGCTTATCTGTCACTAGATGGAGTCCATGAGTCCAGGCAAATTTTGGATGGCCTTTTCTATATATCTCTTCCTATGATTTCCTGTTTTGTGCCTTTGAAGGGGAGAGTAATACTTTTTTAAAAAAATTGACACATGAGCTTGAATGGCAGAATTTTAGATTTGCCTTAAAAGAATAACCATTGGTTTGTAAAACAGCAAAATAATCTTTTCAATTCTTCTTATCCCCATTCTCCAATTTTTTTTTTTTGAGAAACAGTCTCAAAAATTAGTTTAATATCAGTTCTAAGTCATTCTAGTATTAAGAGTGTTTTTAATATAATTCATTACTGAATGTGAATTTAAAAGTTAAATTTTTATCCTCTGAGTGCCCTCCCTCCACCCTGAGAATTCTTGGTTTCAACCAGTTTCACATTTCCCTCACCATAAGGTTTGTTTCAAATAATAGTAAGAACAATTGTTATACTGCTTACCAAATGTCAGTTTTTAAGCAACACAACAGGTGCCTGCATTTCTAAAACCTTATATAGCATAAAGCATTGTGAGAGAAAGGACCAGATAACTGTTAGTAATTTTTCTTTTATCGAGGCTACCAAAAGATCAGAAGTCTGAGGCTGATGAGAGAGAATAGTTACAATTATTTTATGTTAGGACTAGGCAATGTGGATGAATATGTGAAGTGGTTGCAAAAAGTTATCTTGGGAGCTCTGTAGGCTCCAAAGATGGTGCAGTTAATCTTGCTCAGTTAATATGCACACAAGACAACATGTGGGCAATGTATGACATAATTACTTTTTTGTCTTTCTGCTACAGCACGTGCCCTTATAGTCGGCCTCCCTTTGGCTATGGAAACTTTCCAAGTTCAATGCCAGAATGCCTTGGTTATTATGAAGACAGGTACCAAAAACATGAGGCTATGTTTTCAGCTTTAAATAGAGACTATCCTTTTAGAGACTACCCAGATGAACGCGCTCACAGCGAGGATTCTCGAAGTTGTGAGAACATGGATGGGACTTCTTACTATAACAGTCATAGCCACAGTGGGGAAGAATACTTAAATCCCATGCCTCAGCTGGACATTGGCGCCTTGGAGAATGTCTTCACAGCCCCGACATCAATTCCCTCTAGTATCCAGCAAGTCAGTGTCACTGACAGTGATGAGGAGGAAGAAGAAAAAGTGCTCAGGAATTTATAATTTTAAAACAAATATGCACAGAAAATAAACATTTCTTAAAATATATTCTGGGTCACTTGGTGTGAGGAAAAAAGAGCCTAGAATTCTTTGCTGAGAGTTTTCAGCCATGATTTGAGAAGTCAAAACCAAATGCAATTTATGCCTTCATAAAGTTTTGATTAGTGAAACCTGGAGTCTGATGTTTCATCATAGGAATATTTAAGATATGAGGTATATTTTTATGGCTGAAATTTGCATCAGCATATATTATCATTACTTTATCTTGGAATGTGCAAAATACTGAATCCTCACAATTATATGTGAGAGGAAAGGGAGTGTATAATCTGTCATAAGTGTGATTTGTATTTTATCTCAGGATGGATTTATTTTTATTTATATGATTTTTTTGTTTGGTGTTTATGTAATACTTCTGGATATTTTAGTTTTTATGTAACATTTTGAAAATATTTTGATAACTTTTAGTAGTAAATTGGGACTCAGTTACTAACTTTAATTTGCACAAATAACCAATTATAAGTTGCAAATGTGTTTTAATGGAATCTGAGTAATTCCTTCAGCTAAATTAGTCGTTTCTGTTCCTAAACATTTTTATCATCTTTTTTGGATATATTTTCATTTGGTATGCATTGTTCTACTTCTGTTGTAATTAAATAAACATAGAGAAAATTGTTCTTGTTGGATGTTTTCTGTTTAGGGGATAGAAATAAGCCAAACAAGTATTTTTCAAATGAGAATGGTGTCCATACCACATGCAGATATTTATTTTTATTTAATAGTCTCTAGAGTTGTACAGATCCTGTTAGCTTACTTGAAGCTATATCAACAAAGATGGTGTAAACATATGCTTATGCCATTTCCAAACTCTTTACAGATTGGACCTATGACTTAAGCACTCCCCTCAGTGGAAGAGCTCTTCCAAATTTGGTTCAGGCAGTTGCCTTTAAAACCATAGAGTTTATTTAAGAGTACGTGGGATTTGTTTAATTCACAGTGAGCAAAAGAATTCTGTTTGTAATGTGACCTCTTGGTAAATACCCACTTATGAACAGAGAGAACCATATTAGAACTGGATCAGAACCGCCAGAACTGGGATCAAGGTAGAAGAAATCTATTAAAACAAGACACAAAGTGAACTGATGATCAGAAGTAACCACAAACCAATATACCTTTCCCTCAATGATCTGTATAATTTATGTAAATTGAGATTTTTTTTTTTACTTAAAACTGCTTAGAAGTTGTGTATGGAAACCTGTTTTAAGCTTCCAACTTCTTCCTTTACTAAACCTGTATTTGTCCCTTAAGCAAAGGCTGTTAATGTAATATATTTTCATCAACAATAGACTTACTGTATGTAGCATTTCCTTTTCCCATGAAATATGAAAATTTTTATTTTCATATTTTATGTTTATTATTACTCTGTGCAGTGTCACTTGAATGTGGTTAAGGACCAAAACTTGAATTTCTTGGTAGAGAATGAACATGTAACTTCATGTTGGAACTACAGCACATTTAATGTCTACACCTGACAGATGTCTACACCATTGCATGTGAGTTTGAGCCATTTATCCCATCTCATTTTAATAATACCTTAGTGACTAAACTGGGTTTAGAGTAACTTAGTCTTTTTTTACTAAAGTATAGCTCATTTATAATATTATATTAATTAGTATTGGATGTACAACATAGTGATTCAGTGTTTTTATAGATTATACTCCATTTAAAGTTATTATAAAATATTGGATATATTCTTTGTTCTGTACACTATATCCAGTAGCTCATTTTATGCATGGTAGTTTGTACCTCTTAACCCCCATCCCTATTTTGCCCCTCTGCCAATCCTTCTCCTCACTGGTAACCACTAGTTTGTTTTCAATATCTGTTTCTGTTTTGTTATATTCATTTGTTTTATATTTTAGATTCCTCATGTAACTGAAAACATACAGTATTTGTCTTTCTCTATTTGACTAATTTCATTAAGCATAATAAGGTATTACCCGACAGTCCAGTAGTTAGGACTGTGTGTGGGCTCCCACTACAGGGGGCATGGATTTGATCCCTGATCAGGGAACTAAGATCCTGCATGCTGCATGGCACAGCGAAAAGAAAAAAAAAAGCATAATACTCTCCAACTCCATCCATGTTGTTGCAAATGGCTAAATTTCATTTTTTATGGCTGAGTAATATTCCATTGTGTGTGTGTGTGTGTGTGTGTGTGTGTGTGTGTGTGTGTGTGTGTGTGCGCGCGCGCGCACTTGGGTATCCTTATCCATTCATGTATTGATAGACACTTAGGTTGCATCCATATCTTGGCTATTGTAAATAATGCTGCTTTGAACATTGGGGTGCATGTTTCTTTTCAAATTAATGTTTTCATTCTCTTTGGGTATATACCCAGGAGTGGAATTGCTGGGTCATATGGTACCTCTATATTTAGTTTTTTGAGGAACCTTCACACTGTTTTCCACAGTGGCTTTATCAGTTTACATTTCTACCAGTAGTGTAGTTTGTGCTAAGTTTCTCTCAGTCATGTCTGACGCTTTGCAACCACATGGATTGTAGCCCATTAGGCTTCTCTGTCCATGGGATTCTCCAGGCAAGAATACTGGAGTAGGTCGCCGTTTCCTTCTCCAAGGGATCTCCCCAACCCAGGGAATGAACCTGCATTTCTTTTGTCTCCTGCATTGGTAGGCAGGTTCTTTACCACTAGAGCCACCTGACTAGGGTTTCCTTTTTTGCACATCTGTGCTAACATTTGTTATTTGTAGACTTTTTGATGATATCCATTCTGAGAGGTATGAGACAGTATTTCCAACAGAACTTGTTCTTACAAATTGGGGGAATGCCTTTGTAAGGCAGTGGAATAATATAGAGCATTGTTCAGTATTTCCGAACTATCTGTCTTTAAGCTAGTCCTGCACTGCAAATTCTAACTCCCCAATCTTCATTTTAATGACTGTTGAGTTGGGCAACCCTGTTTTAATCTTCTCCCTCCTGTTCCTTAATGCTAGGAACAGAAGTCAGTTAGATGGTTTATAGATCTACAGTATAATTTGGGCTGGGAGATATGGGTATCTCTTAGGTGCAACAATATCCAGTAGCAGTTAAGCATGCCTGGATACAAATGCCCATATTTGCTTATTTATAGCTCTTCAAACCATTGTTAGCTCTGACTAGAGACCCTGTAGACTAAATGGAGTGCTCCCCTAGGAATGAATTCATTTGCCTCTCCAAGTTGACAGAGTGAAATCCTCTAAGCTGGAAACCACAAGCGCATTCTAATAGGTTTCAATGCTATTCCTATTATGAATTGGAGGGGTTTCTCTGATATTTGAGTGGCTAAGAATCCACCTTGCAATGCAAGGAGTGCTGGTTCTACCCTGGTCCAGGAGGATCCCACATGCCATGGAGCAACTAAGCCCATGTACCAAACTACTGAAGCCTGCACACCTAGAGCTCATTCTCTGCTGCAAGAGTGACTGCCACTGCAGTGAGAAGCCCATCCACAACTGGAGAGTAGCCCCTGCTTGCTTCTCAACAATCTTGCCATGAAGAAATATGTTGGCCTCAGTTTATCTTGTGCTATTCTACCTTAGCTTGAGTTTACTTTTTTCTATTTGTTTGTTTTAACATAATGTCTAACAGAATCCATTGTGGAAAATGCTACTGACAGTTGGTTGCTTCAGTTTTCAATCGCTGGCTTCCAATTTTGTTTTCTGCATTAACTCGGAAAATCCTTAAATCCTTTACTGAAGGAAGATGGTGGCTCATTAAACTGTTATCTGCATTAAGTATCTGATGGTCTTAAAAGATTGAAGAGCTGAAACTTAGAGTTGTTATAAATTTCGATTGTCCACTATAAACTGGCTTTTTAATGGAAGTTGATACTGCATCCAAAGCTTCAAGTGAACAAATGTATTAAATTCCCATATAAGTATATGTTTCACAGTGAAAACCAGCTGTCAGAAGGATTATTTCTGAGCCAAAAATACAAGTACTTTTGAAAGTACTAGTTTGGAACTTTTATCATTTGATTTCAAAATGAAGTTCTGGGATTTCTGTGCACAACTTGCAGTATTTTAAAGAGATATAATTTTGAGGCGAACAGTGTTAGTCTGAAAAATCTAGCCTATGTGTTAGGATAGATTCTACTGAGGAACATCTTTTCCAGTGTTCTGAATCATCTTAACTTTTTAGGATTTTAGAGCAATTCCAAGGGCTTCAAGTATAAAACTACTTTTCTGTAAGCAAATTACTTTCTAATTGTACTTGATGAGAAGTTCCACGTCCTCTAGACAGATTTACCCTTCATCTCTACCTTCTTCCTTCTAACTGCCTGACCTAACCCTACATGTCTTCTTTCTGATGTGTAACACATAGGAATCTTAGTGAACTTTTCACTAAATGATGAATGCTTACAGGAAAAGCAGGGAGATGTAGGAGGAGGACTGCTTGGTATACTTTTATACCTCCAGCTCCTCTGAAACCATTTCAGGAAATGTTTTGTTTCTAAAAAATAATGAACAGCATTTTATATGTATTGTTTTTTTTTAAAAGAAAGAGCTTCCAAAAGCTATGTTTTTGCCTGTATTATGTCGGACACGGTCTGTGGAGGCTGATAACCCCTCCTGGAAAGGACGTTTTAAGCTGTGCATAATCATTTGGGTCACAAGAGTGGAAATGTATAGGATGACCAACGGTTCTGGTTTGCTCAGAACTGAGAGGCGAGGTTGGGGGAGAGGGAAGGATCTAGGATCAGTGCTAAAACCAGGAAATTCCTGGGAAAATTGAGATAAGCTGATCATTCTAATGATTAAAGTGAATATTGGATCATCTGGATCTATGTAGATCTACACTTATGCATGTTGTGCTATGCAGTTTCAGAGTTTGAAATCACTGAACTTCACTCACAAAAGCAGTTATAGCTGAACTTGTGTCAAGCCTATTCGAAAGGCAGGGGTAAGTGCCAGGATGCATAGAGCCTGTAAGAGAACTGGAGACACATAGCTATTAGTACCTGGGGTGCTTTTATCAGACAGCTTCAACCTTACTTGGAAGACAAAAGAAAAATGATCAAAGCTGTACCTTTTAGTGATATTTCACTTTATAAACCAGAGAGTGAAAGCGCTTTTGTGAACATGGAGTCTTTGTTTTAAGCTTTTTTACCATTTCCCCAAGAATGATAGTGGAATATTGGCCAGAGTCTTTTGTTGTTGTTCAGTTGCTTAGTTGTGTATGACTCTTAGTGACCCCATGGACTGCAGCACACCAGGCTTCCCTGTCCTTCACCATCTCCCTGAGCTTGCTCAAACTCATTGAATCGGTGATTCCATCCATCCGTCTCATCCTCTGTCATTCCCTTCTCCTCCTGCCTTCAAACTTTCCCAGCATAAGGGCCTTTTGCACTTCTGTCCATGAAATTCTCCAGGCAAGAATACTGGAATGAGTAGCCATTCCCTTCTCCAGGGGATCTTCCCGACCTAGGGATTGAACCCGGGTCTCCTGCATTGCATGCAGATTCTTTACTATCTAAGCCACTAGGGAAGCACCTGCCAGAGTCTTTAGTACAATGCAAATCTGGGCTGTTTGGGCACACCTAATATTCTAACTCTGTAGTTTTTATCTCTGAGATACTAGCTATGATGGTGTTTTACAGATATGGTCAGTACACTGCTTCCAACAAAATAATCTGGGATCCTTGTTAAAAATTCAGGCATTCCCTGTATCTATAGAATCAGAATTTCTCTGGCTAGAACCTGGGAATATTCATTTTTAATATGCTCTTCAAGTTATTCTTAAGCACTCTTATCTTTGATACCATGTAAAGTTTGCAAGGCATTTAAAACTTTGCCATGAAAACAATGTAACTGTGCTAAAGGGAATTTTCAGAGAAGAAAACATCTGTGATTCATCCAATAATTGTTTTTATTTTATGATGGTCTTTCTATACTTGCCCATATACACATATTTTCACACAACTGTAATCACAACACATATACAATTTTGCATATACACAAATTTGCATTTCCTCAATATTTTATCATGAGCTGTTTTTCATATTGTATACCTTTATAAATGATGACCTTTCATGTTTGCATAATATTGCTTCAGACTGATAGGCCATAATCACATGAAAGAGTTAGGATTGCACTTTCTTCCAAATTGGTTTCAGTAATTTGTCCTAGTAAGGTTTAATGGTAAGAGTTCAGAGTGAGCACTCTTACAGACTAGGGGAACGGGTACTCTGAGCAGCCATGATTTCAGTGATATGTTGGGTTTCTATGTCATTTTAGAGGTCATTTTACATCTGAGGACTGAATGGATAAAGCAAGCAGTCTCATTCCTAGATTGGACTTTGGGTTACAATGCTAGGGATGTTGAACAGAGTACATGGAAAGAAAAGTGCTGCACAGTGACCCTTCCTGCAAAGGAGACACCAGTACCTCTTTCTGGACAAGTTTTGCAGCCTCCCATCTCAATCGCTAATCATTCTTCATATCTCAGTTTAGATATCTGTCAATTTTCTCCTAATGACTTCTTTTCTTTTCTTTTAAAATAATAGAACCCTGTAGTTTTAGCTATGTTTCATCTCTTGAAGCAAGGTATGGTGTCAAGTACCTAAGGTTCTTGACTATAAGATGTCAAAGGAACTTTCATATGCAACTTCCATAAAATACCTTCAAAGAGAGAGATAAGCCCTTTCTTTGTCCCTTTTTCCTTTCTGTTGGCAGGAATATGCAAGTGATGGCTGGAATCTGAGTAGCCATTTTGGACCACAGAGACCTCATGCTGAGGTTGGTAGAAAAACAAGAGAGAAGTAAAAACACCATACCAGCACTGAGTTACTTTCCTCAAGGCTTTTATGTGAGGTTAAAAGTAAGTTTTAACTAGTTTAATCCACTGTAATTTTGTATCACATGCTGCTGGACCAAGTTCTAGCTCATTCAGAATACTTCCACTCCAGAAAGTTTTCTCTAATCCTCAAAGACTAAATTAGTTGTTCCTGCATTATATGACACCTTTATTTATATCTCCCATTACATTTTAAGTTCCTTGAGAACCAACCAGAGCAAGTAGTCTAGAAACTAGAAAAATAAATATATGATGGCCAACAGAATGACAAACACAACCCTGTATTCACAGTGTTGTATTCATGCAAGCATTTTTCTAAGTGGACATGATAGAGCAACTTTACTTTTTTTTGTAGAAAGTATTTCTCTAAGAATGTAGCTCTGGAGCCACCATGGCCATGTTCTCTTTATTTTGGGTAAAGCCCGTCTTTTGTAGAAGCACATGATGCCAACAGGGAAGTAGAGATAGGATGACATAGAGAGAATCCACACTCAGTTTTTGGTTCCCTTCACTGCAGAGCACAACTTCACACCTGCACTGCTCCTTAAGCCAATTAGCTAGTTCAAGCTTTTTTTTGCGGAGGTAGTGGGTTTCTACATTTTGCAAATTAGTCTGGATAAACATGGGGACGTGTAAAAAGGTACCTTTGTGGGATGCAACATCTTGAAACCCAGGGAATACTCTTGACATTGCACAGTTTTTACCTCTACTGATGCCATAGAGTCTAGTGTTGAAGAATTTCTATCAGTTTGGGATCAGGCATAATTGGGGAAGAGGCCTGGCTTTGTCACTTTGTAGCTTTGTTACATTGGGCAAGTAACTTCACCTCTTTGAAACCTCAGTTTTCTGAACAATAAAAATAATAATTGTTTTTGTTAATAGTAACAGTAAAATAATAATTGTCTCATAGGATTATTGTTGAGGATTAATGATGGTACTCAATGTTGCACATGCTCAGTCACTCAGTCATGTCCAATTCTTTATGACCCATGGACTGTAGCACATCAGGCTTTTCTGTCCATGGGATTATCCAGGCAAGAATACTGGAGTGGATTACCATTTCCTCCTCCAGGGGATCTTCCTGACCCAGGGATTGAACCCATGTCTCCTGCATTGGCAGCTGCATTGGCATACCACTATGCCACCTGGGAAGCCCATACACAGTGCTGGGTGCATATTATTAGCAGAGGTTGTGTCTTCTTGTTTCCCTCATGTGTTTTTAGCAACAGCATCCCCTCCTCATTCTATCATGTCTCTGGGACATCCATCTTGAAACCTCCAAGTTGCTATCATGAGGCCAACTTGGAAAAAATGACTGGGAGAGAAATTAGTTTTATCTTACTCAAGTGTTCACCTGACCCAGTGTTTAGCTTTTCTTTCTCCGTAAGATGTGATGATACAATTGTTAGGAGGGGATCAGCCACTTACCACCTCCTCACATTTGTATAAAGCCTTTCAGTATACTTGGATCTCTCCTTTGAACACATGAAAAACATAAATTAAAGCTGAAGAAACTGAGACTCAGTGAGGAGCAATTGACTTGTCCTACATCAAGGAGGTCCTCCATTCAAGAGCAGAAATCAAGTCTACCAGGGAATGGTTCAACTTCATGCAGAGATATAGTATATAAATTGGTAGTTGTGACGTATTCAAACATTTTCTTAAAATGTCTGTAATATTATGATTTATAGCAATAAATATAGGTTTTGTTTCTGTCTCTGGCACAGAGCTTATAAAACTCTTAGAGTTTCCAAAGTGATCAAAACACTAGGAATATCTTTTGGTCTAGTAGTTGGTTTTTGACCCTGGTTCCTGATACAGGGTTCCTGAAACCCTTGTAGCTTCCTAAGTGATAGGAGTGTCTTTGTTCTGATAACATGACTCTGTATGGGTTCTTGGATGATTCCTGGGTGAGGGCTGGTCAACCAGAAAGACCAAGCCATGATTAGAGGCTTGGAGTTTTCAGCCCCACCTCTGATTGTCTTGAGAAGTGAGAAGGGCTGAAAATGCAGTTAATGATCTATCATGCCTCTGTGATAAAGTCTCCATAAAAAACCCCCGAAGTATGGTGTTTAGAGAGCTTCCAGGTTGGTGAATACATGGAGCTTCTGGGAGAGTAGCATGCCTGGAGAGGATGTGGGAGTTCTATTCTCTTTTCCCCATATCTTGCCTTGTTGCATGTTTTCATCTGGATGGTCCTGATGAATCATTTTATAATAAACTGGTAGTCTAATAAGTAGAGTGTTTCTCTGAGTTCAGTGAGCCACTCCAGCAAAGTGGCTGAACCTTAGGAGAGGGTAACTGGGAAGTTTCAGTCTATAGCTGGTCAGTCAGAAGCACAAGTGTTAACCTTGGCTTAAGACGGGCATCTGAATTAGGATGGAAACAGTTTTGTGAGACTGACCCCTTCACCTGTGGGATCTGACATTACCACAGGTAGGTGGTGTCAGAATTGAGTTACATTGTAGGATACACAGCTGGCGTCATGGAGAATTGCCTGTTGGTTGTGTGGGAAATGCAGCCCCCCCACCCCACATTGAAGGTGCTAGTCAGAACCATGTCAATGCCCTAAAATAAAGCCAACATTTCTTTGTTCTAAATTTCTTTCTATAACAAATTTAACTCTCTTCAGTGAATTAGGAAAATACAAGAAGGCCCCAAATCCTAGGACTATCTTTCCATAGCTTTTCTGTACAAATTTAATTATGCATATTTTTTTTCTTGTTCAGTCACTCAGTCGTGTCAACTCTTAGTGACCCCATGGACTGACTGCAGTGCAGCGCGTTAGGCTTCCCTGAGATATAAAACTAGAAAATTTTTTTCTAATTTTAAATATATTCATTGTTATTTTATGCTTATAAGAATAATAATGATTATTGTAAAAATGTATAGCAGTGAACATGCTAAAAAGTATAAATCATTGTAATTCAGTCACTCAGAATTAATCAGAGTTCATCAGTCATTTTGATTCATATAATTTTGCAGACTTTTCTGACATATACATAGTTACAAAAAGGAAATCATAATGGGACTTAAGATGCAACCCCCTCTTTTATATAATATGCCATAAGCATTTCCATGATACTACATTTCCTCTACAACATGATTTTTATAAAGTTAGTATTATGAAAATTTTCAAACTGTATAAAAGAGCATAAATACTATCGTAAATTTTCTACACCTATCACTCATATTCAGTGATCACCAGTTCTGTATTTCTTACTCTCCTCTGCCATGGAGTTTTAAAAAACAAATTGCAAATGTTATATTTTATCCATAAACATTACAGTGCTAAAAGATTGGGACTCTTAAAACAACAAAATTGTGATCATTCATTAATATCACACGCCACAGTCTTCATCTTCTCCAGTTGTCTCATAAATGACCTTTTTTTTTAAAAAAAAATTGTATGTTTGAGGAAAGGATTCAGGATTCAAGGAAAGTCTACCCATTGCATTTGGTTCACATATATCCTAAGTCTTTTTCTCTGTATGTTCCCATTTGGTCTTTTTTTTTTTCTTGTATTTTTTTCTTGTTGGAGAATAAACTAGGTTTGTATAGAATCCTTACATTCTGAATTCTCCTGATTGCATTGCCTTGCTGTCATTTAACATATTTCTCTGCCTTCTGAATTTTCTATAAATTGGTGATTAGATCTAGAGGTTTGATCAGGTTTGAACTTCTTGTTAGTGGGTTATATTTCTATAAGGAAGTGCTAATCTAGAATATATTTTAAATGGTTTACTCGTATGGGTATAATCTCTTTAACAAACCCCTTTCTATTGGAATTGAAATTATTTCTGACATGGATTGTGATTACCAACACTGAGAGTACAACAAACTATTTTCTTTAGAATAGATTTCCTGTAAGTAAATTCAGTGCCAGAGCTTTAAAAGTATGATCTTGTAAAAGTTTCCATGGTGTTAAACTTTTAAGATACACTCTTGGTTCCTCTTGAAATGAAGGTCCTTTCAAGGGCCCTTCAAGGACCCTATGGTCCTTGTACCCCATGTCCACAGCCTGCTTTCTGCCTGTGGAAAAAGTTTAGCCAAAGAATAAGTTTTAATCATAGTAGTCATTTTAATGACTTTTCCATAGAAAATGCAAAAACAAAGGAAAACAGTCAAAGGAGACCAAATAATAATAGTTTAGTCATTAAGCATAATCAAGGACATTTAGTTCCTTCTTAAGTGAAAATGAAGGTCGCTCAGTTGTGTCTGACTCTTTGAAACCCCTTGGGCTATATAGTCCATGGGATTCTTCAGGCCAGAATACTTGAGTGGGTGGCCTTTCCCTTTCTCCAGGGGATCTTTCCAACCCAGGGATCAAACTGGGGTCTCCTGCATTGCAGGTGGATTCTTTACCAGCTGAGCCACAAAGGAAGCCAAGGATACTGGAGTGGGTAGCCTATCCCTTCTCCAGCACATCTTCCTGACCCAGGCATTGAACCAGGGTCGCCTGCATTGCAGGTGGATTCTTTGCCAACTGCACTATCAGGGAAGCCCCAGTTCCTTCTTAAGGACTATATAATATTCTGAGGCATATCCTGTGAGCTGTCTTATAGATACTGAAACCCTCACCACATGGGAGAAGTTAACTATGTTATGACCAGATTGTAGCCATGACATAAGCTGCCACAGTTCTGAGAATTGGCCTCAAGGAAATGGGAACAGTCAGGCCAGAGAAGCTGTACTTAAACCAATCAAGATGACGCTGGTCAGACCACCAGTGACCAATTTCAAGATGACTGTTAGAGCTTACTGTACTGTTTCTACCTGTAGTCTGCTTCCCTCAGTCTATAAAGCTCTAGCCCACTGATTGTCCAAGGAATGGGGAGGAGTCGTCAGCCTTTGGGCAAGAGTCTGCCCACTCTCCCCCAGTTGCTGGCATCCAAAATAAACTTTCATCTCCACCAACCTTTCCTCTTTATTGGCTTTTGAGCAATGAGCAGCTAGACTCCACTTTTGGTTACACTCTGGCTAGGCCAGAGCAGAAAAACCCCACAAAGATTGGGTCTAAGGATAAGTCTCATTCTACTGAGGTGGCCTCACTTGGGTTCATTGCTGCCCATGCTAGTGAGCAGTACAGAGGCTACACATAGAACCAGGGCTCCATGATGGAGAATGAAGCCATTCTCTACCCCAACCTAGGCCTCCCTTCTTCTCAGTCCCAGCACCTTTATCACACTGAGTGAAAAGATGAAGCATGTAGAGAGAAGGGTCTGCCAGCTCAGAGGCATGCTCATTCTCCCGGGTCCTTTGTTAGGTTTATAACGCCTTGATTCTGGGTTCATAACTTCTTGTGACACCACAAATACTGAACTCAGCTCCTCCCATGAGAAAACTTGTTTGCCACTGGACCTAGTTAAGGGGTCAGTGCAACAAGCAAGCTAAGTCTCCCTCACAGCTTTTGTTGGGAACCAAAACATCTGAATCATTTTAGAATCTCTAAATGCTCAGTTCTTCACCTTGTCCACTGTGGTTTATAGGAGAATGGAGGGGTAACCCCAACCCCACTGCCAGCCTGGGAGTGTTGAACTCTTGCCATATAATTGTGCAAATCTGTACCAGGCAAGGTAGGGAAGGTCAGCTTCTGACTCTCCTTGGCCTGCAAAGACAGTCCAGAGCCCTGATGAAGACAGAAGCACTTCCCACTTGCAAAGGATCTTACTGAGAAAGCAAGAAGACCAAGCAGGTGACTTTAAGGACCAGGGAGAGGGGACTTGAGCAGAGGCTCTCTACTCCTGCTGCCTCCATGCTGGGTGGGACCACACCTTGTAACAAATGGACAGGTATCAGAGTAGATCTGGAATTAGGTAAAGATGCTGAATATAAACAAAAAGGGTAAAAGAGACTGCCAATTCAGGGCACTGAATTCTTCTGCCTCAAGAGGAACTTTGTAACATTCCAGCCATGTTTAGCTTATCAAACCTGGATGGAGCAAAAGCCCTGGGATCCACTCACCTCATCAGAAACAAGTCTGAACAAGCTGGGCACTGTCCACGCATTTTGACAGTTCAGTTCTGACCACAAGCCAAATGTAAATTGAGAACTCCAAGTCATCCATAATGCTTTAGCCATGCATGAAGTCAATATCCTGTCTTTGAGAAGCACACAAAAGACCGTTTGAGTAGGAAAGTCCCACCAAATCCTGCTGAAACACATAGCCCACATTTGGATCATCTTTCTGAACAGTGTCTTGATTTGGAAGGCACAGCTGTTGCTGAGATCCCTGAATACAGTATGCTGTTCTCTGTGGAAGCAAGGGTAGATTAGTGAGGTTAACTTGAGATGCACTAAAGCCCTCTAGACTGCCCCTGTCCCCAGATAGCCAGACTGCTGGCAGCTAGATGCTGGTGTTAGCCATAGTATCCATGTCTGCTATCCAGTGGGCAAAGCTGGGTGGTAGCTGAACTTTTCATAGGACTTTAGGGATGTCAACACCCCTCTTGGAGGTTTGGTTCCATTGAACCAGACTCTGTGCTTCACGCTGGAAATGTCTCTTAGGAATCAGCACTCAACACTTCTGTTTTCTAGAAGGATGATGATTAGGAGAAGTTGCCTTCTCTGACTCAACCCCCAGAAACATGGTTTTTAGTGAGTCCCAGGAAACATGAGACATGGACCAAGGACAAAGCCAGAATCAGGTTTATGCCTCTAACAGCTGTAGTTTTCAAATTGTTTCAGATTGCAGGAGTTCGGACAACAGCTGCAGATTTATTCCTTGTTCTTGGGATGAGAGGCAAATACAATGGAAACACAACTGCCATGACTATTTTCTATGTCCGTAAATCCCAAGTCTTGTCTTGGGTTCTGTGAAATTAGTGACCTGTTACAACCTAGCTAAACAGAATACATGGAGTTAGGTACCCCAAACCCCTCCCTATGACTTTGCAAACTCAGTCTAATATTTTCTCTTAAAGATGCCCCAGGCTCTTGGAGTTCTAAGAGACCTTAAAATTATCTAGTCTATATATAGGAATGGCATGGGCCTCCTATGTCACTCCTCATTTATATGTCCAGACAATTGGACAGATTGCTTTATTAAGGACAAACACGTTTTAAAGGCTTTTGATACACACTGACAAATTGGTCTCCAATAAAGCTCCAAGCAAGGGACTAGCAGTATCTGAAAGACTACAATGCAAGTTTTTTAGGACCTTCACTAATGTGAAAGTGAAAGTCATTCGGTCATGTCCAACTCTTTGCGACCCCATGAGCTATAGCCTATCAGGCTCCTCTGTCCATGGAATTTCCTAGGCTAGAATACTGGAGTAGGTAGCCACTCTCTTCTCCAGGGGATCTTCCCAACCCGGGATCGAACCCAGGTCTCCTGCATTGTAGGTGGATTCTTTACCATATGAGCCACCAGGGAAGCCCAAGAATACAGAAGTGGGTAGCCTATTCCTTCTCCAGGGGATCTTCCTGACCCAAGAATTGAACTGGGGTCTCCTGCATTGCAGGCGAATTCTTTACTAGCTGAGCTACCCATGAGATCTCATTACTTCTGTTGTTCCTTTATTATTCTGCTTTTATTATTATTATTTAACATTCTGTCTGTATGTTTTGAGTATCGAAATGAGGTACAGAATTCCTAAAGGCAAAACCACACTTTTGCAGTCCCTGTGGTAAGAAGCATATTGAACACATAATAATAATGAACCAACATTTACTGAACATTTACTAAGTGCCAGACTTTAAGCATTAGCTCTTAGGGTTCACAACAACCCATTTCATTGGGAAATCTCAGAACAGCTGAGCCACTTGCCTAATGCCACACAGGGACCAAGCTTGGGTAAGTCTGACGAGAGCCTGCATACAAACTCATTTGCCATGCTGCTTCCACATGGTTACTACAAATAAATATTTGTACATACGTTGATTAACTGGTTGTTTTCATCTGGTAGGACAGACTTGAGTGACTCGGAAGGGAGTAGCCATAAAAATTGGCTAAAAATGCAATCCTAGTTCTCCCAGTCATTCCTGACTGGAATAGCCCAATGGATTTCAACAATGTTAAGCTGATTTTGAGGGTATGACCTGAGGTAATATTTTTATTAAAAATTTCTTATGACTGGAAACTCTAAGAAGGAAGCTTGAATTATCCCATATAAAAATATAGCCATCTAAGATCATCAGTGGCATTTCCTTTTTATAGTGTGTGGTGCTAAAAATAGCCCCAAACTCCTCAACCCAACTTTCCAGCTTTTTAAAAGAACAGTACTTATGAGGCTTGTGACTGGTGGGATTTATTCTATCCAGTGTTTCCTGTGGCTTCCTTGAAGGAGAAGGTAAAGGGTTCAGAACAGATGGCTATTACAGTCTCTTTGCTGCCCAAGGATCTGTGAGGGGCCTCTGGCTGCCAAGTGAGAGCAGAGAGACAGCCCTCTGAAGAAGTGAGGTGGGAATGTGAGACCAGAGGAGAGTCGAGGCCATGAGGGCTTTTGTGGAGAATTTAGAATTAAGTCAGATGATCCGTCCTAAGTTCAGTGGGCTGAGAGGAAAAAACAGACCCTTTTCTCCATATGTTAATAGTTGTCCTGTGGGCAGTCCTGCTCCTGCCAGCTCGGCACTCCATGTCTGATGGGACCTGAGGAGGGACTGTAGCTGCTCGGAGTGTGAAAGGTCAAAGTGGAGAGTGATTTTATAAATAAAATTAGTCCCTGAAAGTTTCTGGCCTTTGCCAGCTCCTTGTCTTCCTCAGTATGTCTACCCTTCCTGCTATAGTGCCTGTGGAAAAATTCACCACGTTTCAAGATTTCTTTAAAAAATTTCTGGAGGTGTAATTTACATGTAGTAATATGTGCCCATTTTAAGTGTATGTATAGCTCAATAAATTTTGACTTAAGTGTGCACCCATATGAGCTTCCCACGTGGCTCAGTGTTAAAGAATCCACCTGCCAAACAGGAGACACAGGTTTGATTCCTGGGTTGAGAAGGTTCCCTGGAGAAAGAAATGGCAACTCACTCCAGTATTCTTGCCTGGGAAATCCCATGGACAGAGGAGCCTGGTGGGCTACAGTCCATGGGGTTGCTAAGAGTCGGACACGACTGAGAGACCAAACAGCAGCAGCAGCAGCAGCAGTGCACACATACAACCACCACCACGATCAAGATTTAGAACACCTCTCTAACCTCAGAAAATTCTCACCTGTCCCTTCCATGCAATTCTCAGCCCCCCCCCCCCCCCCCCCCCCCCCCCCCCCCCATCAACCTTCTGCTGCTGCAGCTTAGTTTCGCCTTTTTTCAGAATCTCATATACATTGAATTGAAGAGAATGTAGTATTTTGCTCTCAAACTTCCTTCACTCGGCATAAAGTTTGTGAGATTCATCAATGTTGTTGTATATATTAATAGTTCTTTGTTTGTTGCTGAGTAATATACTGTTCTATGGGTGTACCATGATCTGTTTCGCCTTTGAGTTAGCTGTTGTTTGATTATTATGGATGAAATTTCTGTGCACATTCATATAAAAATCTTTTGTGAGTGTGTGCACTCATTTCTCTTGGGCAAATACCTAGGAGTGGAATTGCTGGGTCATAGAAAAGTATCTGTTTAACTTAATAAGAAACCGCCAAACTGTTTTCTAAAGTGGAATATCTGAAAGTTCCAGTGCTTCACATCCTCAACGACATTTGGTATTGTCAGTCATTTTAAAAGTCATTCTCACTATGATTCTCAGTCAGAGTTTCATACTGAGTGAAGGAAGTCAGACTGAGAAGGAGAAATATTATATGACATCCCTTATATGTGGAATCTAAAAAGAAATGATGCAAATGAACTTATTTACAATCAGAAAGAGACTCACAGACTCAGGAAATGAACTTCTGGTTGGCGGGGGTGGGGATGGGGGTGGGTGGGAGGGAAGGGATAGTTAGGGACTTTGGGAAGGCCATGTAAAAAAATAAATTTAGTCAGTCTAAAATGAGTAAAAAGTGGTATCTCACAATGGCCTTGATTTGCATTTCCCTGATAACCAGTCATGTTGAACATCTTTTCCTGTGCTTGTTATCCATTCGTATATCATGTTTTATAAAGATTCTATCCAAATCTTCTGTCCATTTAAAAAGATTGAGTTACCTTCTTTTTATACATTCTGGTTACAAGCCCTTTATCTGATATTTATGTTGCAAATATTTTCTTCTAGATTGTGGTTTGCTGTGTATATTTTTTAATAGTATCTTTCAAAATGCGGAAGTTTTTTTTTTAATGAAATCTAATTTGTCAGTTTTTTCTCCTGTGGTTTATGCTTTTGTGTCCTGTCCATGAAATCTTTGCCTCCCTCAGTTGTGAATAGGTTCTGTGACTCTTCTAGCAATTTGTAGTTTTAGCTTTTAATTTTGGCTCTATAATCTATTTCAAGGTAATTTTTGTATAGGTAATAATGTGAGGTAAAGGTCAACATTCCCTTTTTCATACAGATATCCAGTTGTTCCAGTACCATTTATTGAGAAGATAATTTTCCCCGTTCTGTCAAAACTCTGTTAAACACAAATGTGCATTTACTTCTAGTTCTGCTACTCACCAACCTCATGATCTTAGAGCAAGATATCACCTCTCTGTGTCTCCGTTTCCTTATCTGTAAAGTGGGATAATAGCATTTACTTCTAGGGTACTTTTTTCCCCTTCAAAGAATATGTATAAATGATTTGCCCCTGATATATATGTATAAATGATTTGCTTGGCACAGTAGGTCATAACAGCTAGTATCAATTATATATACAAAGCTGTTTCCATTTCTGAAGCACTTTTGAATATATTATATTACTTGGTATAATCTTGTCCAATTCTTCTATTTCCTGTTTTAAGACCCTGTAAATAAGACAAAGAACCACAAGATAGTCATCTTTACACTTCACCTGTACTCAGTAGAAGATGTAGCTTTAATTTCCCGAAGGGCAGAGGCTGTGTTTGCTTTACATTCTCTCCTGGTAACTAGGCAGTGCCCAGACACTACCGCATTGAGTGATAGTTTGATTTCATTTAGTGGGACAAGAATTTATCTAAGTTCTTCTTGAAATCAGTCATGTTTCCAGTCTTTTCTATCATCTCTTTTTGCCTCTCTAGAGATCTCATGGGTTCTGAACCACCTTTGATAATCAGACTGTGACTCCCACATCCCACCCTCCACCTGGCTTGATTGCATCCTCCCCTATTTCCAACACCCTCACATTCAGTATGTCTAAAGCCGTACACATTGGCAGTATCTGAATCAAAGCTCTTTTGGTTGCAAGAAGCAGAAACTCACTCAAATTAGTTCAAATAGAAAGCAGTGTTTATTGAAAGGCTGTAGTGGGGCATCTCACACAAATGAAGAGTAAGGAGGCTTATAGGAAAGCTTGCTTGACTTGAGTGACCAAGGAGAGTACCATAGAATAATAGCATTTGAAACAAAGTCAGGTCAATTTTGAAGAGGTGAAGACATCTTTTCTGGAAGATGAAACAGCTTGTATAAAGTCAAGAAGATAGGAATGTGTACTTATTCTTGAATTCTGCTTCGTACTGTGGTTATTTGGGAATCCAGCTCATTTTTCCAACTGGATTCTGAATATGAACTGATTTTGTATTTCTTTATATTGTGTTAGAACAAAATGATAAAGTTTATCACTACTACCACTATCATCATCATTATCATCATTACTGCCACAACTATTTATCTAACACATGATGTGCCAGGTACAGCACTAAATTCTTTTCCACACTTTTTTTTTTCTAATCCTCAGAGTGCCTTTGAGATTTTTTAATTAATTAATTTTTTAATTGAAGGATAATTGCTTAACAAAGTGTTGTTGTTTTCTGTCAAACCTCAACATGAATCTTCCATAG
This sequence comes from Antilocapra americana, assembly GCA_007570785.1. Lineage (NCBI taxonomy): Eukaryota > Metazoa > Chordata > Mammalia > Artiodactyla > Antilocapridae > Antilocapra > Antilocapra americana. The sequence continues at coordinate 38,191,268 of ML660765.1, forward strand.
GTATACATATATCCCCTCCCTTTTGAACTTCTCTCCCATCTCCCTCCCCATCCCACACCTTTAGGTTGATACAGAGCCCCTGTTTGAGTTTCCATAGCCATATAGCAAATTCCCGTTGGTTATCTATTTTACTTTTGGTAATGTAAGTTTCCATGTTACTCTTTCCACACATCGCATCCTCTCCTCCCTTCTCCCCATGTCCACAAGTCTATTTTCTATGTCAGTTTCTCCACTGCTGCCCTGTAAGTAAATTCTTAAGTACCATTTTTCTATATTCTGTACATGTGTGTTAGAATGTGATATTTATTTCTCTTTCTGACTTATTTCACTCTGTATAATAGATTCTAGGTTCATCCACCTTATTAGAACTGACTCAAAGGCATTTCTTTTTATGACTGAGTAATATTCCATTGTGTATATGTACCACAACTTCTTTATCCGTTCATCTGTCGATAGACATCTAGGTTGCTTCCATGTTATAGCTATTGTAAATAGTGCTGCAATGAACAATGGGATACATGTGTCTTTTTCAATTTTGATTTCCTCAGGGTATATGCCTAGGAGTGGGATTGCTGGGTCATATGGTGGTTTTATTCCTAGTTTTTTAAGGAATCTCCATACCATCTTCCACAGTGGCTGTATCAATTTATTTTCCCACCAACAGTGCAAGAGTGTTCCCTTTTCACCACACCCTCTCCAGCATTTATTGTTTGTAGACTTTTTGATGAGGGCCATTCTGGCCAGTGTGAGGTGATATATCTCATTGTGGTTTTGATTTGCTTTTCTCTAAAAGTGAGTGATGTTGAGCACCTTTTCATGTGTTAGCTATCTGTATGTCTTCCTTGGAGAAATGTCTGTTTAGGTCTTTTCCTCACTTTTTGATAGGGTTGTTTGTTTTTCTGGTATTGAGTTGTATGAGTTGCTTGTATATTTTGGAAGTTAATCCTTTGTCAGTTGTTTCATTTGCTATTATTTTCTCCCATCCTGAGGGGTGTCTTTTCACCTTGCCTATAGTTCCCTTTGCTATGCAAAAGCTTTTAAGTTTAATTAGGTCCCATTTATTTGCTTTGGTTTTTATATCCATTTCTGTAGGAGGTGGGTCATAGAGGATCTTGCTTTGATTTATGTCACTGAATGTTCTGCCTGTTTTCCTCTAAGGGTTTTATAGTTTCTGGTCTTACATTTAAGTCTTTAATCCATTTCGAGTTTATCTTTGTGTATGGTGTTAGGAAGTGTTCTAATTGCATTCTTTTGCATGCAGCTGTCCAGTTTTCCCAGCACCACTTATTGAATAGGCTGTCTTTGCCCCATTGTATATTATCGCCTCCTTTGTCAAAAATAAGGTACCCATAGGTGCATGGTTTTATTTCTGGGCTTTCTATCTTGTTCCATTGGTCTATATTTCTGTTTCTGTGCCAGTACCATACTGTAGCTTTGTAGTATAATCTGAAGTCAGAAAGGTTAATTCCTCCAGCTCCATTCTTCTTTCTCAAGACTGCTTTGGCTATTTGGGGTCTTTGGTGTTTCCATATGAATTGAGAAATTTTTTTGTTCTAGTTCTGTGAAAAATGCCATTGGTAATTTGATAGGGATCACATTGAATCTGTAGAGTGAGTTTGGTAGCATAGTCATTTTCACAATATTGATTTTTCCTACCCAGGAACATGGAATATCTCTCCATCTGTTTATGTCATCTTTGATTTCTTTCATTAGTGTCTCATAATTTTTTGTGTGCACTTCTTTTGTCTCTTTAGGTAAGTTTATTCCTAGATATTTAATTCTTTTTGTTGCAATGGTGAATGGGATTGATTCCTTAATTTCTCTTTCTGAGTTTTCATTGTTAGTATATAGAAATGCAAGTGATTTCTGTGTATTGATTTTGTATCCCGCAACTTTGCTAAGTTCACTGATTAGTAATTTTCTGATACTGTCTTTAGGGTTTTCTTTTTTGTTTGTTTGTTTATTTAAATTTATTTACTTATTTTTTAACTTTACAATATTGTATTGGTTTTGCCATGCTTTGGCATAAATCTGCCATGTGTTTTCCATGTATAATATCATGTCATCTGCAAGCAGTGAGAGCTTTACTTCTTTCTGATCTGGAATCCTTTTATTTCTTTTTCTTCTCTGATTACTGTAGCTAGGGCTTCCAGAACTATATTGAATAATAGTGGTGAAAGTGGACACCCTTGTCTCCTTTGAAATTTTATAACTAAGAAATTTGAGGTAGAGAGGTATGTTCTTTAACTTGTGCAAAGTGATTACTTAAAGGGAACAGGGGAGAGACTGGAATCCAACCTAGGTCTTGTTTCCAAAGTCCTTTAATCTTGAACTTTACTTAGCTTTCAAACATTGTCTTAACTCTTGGCTTACTTTTTGAGTGAAAATGTTTCTATGTTATTGACATTGGAAATTCTCACAGACATATGTGTGTGTGTGTGCATACTATGTCACTTCAGTCATGTCCAACTCTTATGACCCTGTGTAGTCTGCCTGGCGCCTCTTTCCATGGGATTCTTCTGGCAAGAATATTGGAGTCCCCATTATCCAGAGTGAAGTAAGCCAGAAGCAAAAACAACAATACAGTATATTAACGCATATATATGGAATTTAGAAAGACAGTAACGAGAACCCAACATGGGAGACAATAAAAGGAACGCAGATGTATAGAATAGACTCGTGGACTTTGTGGATGAGGGTAAGGGTGGGATGATATGGGAGAAGGGCATTGAAGCATGTTAATTGTCATGTGTCTAATCGATCGCCAGCCCAGGATTGATGCTCGGGACTGGTGCAGCGATATTTCCCTGGGGGGAGGGAGGAGGGAGGGGGGTTCCGGAGGGGAAGCATATGTAAACCCATGGTGATATCATGACAATGTATGGCAAAAACAATAAAAAAAAAAGGAAAAAAATAAAAATAAAAAAATAAAATGGACAGGAAAAAAAAAAAAGAATATTGGAGTGGATTGCTGTGCCCTCCTCCAGGGGATCTTCCCTACCCAGGGATCGAACCTGTGTCTCTTACATCTCCTGCAGTGGCAGGCAGGTTCTTTACCACTAGCACCACCTGGGAAGCCCTCTCATAGTCATCTATAGCTATTAAACTATCATTAGTGCAATCCTGAGACTAATGATCTTTAATGATGACCTTGTTCATCAGGAAGGTTTCTGGCTCTTTGAAAAGGACAGAAAATCATGATTTCTTCTGACCAGCCCTTCTTCAAATGGGATCCTAGTCCTTAAACCTTGCAGGAATATTGATGCTGAGAGGAAGTAATTCTCAGCTCCCGTTAGTACTGCTAATATTTGGGCAAACTGCTCCTTTTAGACTTGCTTCTTTGGCTTGGCTTTTCACTTAGAAAACTTTGGTTACAGAGAACACAAGGAAAGGGTCTTGCAAATGATACTGATCAATAAAAGGCAGGGAGGATATAATGAGCTTAAGTGGTCCCTGGTGATCCTCCCTGAGCCAAATGCACTTTCAAGATATCTAAAGCAGTGACTTTTAAAACCCAGGTCCCTATTCAGTGAAGAAGACTACCTTGTACCTTTGATGAGAGCAAATCTTCAAACCCTCTCTCTAGTCTCTGAATCATGGTCTCCATAAGCCACTGAAGTTACTCATAGTCTGTTAAAGCAGAAGTGGGGCTGTGGAGGGGGACCCTGGCTCTGGAAATAGTATGAATCATTCCAATATGGTGAATGGGGCACCACCGACTGTTGGCATTATATCCCAATTCTACTCTGGCCTCAGCATCCGCTGCCTGCTCTGGTGATCTGACATGCAGTCTCATAAACCCAACTTTTTGTTGGATGCTAACAGCAATTGTTTGCATCTGTGTAACTCTTTGTAGTTTGCAGTGCATTTTGAATCACTTACTGATCCTTCCATGTATTCATTCATTCAGTATACACATAGTTAGTAATAAGTAATATGGGCCCACCATAGGTCAAAGCATTGTGCCAGATATGGAAGCTATAGTGCTGATCAGAAGAGTCGTACCGTTTTGGTCACTGCCATTGTGGAGCTGATAGTGTAGTGAAGTGTTTTGCTCATTTGAAACACATTTCAGTGAAATCCAGCTGAATTGTGATGTGTAAGGTATTTCTTACTGAGGGTCATGGTCAAAAACATAGAAACATACAGGTTTAGTGGAGGCTATCATAAAAGATTCCTCTAAGTATCCTCCTCACAGCCACTGGAGAATTCATGAAGGCAGTTCAGGAAACAGAAAATATTATTACTGTTCTTGCTTATCCATCGGGTATGATACCTTGCAAGGTAAGCAAAGGTGATCAGACACATTAGTCCTTGCCTTCAGTTCTTTGGGGGCTCCCCATTATCCTCAGGATGAAAGCTCAACACCTTAGGCCAATATAGAAGCCACTTCTGGATCGTCTGGTCTCTCTGGTTCCCTTTACCACTGTTCATATCACTTCATTCCCTCCTCCTCCTCAGATACCCTTTTGACACCAGATACCTGAAAACACCTCCTCACCTTTGAACACTCAGCTTAAGTATAACTTCATCTGTGCCTTTGCCATGTTCCTCCAAGTGAAACTTATGGCTTCTTGTCTGGTCTTTCACTGTCTCCTTTCTTATCCCTCTTCTTCTTCGGTTCATGGCACTCTTTTTCCTTTGGGAAGATCCCCTCTCCCCAACTCTCCACGTGGTGCTGATGACAGGCAAGGCCCATAGAGTACACTCGTGATCCTGCCCTAGAACCCCATATTCTAGGTATTGCAGTTGGTCCAAGGATGGTATGTAACCCAAGCAAAGCCAATCACAGCCCAAGGGCTTTGCATCAAGATGGTTCAAATTGTGTCTCTAAATGGTCATGAATGTACAGTCTCTAACTTTATATTCTCTTGTTTTTCTGCACCTATCTCCTCCTATCACCTATAAATTCCTCAAGGCAGGGACTTAAATTTAAGTAATAGGTATGTACAAATTTATGTATATAAAAGCAATATGTTCTCTTTGTAGGAAATTTTTTGGCAATTTTTAAAAATTTTAAAATGCACAAAAATGTTGTTAAACACTTGTGGTCCTTCCTCTCTCAGGGGCAATTTAACACCATTTTTATAATGCAGATACAGGGACTTCCCTGCTGGTCCTGCTTTCCAAAGCAGAGGACACGGGTTTCATCCCTGGTCAGGGAACTACGGTCCCACGTACCGAGGAGCACCTAAGCCTGAGTGTGGCAACTACTGAACCTGAGCAACAGAACAAAGAGCCTGCGTGCTGCAGTTAAGACTCGATACAGCCAAAGTAAAACAATTAGGATATAATAGAACATATGATTTTATAACACATTTTTTTCACTCAATTATATATTGTGAAAACTTTTCCTTGTAATTAGCTGTTTTCCCACATGATTTTTTTTGATTATCTATTTTTCTGTCAAGTGGATAAAATGTATCATAAACTATTCATCAAAAAATCTATTAGAAATTTGGGTGGTTTCTTCTTTTCATCATTATTAAAAAAGCTGCGTCTGATTTATGCCAGAGGTAACACTGCAAAGAGTGGTATTTTCATTAAATGAGGCTGTTCAATATGATATTCACATGGTGAGTGTATTAGTTACCTATTGCCATGTAACAATATTACTGCAAACTTGTACTTGAACACAATACAAACTTATTTTTCTTTTTGTTTTTTTTTTTTTTGACTGTGCCACATGGCATGTGGGATCGTAGTTCCCCAACCTGTTCCCATATCCCTGCAGTGGAAACTCTGAGTCTTAACCACTGGACTGTCCAACACAAACTTACTATCTTAAAGTTTTTGTGGACAATACTTTTGTTAGACATAGCTTAACTAGTTCCTCTGCTTCAGGTTCTTACAAAGTTGCAATCAAGATGTTGTCTAGGGCTACAGTCTTATCAGAGGCTCAACTGGGGAAGGATCTGCAATCAAACTCATGTAGTTATTGGCAGAATTCAATTTCTTGCAGGCTGTCAAACTGCAGGCCTGTTTTATTACTGCCTGTCGGCATGAAGCTACCCTCACTTCATTGCTGCATACTTCCCTGCATGGAGTAGTTCACAAAATGGCAACTCACTTCTTCACAGCCAAAAAGTGAGAGAGAGAAAGAGAGGGATGCCTTTGAAGTTGAGTGTTACAATTTTAAGTACTATAATCACAGACACATAATCACATGTATTTTATCACCTTTGCCGTATTCTATGGTTAGAGGCAAGTCACAGGTCCAATGTACACTCATGAAGAGGGGAAATCACACAAGAACATAAGCACCAAGGTGGGAATCATGGGGCTGCTCTATACTCTGCCTCAGTGAGGGTCCGAAACTTCCTTCCCCCACCCTAGTTTTATTTGTTTGTTTGTTATTTATTTTGGGCTGCTCTGGGTCTTTGTTGCTGCATGCAGGCTTTCTCTAGTTGTGCTGAGCTGGATCTACAAGTTGTTGTGGTGTGCAGACTTCTCACTGCCATGGCTTCTCTTGTTGCAGAGTACGGGGTCTATCTAGGTCATGGGCTTCAGTGGTCATGGCACAGGGGCTTAGCTGCTCTGCAGCATGTGGGATCTTCCTGGATCAGGAATAGAACCCTTGTCCCCTGCACTGGCAAACAGATTCTTAAAAAAAAAAAAAAAAAAAACAGATTCTTAACCACTAGACCACCAGGAAAGTCCCCAAAGCTTTCTTGATACATAGCACCTTTAATGTCTCAGTCATTATTTTTAATGGCAGCTCTAGACCCAAATATAAATATCTAACAACTCTGTATATTAAGTAATTAGATCCAAGCAACTTAGTATTTATATAATATACATAAATTAAAAGAAAAAATAATATTTTATTTTACTTTTAAGCAACCATAATGTTTGTTAATGGACTTGTGCTCTTGTTTGGCCCTACAGACCTTATCAGATGTTAGAATATGATTGAAAACCATTATTCTTGTCACCTTTATGTCACAGGAACTTTGAAAAACCCAGTTTTACAAAAATATAATATTATTGAAAAGAGAATATAGTACAATTCAATATTGAAACTATGAACTACTTCAACTTAATAGTTTATGTGGTACACAATGGATGTCACTGTGCTTCATTCAAAAATGTGAAATATCCCATGACACCCATGTGAATTTACTGTGGTACACAAGGGTGACTTGTTACACAGTTTGAGAGCCATGGACAAATGGAAAAAATTTCCAGGACCTCTGCTTCACACTATAAACAAAGTCAACTTCAGATAAATTATAGATCTAAATATAAAATAAAAACAGTAAAACTTTTAGAAGAGAACACAGGAGAACAGTTTTCTGATCCTGGGGTAGGACAGTTTCTTGAATAGGACTCAAAAGATACTAACCATAAAAAGGATTGATTAATTTGGATATATTAATAGTATATTAAGAATTTCTTTTCATCAAAAGTAAGTGAAATGCATTTTGGAAAGTGGAAGCTGATATTTGCATTCACATATATGACCGGGGGTTGTCACCAAGATGTTTGCAGAACCCCTGTAAGCCAATAAGATAAAGACCTACTACTCAGTAGAAGAATGGAGAGTAGACTTGAATGGATTTTAGGAAAGAGGATGTCCAGTGGCTAGTAATCATATGAAGAAGTTTCAATCTTGCTAATTGCTAGGGAAGCAAAAACAATCGATACCACTACCAGATGACTACAGTTGTTTAAAAAGGGAAGTATTAAGTTTTATTGAGGATTTGAAAACATCCAAATTCTGTTACAAAACTGGTGAGGGTGTAATACATTGCTAGAATCATTTTGCTAAACTGTTTAGCAATATTTGCTAAAGTGGATCGTATACTCTGACCCAACATTCAATGGCCAAGCGATGTCACTCCTAAGCATATACCCCAAATAAATGCAGATATACAGTGATCAAAAGAATGTTCACAACAATCTCAGTCTGGGAACTATCCAAAAGTCTATAAATTGCAGAATAGACAAATAACTTGTGGCACATCCCAGTAATGGAATATTGTACAAAATGAACAATCTATAACACATGAACAATATAATAGAATCTGATGAGCACAATGTTAAGCAAAAGAAGCCAGGGCATCCCAACAATCCCCTCCCCTCTCCTGGCTATAAAACACATCCTGTGTGATTCCATTTCTATAAAGTACAAAATGAGGCAAAATCAATCTATACCCCAAATGAATTACAAAGGGCGAAGGTATTCAGGAAATGCCAACATACTACCTTCACCCTTTGCAATTCATTTGGGATTTAGATGGATGTCTGCTCTTATGCATAAGCCCCTCATATTGCTGACTCTCAGCTTAAAAGACACCCAACTGAGAGCCTTTCCCAACCATGATGTCTACGTAGTCCTCCTTTCTTATCCTCTTTTTCAGCTGCTTTTGTTGACAAACCCCAATGTGTGATTACTGTGTTTTATTTATTTGTGTAGTTGCTTGCTTACTGCCATTCTCCCACTGGACTCTAAGTACCACGAAGATAGGAATGCTATGTGTCTTGTCCCCTATTACAATTCCAGCACCTTACAGAGTGCCTGGGATGGAGAAGGCCTTTAGGTTAGTCAGACATTTTCACACTTCTAACTAAGACAAGCTTAAGCGAAAAACAAAATTTTGGTTCATGTAATTGAGAAGTTCCAGGGGAAGGTTCACCTAAGACATGGCTTGGTCCACAGGTTCAAATGTTATTAGCTAGCTCCACCCCCACCCCCACCCCCACCCGCACCCGCACCCCCACCCCACCCCCCATCTTGCTTTTTCTGTCTCTTGTCAGTATTTGACCTAATTTTCAGACAGGTTCTTTCCAGACGTGGTAGCAAAAGGACTACTCACATCCTCAAATTTACTTTGGTCACTGTCTCAGAAGAAAAGGAAGCAGTTTTTGGTAAGGTTGTCAAGAGTCTTGGGGAGGACGCTCGTTGATCCAGATTAGGGCCACATACCCGACAATGAGCCAAACACAGAGGGTCTGGGGATGGAGTTCTACTCCCAGGCCTTGGTTCCTTGACTGTCTCTGCAGGGGTAGATGGGCAGGAGAGGAGGCTCTATCCTATTCAAACCAGACGCAGATGTGAACAGGTGCAAGGCCACCTGGAGCTGACTTATTTGCTTAGCTCCTAGTTTAGTTTACCACTCAGTCAGCTGCAGAGACTCAACTCTCTTCCTGGGTGGTCATTAACCTAAAACCAGAATGAGAACTATAAGTAGTCGAGCTATTTTCCAGTTAAGTGAGGCTAGCTGAAACTGGGCCTCCTTGACCCTTGATTGCCATTTTTAATCAGGCAGTATGTTGGCATTTCCTGAATACCTTTGCCCTTTGCAATTCATTTGGGGTTTAGGTGGATGTCTGTTCTTTATAACAAATACAGTGATAGAGTTCATATATAATGTTTTCCTCCCTTCCAATCCTTATCCTAAACTGGGTCTGTTTATAGCATTTTCTTGATCAATTTAAAGATCACACTCCCAACCTTCTATTTTATCTACCTCCGTCTCCTTCAATCAGATCAACCCAAAGTTGACTGAGCTAAGTGACAAACAGGCATTTTCTCATTGGTATGCATAGGAACCTCAGATACATAAACTCACTGGCAGCGTTAGTATTCACTGCCTTGCAGACTCATCACTTTAGACTTCCAATTTGGCTCCTCTTTCAGGATTTGTCCATGACCTTGAGGAATTCAATTCCTTCCTTCTGGACCTTGGTAGCTCTCACTATAAAATTAAATAATTACCTTGTCTGCTGAACCAAATAGTTTCTGAAAACCCTCTCCCCTGCAATCTCTGATCTTGAAATCACCTTTCTATCCTCCTTAGCAATCTGGTGATGAGAAGGTTAAGATTAAGTGTGGGGTGGCTGCAGAATCAGCCACATGATTTGTGGGTCCTTCTACAAAGTGAGAATGCAGTTTCTCTTGTCCAAAAATTATTAAGAACTTCAAGATAGCAACAGCAAAGTACTAAGCCAAATATGAGGACCATTTGAGACTGGGGTCCTGTGTAACTGCCTGGGTCATACTTCTGTGAAGTCAGCCCTGGTGTCTGAATTAATCAGAGAGGATTAACCAGCTATGCTCATGCTTGTCCTCAGAAGTGTGCATTATGTCTCCATCATCCTTTCCTGGGATAGGAAATTAAATGCCTTTAAAATAAATGGATGATATGACTGGGGAGAATTTAGGCTGATTATTGCCCAACCTTCTAATTTTTGAAGGGAAGCCAGGATCAAGACTTAGAAAAAAGGCTCCTGATTTTTTGGGACTGTGGTTATTCAAAGTTTATTGTCTTGTACACTGTTAGAAGTAAAATGTATTCATTTATACCAGATTAACAACAGGAAAGACACTGGTGGGTGACATGTGATCACACACAGGCACAGGGCAAAATACATACATTTTCTTTTGTATGCTTTCTGCAAGTATTGATGGATGAGGAAACCAAGGCACACAGAAACTGAATCACTTACCCAGGTTTGTACAACTTGGAGCCAAGATTGGAGCTCAAGTCTGACACCAGAGACTATATTCTGAATTTCTACCCTGTGTGGCTGCCTGCATGGTAGCCAGTCTGAGCTCCTGCAGTTCCTTCATTGGTCCAGAGCCTGGCAGTTAGCGTGAACTCACTAAAGCTTGGTTGAATGAATTTTTTTTTTTTTTTTTTTTTAGTTTAGACTTATTCACACCACTGTGCTTTTATAAATATTACTTTCTTTTCTTGAAACACTCTTCAGTCACAATTACTTTGTCTACCTGGAAAATATCTACTGATTCTTCAAGATTAATCTTAAGTATTATATAAAATATGAAAAGACTTAACAGAACACTCCCCTTCCGGCATCCAGTGGACAGTCTTAAACACTTTCTCCACATTTTAAAATATTTTTATGGCACATCTCTTTGTGTATCAGTGATTTTTTTTTAATATAAAGAGATTTGTTCTGAATTGGAATAAAGGTTCAGGCATACAACATGGTGTCACAATTTTTAAAGGTTATATTTCATTTATAGTTATTATAAAATATTGGCTATATTCCCTGTATTGTGCACTGTAGCCTTATAGCTTACTTTATGTATCACAGTTTGTACATCTTAATCCCTTACTCCTATTTTGTCCTCCCCTGCCTCCCTCTCCCCACTTTTCTCTATATTGGTTAGTCCATTTCTGTTTTTTATATTCACTAGTTTCATTTTTTACATTCCACATGTGATATTATACAGGAGTTTTCTTTCTCTGTCTGACTTATTTCACTGAACATATTACCCTCCAAGTCAGACATCCATGTTGTTACAGTGGAAATTTTTCATTATTTTTATGGCTGAATAGTATTCCATTATATGTATATACCATATTTTCTTTATCCATTCATCTGTTGATGGACACTTAGGTTGTTTACATATCTTGGCTATTGTAAAGTGTTCATAGCACAATTGTTCATAGTGCTGCTATGAACATTGGGATAGATATATCTTTTAGAATAAATGGTTTTGTTTTCTTTGGATATATACCCAAGAGTGGAATTGCTGGATCATATGGTAGTTCTGTTTTTAGTTTTTTTAGGAACCTCCATACTGTTTTCCACAGTGGCTTCACCAATGTACATTCTCATCAACATTAGACAATGGTTCCATTTCCTTCACATCCTTACCAACATTTGTCATTTTTGTTCTTTTTGATGATAGCTATTCTGACCAGTGTGAGTGACAGCTCATTATAATTTTGATTTGCATTTCTCTGATGATTAACAATGCTGAGCATCTTTTCATGTACCTTTTGGTCATCTGTATGCTTCTTTGGGAAAATGTCCATTCAGGTCTTCTGACTGTTTATAAATCAGGTTGTGTTTTTTTTCTTTCATCCCTATCAGATTTGGTGACTTTAGATTGTAAATCTGAGGACTGGTTTGTTGTTTTGAAGTCTTAAGGGATATGTTTTTTTCCCCTCTCATTCTTAGTTCACTGTTCTCCTTTCAGCTTCCTGGAAATTAGTTATGGGAAGGTTTGTCGATTTCTTTTTATTTATTTATTTATGGCTGTGCTGAGTCTTCCTTGCTGAGCACTGTGGAGATCAGGGGCTACTCTGCATTGTGGTGCACAGACTTCTGATTGCGATGACTTCTCTTGTTGCAGAGCACAGGCTCTAGACGAGCAGGCTTCAACAGCTGTGGCTCACTGGCTCTAGAGCACTGGCCCAGTACTTGTGGCACACGGGCTTACTTATTCCACAGCATGTGGAATCTTCCTGGAATTGAACCTGTGTCCCCTCCATTGGCAGGTGGATTCTTAACCACTTGACCACCATGGAAGTCCCAGGTTGTATTTTTGATGTTGAGTTGTATGTGATGTTGAGTTGTATGAGTGGTGCTTGTATTTTGGATATAAACCCCTTATCGGCCATATCATTTGCAAATATTTTCTCTCATTGTATAGGTTATATTTTCATCTGTTGATGGTTTCCTTTCCTGTGCTAAAGTTTTTAAGTTTAACTACATACCATTTGTTCATTTTTGCTTTTATTTCTTTTGCCTTAGGAGACATATCCAAAAAAAATTATTGGTATGATTTATGTCAAAGAGTGTTCTGCTTATTCTTAATGTTCTGTTTTTTTAATGTTGATAACTGTTGAGAAAAATTATCCAAAAATTGGAAGTGAGGCAAAAGGGTAATTACACTTCCTTTCAGTGACATCCAAATACAGTGGCTCTCAAAATGTGTTTCAGCATCAATATAATTTGAGAACAAAACATCAGCAACATCAGCATATCTGTGTGGGTGTGTGTGGATGTGTGTGTATCTTTACTTTTCTCCTTCGCTTTTCACTTTTCTTCTTTTCACAGCTATTTGTAAGGCCTCCTCAGACAGCCATTTTGCCTTTTTGCATTTCTTTTTCTTAGGGATGTTCCTGATGCCTGTCTTCTGTACAATGTCATGAACCTCCGTCCATAGTTCAACAGGCACTGTGTCTATCAGATATAATCCCTTGAATCTATTTCTCACTTCCACTGTATAATCATAAGGGATTTGATTTAGGTCATACCTGAATGGTCTAGTGGTTTTCCCTACTTGCTTCAATTTAAGTCTGAATTTGGCAATAAGGAGTTCATGAAGAGTCAATAAGGAGGCAATAAGGAGTCAGCTCCCGGTCTTGGTTTTGCTGACTGTATAGAGCTTCTCCATCTTTGGCTGCAAAGAATATAATCAATCTGATTTCAGTATTGACAGTCTGGTGATGTCCATGTGTAGAGTCTTCTCTTGTGTTGTTGGAAGAGGATGTTTGCTATGACCAGTGTGTTCCTTTGGCAAAACTTGATTAGCCTTTGCCCTATATCATTCTGTACTCCAAGGCCAAATTTGCCTGTTACTCCAGGTGTTTCTTGACTTCCTACTTTTGCATTCCTGTCCCCTAGAATGAAAAGGACATCTTTTTTGGGTGTTAGTTCTAGAAGGTCATGTAGGTCTTCATAGAACCATTCAACTTCAGCTTCTTCAACATTACTGGTTGAGGCATAGACTTGGATAACTGATATTGAATGGTTTGCCTTGGAAATGAACAGAGATCATTCTGTCATTTTTGAGACTGCATCCAAGTACTGCATTTCGGACTCTTTAGTTGACTATGACCGCTACTCCATTTCTTCTAAGGGATTCCTGCCCACCGTAGTAGATATAATAGTCATCTGAGTTAAATTCACCCATTCCAGGCCATTTTACTTCACTGATTCATAAAATGTTGACGTTCACTCTTGCCATCTCCTGTCTGACCACTTCCAGTTCATCTTGATTCATGGACCTAACATTCCAAATAGGGAAAGGAGTATGTCAAGACTGTATACTGTCATCCTGCTTATTTAACTTATATGCAGAGTACATCATGAGAAATGCTGGGCTGGATGAAGCACGAGGTGGAATTAAGATTGCCAGGAGAAATATCAATAACCTCAGATATGCAGATGACACCACCCTTATGGTAGAAAGCGAAGAAGAACTAAAGAGCCTCTTGATGAAAGTAAAAGAGGAGAGTGAAAAAGTTGGCTTAAAGCTCCACATTCAGAAAACTAAGATCATGGCAGCTGGTCCCATCACTTCATGGCAAATAGATGGAGAAACATTGGAAAAAGTGACAGATTTTATTTGGGGGGGGCTCCAAAATCACTGCAGATTGTGACCGCAGCCATGAAATTAAAAGATGCTTACTCATTTGAAGAAAACTTATGACCAACCTAGATAGCATATTAAAAAGCAGAGACATTACTTTGCCAACAAAAGGTCCATCTAGTCAAGGCTATGGTTTTTTCCAGTAGTCATGTATAGATGTGAGAGTTGGATAAAGAAAGCTGAGCACCAGAGAACTGATGCTTTTGAAATGTGGTGTTGGAGAAGACTCTTGAGAGTCCCTTGAACTGCAAGGAGATCCAACTAGTCGCTCCTAAAGGAAATCAGTCCAGAATATGCATTGGAAAGACTGATGTTGAAGCTAAAACTCCAATACTTTGGCCACCTGATGCAAAGAGCTGACTTGTTTGAAAAGACCTTGTAATCCTGGGAAAGACTGAAGGTGGGAGAAGAAGGGGATGACAGAGGATGAGATAGTTGGATGGCATTACCAGCTCAATGGACATGAGTGTGAGTAAACTCCAGGAGTTGGTGATGAACAAGGAGGCCTGACATGCCGCAGTCCATGGAGTTGCAAAGAGTAGGGCATGAGTAAGCGACTGAACTGACTGACTGTGTGTGTTTATACATGTACATTATGTATATATACTTACGTGTAAGTGAAATGAATGAAAGCAGTGATATAAGGGAAGAGTTAGTATTACTTTGTTATTATAATGTACTCATGCTACCTGTGAAGTGGTATAGTGTTATTTGAAAGTAGACCTGAATTAGCTCTAAATGTGTATGGCAAACTCTAGAGCAACCCCTAAAAAAACTAAAAAAAAATAAAATAAAGATTACTGATATGCTAAGAGAGAAAACGGACTCAGTTCAGTTCAGTTCGGTTGCTCAGTTGTATCCGACTCTTTGCGACCCCATGGACTGCAGCACGCCAGGCCTCCCTGTCCATCACCAACTTCCGGAGTTTACTCAAACTCATGTTCATTAAGTCGGTGATGCCATCCAACCATCTCATCCTCTGTCATCCCCTTCTCCTGCTGCCTTTAGTCTTTCCCAGCATCAGGGTCTTTTCAAATGAGTCAGTTCTTTGCATCAGGTGGCCAAAGTATAGGAGTTTCAGCTTCAGCATCAGATCTTCCAGTGAATATTCAGGACTGATTTCCTTTAGGAGGGACTGGTTGAATCTCTTTGCAGTCCAAGGAACTCTCAAGAGTCTTCTCCAACACCACAGTTCAAAAGCATCAATTCTTCTGCACTCAGCTTTCTTTATAGTCCAACTCTCACATCCATACAAGTGTGGATGTATGGAATCATATATTATGTTCAAATGAAACCACCAAAGGCAGAAAAAGAGTGGAAGATAAAAGTAGGAGCAATGAACAAATACATCAAATAGAAAACAGTAGCAAATATGATAGATAATAATCCAACATTATCAATAACCACTTTGAATGTCAGTGGTATAATGACCGATTTTAAGAAAGAGATAATCAGAATGTTTCAAAAGACAAGATGTGTACAAGAAACTCACTATATATATATATATATATATATATATATATATATAAATTAAATGGACAGAGAAAAAGATACTATTCTAACACTATCCAAAAGAAAAGAAATTGGGAGGAGCTTTATTAATTTTTAGATGGAGAAGACATCAAAGCAAGGAAAGTTCATCAGAGATGAAGAAGGGGAAGGTTGTACATGAGTTGGGAAGTATAAGGAATTCTCTCTACTTTCTGTTAAATATTGTGGTGAACCTAAATCTGCTCTAAAATAATAAAATTTGTTAATTCAAACATATCCTTCTTTTACGTTCTAGTGAAACTTTTCTTTTAGGTTCTTGTTTCTGCCAGTGCCTCTTTCCTGACTGTGTGGGCACTACCTTGATGGCAGTGCTCTGAAATCAGCCCCATTTGCAGAGAGACAAGGAGGTGAAGCAAAAAAAAAAGGCCATTTGGCCAGGAATTTGAAGGTAGGATGCCCTGAACATTTGGGCATGGAAGATCCCACAGTCATCTCAGACAACTTCACCTTTTCACTCAGTTTGTTCCTTTGTCATAATACCAAAGTAGCATATATGGGCTTCCCTGATAGCTCCATTGGTAAAGAATCCTGCAATGCAGGAGATCCTAGTTGAATACCTGGGTTGGGAAGATCTGTTAGAGAAAGGATAGGTTACCCACTCTAGTATTCTTGCGCTTCCCTAGTGGCTCAGCTGGTAAAGAATCTGCCTACAATGCGGGAGACCTGGGTTCAATCTCTGGATTGGGAAGATCCCCTGGAGAAGGGAAAAGCTACCCACTGCAATATTCTGGCCTGGAGAATTCCATGGACTGTATAGTCCATGGGGCCACAAAGAGTTGGACACGACTGAGTGACTTCACTTCACTTCAGCATAGTATATACAGATTACTATGGCTTCAGTGACTCTAAAGTTCTTCACATTTCGGTTTGAATCCAGGCTTGTCTTCAATGCATGGGCATACTTAAGTTACCATTCTACCATCACTTCCGGCCAGGCAATGCTGTTGGTTATGTAAGTGATTCTGAGAACTTTGTGAGTTTCCTACAGGCTAGGGGGATATTTGCATTTTCTATGGGTAAAAACTCAAAATTAGAGATGAAAACCTTGTTTGGAGCTTTCACTGTCATGAGCCTGGGTTCAATACCTTGTTGGGAAACTAAGATCTCACAAGCAGTGAGGCTTAAAAAAAAAGAAGTACTAATATGTGTAACATTGTGGCTGACTCTTAAAGGCATTATGCTCAGGGAAAGAAGCCAGACTCCAAAGGCTACGTTCTGTATGGTTCCATTTATATAACATTCTAGAAAAGGCAACTGCTATAGGGACATGGCTTCCCAGGTGGCGCTAGTGATAAAGAACCACCTGCCGAAGCATGAAACATAAGAGATGGCGTTTGATCCTTGGGTCATGAAGATCCCCTGGAGGATGGCATGGCAACCCACTCCAGTATTCTTGCTTGGAGTATCCCATGAACAGAGGAGCCTGGTGAGCTACTGTCCATAGGGTCACAAAGAGTTGGACATGACTGAAATAAGTTAGCACGTATGCACATAGGGGCATAAAACAGATCAGTGATTGCCAAGGATTAGAAGTGACAGGAGACAGGAGCATGATCTTGATTGTGGAAGTGGTTATTAAATAATATGCATTTGTCAAAGCTAATAGCCATGTGTACTAAAAAAAAATGGAGAATGTTAATGTATGTAAATTATACTAGAATAAATTGAACTTAAAAAAAAAAGAGCTAGTTGCTGGGAAATGGTTTACAAAGGAAAGCTATCATACGGCCAACATTATTTTCACAATAAGTGCCCGTGAGGACAATTCTTCCATTAGCATCTTGGAAGTTTGTCCTGAACCAGAGTAAAATAATTATTATTATTTATTTAACTTATTGGAGAAGTGAATGGCAATCCAATCCAGTATTCTTGCCTAGAGAATTCCAAGGACAGAGGAGCCTGGTGAGCTACAGTCCATGGGGTTGCAGAGTCAGCCATGACTGAGCAACTAACACACACATTTAATTTATAATTAATTTAAACATTTATTGTCTGTCTTCCAAATGTGGATGAGAGAAGGAAAAAGTCCAGGCCCTGTTCACAAGGGGCTCACAATGTAGTGGATGTGGGGTAAGAAAAAGACAATTATTAATACAGCATAACATGATAATTATCTTTGATAATAATTAAAGAATCAGTATATAATTAAATTCTTCACACATTATACAACTCAAAGCGCAAGCTAAACATTATGAATATGGTCCCCACCCTGACATTATTAACAGTAGAATGAGAATAATTAAAATTAGCATGTGTTAACTATGTGTTACTATGTGAGAAGTACTAGTCTAAGCGCCCATTTCAGCCTCACAAAAATTCTATCATTTAGGAACTATCATTGTTAGCATCTTTTATAGATGAGGCAACAAAGTCACAGAAAAGATTATTTGCCTATGGTCACACAGCTGGCAAAGAAAAGAAAAGAAAAGGAACTTAAGCCATGGAAGCGTGGCCACATTCTAACTATGATATTGTACTTTCACTGTAGCTTGAAGGAACAGTGACTTGGTTCACCTGAACTCCTGAAATCTGGAACTAGTGAGTCTCACTCTGCCTCAGTTTCCCTAACATCAGAGGAGAGAGTCAAGCTTGTGTAGAGAGGTCAAGTATGCAAAACTCTCTTCCTAAGACACCAGGATGAACCATTATTCCTTTTGTGTTTCTTTCCTGTGTTTACCATTTATCCACCCACCCCTACTGCTAAAGTAACACAGTAAGTACGTAAGTATTGTAGAAAATAGAAGAGGCAAAACAGACAAACAAAAAATGATGAACAAACCCCTCTAAAACCAAACCAAAAAAAAAACCCTTCATCCTTCCATAGTCTCACCATCCATAGGTAACTGCCACTAACATTTTGGCACATTTCCTTCTAGTCTTTTTTAAAAGACTTTTTTATTTACATAGCTGAGATCATACTTACATTTGTAATTTTGGACAAAGTTGTTTTTCACTTAACATCAGAGCATAAACTCTTTGCAAACACTATTTTAAATGGCCGCATAGTAACCCATCATACGAATATTCTGTAATTTATTAACTGTCCCTTCACAGTTGGATATTTAGGTTGTTTCCAATATTTTCACTATTATAAATAACACTACTATTAACATTCTAGTCCATAAATCACAGATTATTATTTTAGGCTAGTTTCCCAGAAATGTAATTACTGGGTTAAATGGCATGAATATTTTAAAGATTATATAGAGATGTAGTATTCTTTATAAATAACAAACACATTCTTTATAAATAAATGGAAAGTCTTATGGGGGGTCAAAGTTGATGTGTATATGTTTGTTTCTGTATATAAGTGTGGAAGGGGGTAGATGAGAGACAGAATTGGGAAATTTCTCATTTTTTGGTCAGTGCAGAGACCACCAAGCTTTTTTTCTCATGAGCTACTTCCCAATTTTCAGGTACCTAAGCTGATTAAATATTGATCAACTGAGGGTCAGGAAATGGGAGCAATTTCAGGTATGGAGCTTGGATGCCTTTTGCAAATAAGACTGTCTGTAGAATGAGTTAGACTTGATACTTTAGCATTTTTTTACCTGACACAGCACTTTCACCACCATTATCTCAATACCTTCTTGTAGGTCCTGAGTGAGATGGACTGGGGTGGCCATCACCATTGGGCTATTGGTCAGAAACTCAGGCCCAGAAAGGAGAAGTATCCAGAAGACTTACCCAGAGTCACAGAGTTGGTTGGAGAGAGCTGGGTCTAGAATTCTAGGGCTAGAGCCCCTGTTCTGGACTAAATTTTATCCTCCCCAACCCCATTCATAGGATAAAGTCCTAACCCTCAGTATGACTGTATTTGGAAACAGGGCCTATACCGAGGTAGTAAGGTTAATGAGGTTATACCTGGTTGGATAGGATTAGTGTCTTCAGAAGAGGAAGATCAGAGCTTCTCTGTCTGCATGCTCACACAGAGAAGAGGCCATGTGAGGATACAGTGATAAGGCAACTATCTAGGAGCCAGGAAAAGAAGCCTCACCAGAAAACAACCCTGTCAACACCTTGATCTTGGACTTCCAGCATCCAGAACTGAGGAAATTAATTTCTGTTGTTTAAACCACCCCCAGTCAATGGTATTCAATTGTGCAAAGCCCTGAAGACTAATACAAACTTTGGTACCAAGAAGTGGGGTCCTGCAATAACAAATGCCTAAAAAAGTAGAAATGACTTTGGAATTGGGTAATAGATAAAAGCTGGATAAGCTTTGAGGTCCATGCTACAAATAACTTAGATTCCCTTGAAGGGACTGTTGGTAGAAATGTGATGTTAAAGGCAATTCTGGTGACTGTTCAGGGAGAAAACAGAAGTACTGCAAAGAAAGTGGCTATCATTTTCAAGAAGACACATATTATGAAGAGACCATTGGTAGAGCTGTGAATGTTAAAGATGATTCTGGTGAGGTCCCAGATGGCAAGGTAGGACATGTTATTGGAAACTATATAAAGTGATCCTTGTTATAAATTGACAAAGAACTTGGTTGAATTGTGTCCTAGAGTTTTGTGGAAAGTGATATCGTGCAGGGCCCAATGAGGCTTCTGTGCATAAGGCCTTTCTGGGACTCTGTTTCTTTGATTATAGGAAACAGCCTTCATTCAGCCTCCATGACTTCCCCTGAGTTCCAATGGGCAGATTCAAGCAGTTGTTAGGGAAGGGAGAGGATGCCAGGGCCTCCCAGGTGGTGTTAGTGGTAAAGAACTTGCCTGCCAATGCAGGAGACATAAGAGACACCAGTTTCATCCCTGGGTTGGGAAGATGCCCTGGAGGAGGGCATGGAAACCACTCCAGTATTCTTGTCTGAAGAATCCCATGGACAGAGGAGCCTGGCGGGCTACAGTCCCTGGGGTTGTAGAGTCAGACATGACTGAAGTTACTTAGCATGCACACATGGGGATGCCAGACCAGGGAGAAACAAACAGCCAAGAGCAGCCTTGGGGCAAGGTCCTGTATGCCATCAGGGTATACACACTACAATATCTTTGAGCTATTTTGCTGCCCACAAGCACATAGACCCCAGACTAGTTGGACCTGAAGGTTAATGCTGACTCCCACTTACCTCATTGCTAACCCATTAAAAGAACATCCATAGGCTGATCATGCCCTCTTTGAGCAATTATTACAATAAAACTTCTCACTATATTCCCCAAGTTGGGACACATGGTTTTGAGGGCATTAGCCGACTGTGTCACCTTTGCCTGGCAAAGCAATAAAGCTATCCTTTTCTCATTCACCCAAAACTCTGTCTCTGAGATTTGACTCAGCACCCATGTACAGAGAAGCTGACCTTTCAGCAGCAAAAGTAGAAATTCCAAGTGATGAGCTTGGATATTTGGCTAAGGAGATTCCTGAGCAAAAGTATTCAAAGTGAGACCTGGTTTCTCCTTGTTGCCCATGGTAAAATACAAGAGGAGGGAGACAAACTGAAGGGATTCTAAGCAACAACGAACCAAAGCTTGAAGATTTGGAAAATTCTCAGCCCATCTACATTGCAAAAAAAGAGAACACATGTTCTAGAGAGGCTACTGAGGGTGTGGCTGGACAATCACTCTATGCAGAGATGACTCAAGTCATTTATCAGCCATTTCTGCAGCTTCCAGAAATAGAGATATGCTTATTCTAGCAGAGACACTGCCAGTTTGGACCAAGGAGAACAGAGATAACACAAGGACTTTGAACATCTGGGACCCATAGGACAGGCCAGTATAGCTATTTGGTTGTGAATATGTTTTGTCCTTTAAGAAAAGGGGAGAACAACCTGAAAGGTGGTTCAGAGAGCATCGGGACTGCCATTCTCACTATAGAGCATACAGGCCCGGAGGGCAAAGGCTATTTCTTTCTTGGTTTCAGAGTGTGGGACACCCTCTTGGTTTCGGGGAGCCAGTCCTGCCCTGCTGAGTACCTCAAGGCCAGCAAGAAGGCACAGGGTGGGGCTACTGCTCAGAGCTGAGGGGGCAGTGCCACTGCCTTGGGCTGTGGGGGTGACACTTCTGCCCCAGTGGGCTGGGAAGGTAGAACATCCTACCAGAGGATTATTCTAGAGCTTTAAGATCTAGTGGGGACTTTCCTGGTGGTGCAGTGGATAAGAATCCACTTGCCAATGCAGGGACACATGGGTTCAATCCCTGGTCCGGGAAGATTCTACATGTCTCGAGGCAACAAAGCACCTGGGCCACAACTACTGAGTCCACCCTCTAAGCCTGTGAACTGTACCTACTGAAGCCTGTTGGCTTAGAGTCTGTGCACCAAAACAAAGAGTAAGACCCTGCTCACCACAGCTAGAGAAAGCCCGCAGCCAGCACCAAAGACCCAGTGTAATCAAAATAAAGAAATTTAAAAATATATATATCTAATGGAATCTGCCTTGCTAGGTTTTGGACTTGCCTGAGACACCTTCTTTCTCTCTTTTGGAATGAGAAAGTCCTCCTAACCTGTATTTTGGAAGCATATAACTTGTCTGGTTTCACAGGTTCACAGATGGAGAAGAATTTTTTTCTCAGGATGAATCATACCTTGAGTCACCCCATACTTGATTTAGATGATATTTAGATGAGACGTTGGGCTTGGAACTGATGCTGGAATGGGTCAAATCTTTCAGTGTTGCTGGGATGGGATAAACGTATTTTGCACATATCAACTAAAAATTGCCATTTCCCTCTATAAGAATGAAGTAAGTCACTAGCTGGGCTTCCCCTGTGGCTCAGTGGTAACAAATCTGCCTGCAGTGCAGGAAATGCAAATTCAATCCCTGGGTCAGGAAGATCCCCTAGAGGAGGGCACAGCAACCCACTCCAGTATTCTTGCCTGGAGAATTGCATAGACAGAGGAGCCTAGCAGGCCACAGTCCACAGGATCGCAGAGTTTGAAATGACTGAGCACGCATGCACATAAGTCACTAGCCACTTCAGTAGCTGACCTTCAACACTCCCTGAAAGGAGGTAAGGATGGAAATCAAGAATGAGGCATTCTGTGCTCTGGGAAAAACCGGCAGAACAGGCCTTTCGAGAGATAGTTAGATATTTTTTAGGAGATTTTATGAGCTCAAATTCTTGCATCTCCTCATATTTACAGAAGCACTAAAATCATTAATGGTGACATTTGCTCCTCGTGACTAGCAGCAAGCATCTCTCAAAATGTGTGCTTGACTGCATGCATCCTCCCTTTCCCTAAAATCATATATAATTCTGACCTGCCCTTTCTTCGGAGCAGCTCTTCAGAGCTACCTGAAATGCTGTCTCCCAAGTTATAGTCTTCATTTTGTCCCAAATAAAACTGAACTCACAACTCTCATATTGTGCGTTTTTTTTAGTTGATACGTGTGAGAAGGACATGAATTTTGGGGACCACAGAATAGAATGTTATGGACTAAACTATGTCCCCAAATTCATATGTTGAAGCCCTAATCACTCAAATACTGTGTGACTGTGTTTGGAGATTGAGTCTATAAAGAGGTAGTAAAAATTAAAGAAGATCATAGGAGTAGGGCTCTGTCTGATGGCATTAGTGTCCATAAGAAGCAGAAGACAGCAGAACTTGCTTTCTCCAAACAAGTAGAGAAGAGATCAAGTGAAGCCGCAGCAAGAAGGCAGCCACCTATAAGCCAGTAAGAGAGGCCTTATATGAAACGCAACCAAACCAACACCATAATCTCCAAAACCTTAAAAAAATAACCTCCTTGTTCAAGTTATTCAGTCTTTGGTTTTTGGTTATGGCAGCTTGAACAGACTAATATAGCCTCTAAATGCATCAGTGGCGAGAGCAATATATTTTATTTATGCCGACTGGTTTCAACAGACATACCTAATACCTCCCCAAAACATAACATCTTGTTTAGCTGTATAGCCCTGGGTTTGAAGAAGGAGACAGAGTGAAAAGAATAGATAACAACAGATCTGAGGCTCAGACTTTGCCAGGGATCTTAGGCAAGACAGCTTCCCCCCCTCCCCGATTATTAGTTTTTGTGTTAGTTACACAATCATGTCCAACTCTTTGCAACCCCAAGGCCTGTAAGCCCACCGTCTCCTCTATCCATGGAATTCTCAAGGCAAGAATACTGGAGTGGGTAGCCATTCCCTTCTCTAGGGGATCTTCCTGACCCAAGGGTCAAACTCTGGTCTCCTGTATTGCAGGCATATTTTTTTTTACCATCTGAGCCACTTGGGAACCCCCAGTTTATTCATCTGTAAAATAAGATGTGCTGTAAGAGGCTCTGGAACTATTCAGATGTGGACTTGAATCCAGCCTCAGACTTCAGCTGTGTGACCTTGAGTAAATTACTTAGCCTCTCAGGTTTGGTTTTCTCATCTCTAAACCAGGATACTGTTAGTACTTACTTCAGGGGATTATTGGGCTAATGAAAAGAGATGATGTATAGAAAGTCCCTGGAAGATTTTAAAGGGCAATAAAAGGTAATTCTTCTCCTAGATTAATTAAATAAGTTGACACATGTAAAGTGCTGAGACCAGTGGCAGTTAGGAAATGCTGTATCGGTCTTAGTTATTATTTTCTTCTTCTAGCAGACAGAAACCTTCAGTAAGTGACAGTCATTATTATTTTCAAGTCTCATCTCCCTCCAATTTCCTTCAAACCTTAAATGCTAACCATCCCAAATGCCGGTTTCCCCCAGTTCAGCCCATGGGCTTTTTCGCCCTAGTCCGTCTGTCTAGGGTTTTCTGCTCCATTTCGCCTCCCCCGGAGCTCAGATATCATCTCCTCTGGGAATCCTCTCTTCACCACCCCACTCCTCCCAGTCAGAAGGAAAGGATCCTTGATTTGGTCCTGCTAAGAAAACAACTCTGTAGAGCACTTAGTTCTTTCTCCGTGTCAGGTTAACTCTTTCGGAGCCTGCCTCCAAGAATGTAGGCCGGTGCTGGGTGAGCAGCCTCTTGAGTGACACCCAAGGCGTCTAGCCCAGCGTGAGACAGAGAAAATGGGCTGTGCAGAGAAGGGTCCGGTTTAATTCTACAAACTCGAGCCTTCAACCCTCCCCAGGCAGCGCCCACCGTGAAGAATCCCTAGCCTTCCTCGGGCTCGGAGTCTCCCTGATCGCGGACACCTGAGCAGTTTCCCCCGCCCCAGCCCCTGCCCCACCCCCGCGCCAGGCTCAGGGGTCGCTCCGGCTTCCACCCAGCCTCCTCCCGCCCCTCCTCTAGCCCGGTGGAGCTGAGGGGCGGAGCGAACGGTCAATGGCTGGGAGCGGGCTGGGAGCTGCTGGGCGACCGTGGTGGATTCCAGAAGCGCGGCGGCCTGGTTAGGGGGCTGGCATGGCCGTGTGCTGGTGAGCGCGGACTGCGCGAGGGGCCCCCTGCCACCATGCCCCGGGGCGTGGGCGTCGCCCAGCTCTGCCTGCTGGTGCTCGCCCTGCCTGGATGGACCAGAAGTAAGTAGCGGAGCGGAGTGGGTAGGGGGTGGGTGACGGGTGGGGCGGCGGGGGCTTTGTAGATGGGTGGACTGGGGGACATGGGTGGACTGGGGACCCCCCGCAGCAACTCGGAGCCTCGCCCCTGCTGTCTCCCAGCCCGGGAGCCCCGGCTTTGTTCCCACGTTGTGCGCCTCGGGAGGTGGTGGAGATGCGGGAGATCCAGAGCAGGCAGAAAACAGTGAGTCCCTCCCCGGCTTGCCTCCCTCTCTCTCCTTTTCCTCTGTTTTTCTGGCTTTTCCGCTGCTTTCCGAGTCTCTCCTCTTTTCTCCAGTCTTTGTGTGTGTGCCTATAAATACGTTTGGATAAAATTGGAACCATACCATATGTACGGTTTTGTGTCTTGCATTTTCCACTTCACTTTATGAGCATTTCCACATCGTTACATTCTCCAACAACATGGTTTCAATGATTGTAAATTCCGCCAAGAAATTGCAGAAGTACAATTTTCAGAAAGTTAAAAACACGACTCCCATACAAATATAGGATGGAAGATTGGCAAAGATTGATCTGATTCTTCAGAGAGGCAGTGAATAGAATGATAAAGCTAGTTTAAAGCATTAGAGGAAAAAGGAGTGATACGGGCATTGGAGACAGTGTTGAAATTCTGTGCTGGGACGGATATAAAAGTGGTCAGTGCTCCATGGGGCCAAACAACCATAATTCTTAGTTATCTGTCTACTATGCTGGAGTCATTTGCATCTCTCCGAGACTGAAAGTTACAGTTAACACAGAACTTCACAGAGTATAGCCTTTAATTACTAGTGAATAAAGGCAAACAAAGGTACATTTCCCTAGATAATTCACTAATCTGTGAAAAGGCCTGCTAACCAGTGCTCCAAATGTGACATTGAAAGGACATCCTACTTGCTCTTTCTGCTTTATTTCCAAGGTTTGAACAGTTTTTCTTAAGTTGTACTGTGTTTCTCTATTACTGAGCCTAGCTTTGCATAATTTTTGCAATCATAAAGATCTTTTCATTCCTTTAAATGTTCTATTAAATATCATAATTCCTTTTTGTTGCAAAGAATCTAGATTTATCAGAGCCGCTAGAGCAGAAACTGTCTTTCTGATTCCCCAGTGAGTATCAGGCATCTAGCATAGGCACTCAGAAAATGTGTAAACGAATGCATTGCTTCTCATTTTTACTAATATGATAACACTAATGCTAGTCTAATGACTTTCTTAGGATATATTTTGACTGAGAATGCATCATATCAGTAGTCTGAAAGGGAAGTTAATCACTCATCATTGGGCTAGTGTAACAGAACAAATATGGCCATCTTCTATGTAACTCATATTCTATGCGATTCATATGGTTGGTTTAGAATAGATTTTTCGGAGTCCTCACTTAGGACCTCACGAGTTCTGTGGATGTGGCCTGTTCCCAACAGAGACTAATTTACTTAGGAACAATTACCACTGTATTAAGATTGTCTGCATCCGGTGTTTGAAGTCTGCCCTACCTAGAACAAGTCTGTCCGCAAACAGATTTCAGTTCACCTTTCTTGAAAAACAGGAATCTTATTCCTTATCTCCCAGGATTGTGTTGAGTACAGAGATCTCAGTGGTGAGAATTACTTGGAAAGTAGGAAGTGATATGCAAATACAGCCTTGCCCTTAAGAAGTTCAGGTTAAAGCAATGATGCTTTTGTGGATTGGGAAGCACTTTCACAGTAACTCTCCCCATTAATGATGTGGGATGGGCAGGTGGGTATCATTTTACAGATGAGAAAACTGAAGTACATTGTGAATAATACCCAGGGGCTTGCCCTCCTGATATACCCAGAACCCAAACACTTCATTCCTCTCCACTGACATCATTCTAGTCTGAGTTACCAGCAACTCTGACCAGGGCTCCCATAAGGCTCCATCCTTGTCTTCCTGCTTCTACTCTCACCCCTGCCCCTACAGCACTCCCCCCTTCTCAGTCTCCACCCACCCAACTGTCAGGAAGATCTTTCACAAACCGAATACAAATCATATTGCTCTGTGTCTAAACCCTCCAGTGACTTCCAAGTCACAGGATTTATAATAAAATCCAGACACTTTCCATGCCCTCTGTGATAGCTGACCTCATATCTGTCTTTCTGACCATATCTGCCAATTTCCCCTCTCATTTGCTTGGTTCTAGCTACTTCTAACTTCTGCTTATTCCTTAAACAGGCTAGGCTGTTTCTGCTCTTGCTGATCTTTCTCCCTGGGACACTCTTTGGCCCCTAGATCTTTGCATCTTCTTTCCGGTCCCTCAAGTCTCAATTAAATGCTATCCTTGATGATCATCCTAAAATAGGTACCCCCTCTTCAATGTCTCTTTATTTCATGACCCTGTTGTACCATATGAGAATATCTGTGTCATCCTCTTCCCATCTCTAGAAAGTAAGCCAGTGAAGTATACACAGATCCACCACTCTATTATCAGCACCTGGCAGAATGCCTGACCCACAGTAAGTGCTGAGAAATTGGAATCCACAGCTCTCCTAACACCCGAATGTGGAGTCTGCACTTCTGGCTTAGCTAGGGTACAGAGGTCTGGGATTCCAGTGATGTGTTTGCTGTATTGGCAGGAGGAAGTGGGGAAGGCAGCCCCCAGCTGCAGCATGAATTGATAATACCTCAGTGGAAGACTGCAGAAAGCCCCATGAGAGAAAAGGTAAGACTCAACGTATCTTATTTTCATAGGCAGAAGCTGACAACTCTGTTCTCTGAGGCTTGGGGGTCACCTACTTAACTTTTTTGGAGGTGCTAATGGTTGTCACCATTAGTTCTGTTTCTGGCCCACTCTATCCTCTGTGTACCCCGGTTTTGGAAATCCTCAATGGGACTTTCCTTCACTGTGTGACAACCTACTATAACACTTCCAGATGCCAGTAGTTGAGGAAATGAAAATCTGTGTTAATGCCGACATAAGCTAAATTCAAGTATGTTTCACAAAAATCACTGACTCTCAATTGAGATTGATTAAATGCTGTCATTAGTATTTTTTGCTCTGCATAATATGTGCTTCACTTTATTGATGAGATGATATACTTGGAGAGAAAAATGATAATCCAAATATTTTAAAAATAAGAGTCAGGGTAGGGCTTCCCAGAAGATTTAGTGGTAAAGGATCCACTTGCCAATGCAGGAGACGCAGGCTCTATCCCTGGGTCAGGAAGATCTCCTGGAGGAGGAAATGGTAACCCACTCCATTATTCTTGCCTGGGAAATCCTATGGACAGAGGAGCCTGAGGGGCTTCAGTTCTTGGGGTCACAAAGAGTCGGACACAACCAAGCAACTGAGCACACACTCAGGGACCTAGTACTGCCTTAAGTCTGTCTTAAAATCCAATAATCTTAAAATTCAGTAGGCTCCTTGAGCCACAACACCAGCAATGCATAGGCCTCATTGAGGGGATTGGGAATAAGACAGAAAACATTATCCCATTCTTGCAGGAAGGACCTGGGCATCTAGGATCGTCTTTGGTTCTGGTTCTTATAGCTCAAGTGAGACAGGAAAGAACTAGAAAGGAAGATGTGTTTGCTGTGTGCCAATAATCAGCTATCAGACCTCTTACTTTCTGAGCCCAGTTTCCTCATTTAAAAAATAAGGCTTAGAGGGGATAAGAAGGATGAGGGCTGGAGAGGAGGGGTGCTTAATGAGAGTACTCTGGGTTCAAACGGTCAGTGGTCTATTGGGCAACATGTAACAGCAAGATTATAGTAGGAGAGAGAGGAGAGAGCAGTGTCAGGAAAGATTTCAGACTTTGAAGTCCTTGAGTCTGGAAAGATAAACGGAGAGTAGAAATGCCCAGAATCCGTGAAATTATAGCTGGGAAAATGCAGACTTGTCCAAAAAAGTGCTCCAATTTGGAGGAAACTTACAGCAAAAATATTAGGACAAATGAAAGCAAACAATATTTTATCCCAAAGATAATAAATACATGGAGTTCATTTCATCCAAAACTAGGAGAGACTGAAAATAGCTCCAGGAAAAGTATAGACAAATTAATGGATGGACATCCTAGGGCAGGTTGTTTTTAAAAATTAAGATCTTGGATATCCCAGCCTATCCATTATTGTCCGAGGAATGGATCTGATACTTTTATAGATGCCTCTCTGTTCTCTCCAGATGTGGGATGCTGGGCATCCTCAGGAAGGGCCTGAGAAACAAAGTGGGGCTCAGATCCTGTCTTTGTTCCCAGCCATTGTCTGTCCAGAATCTGCCCAGGTCATTGTCCTTTGTAGGATTAGCCTGGCACCGTAAATATTTGTTGAACAAATGAATGAATGTCAGAGAGGGAGAGGAGAGGTAGGTCTCACTCGGGCATCTTATTCGCATTCACGTAATTACTTCATTTAGCAAACGTTAGTTGAATACTACATACTAAATATACATGTGCTATGTCTTAAGGGGGAATGTAGATACTTAGTATAAATTTCCCATACCCTGTACAGCTGAAGATCTATTTTATCTATCTCAAAAGAGAAAGGCATTTAAAACCCTGCCCCCGGGGAAGTATAAACAGTGGGTCAACTCCCTCTACTTCCTAGGAAAGGTGATGTCGCTCCTTCCTAGCACAGAGTGGAGTTGCAAGAGAAAAACCTGAGTAAATCTGGACAGGGAAGCTACATGAATCTTTGTAGTGCCATTATATCGTTTTGCTTGAAACATCTCCTGGAAGCAAGGAACATCATATGTTAAATATCAGTGTCTGAGCATCTTCCAGACTAGATAGCAATAGTTTTGGATTACCCACTTAAATATTCATACTTATGCTGCAGCTTGTGTCTCTTTGGGGGAGAAGTGACAGTGCTTTGATTTGTGTCAACTTTCCTTCTTTGTGTGTGGGCTCTAGGCCACCTTCCTCTCGGGTAAGGGAATAGATACAGCTCTACTGCTGTGTGTGTCTCCTCAAGTGCCTGCTTGGGACTGTGTCCTTGATGCTTAATGTGATTGCTCCACAGCTCCCCAGAGTGAAGCAGCAAACCAGAAGCTGAATCTGAGCGTCAGAAAATAGAGAAGTGAATTTCAAGTTTTTGCGTAAACATCCCTATTGCTTCCTTTTCCCATGTTTTTGACATGTCCCTTAAGAAAAGTGAGTAGGATAATTTTGCAAAACAAAGCAGAGGACAGGGTTGCATAAGCATCCGAGATCACAATGTTCCGAACACATCAGAGCCCTCAGTGGCCCAAAAGCCTCAGGGATGCCCAGGACCCTAATGGGAAACGGGATTTGAAGCTGATAAGAAGAGAAATGTACTTAGAAGAGGCAGGCCCCCAACCAGAGGTGGCAAAGCAGGTGATGCATTTGCTCATACATACCAAAACTAAGTTTTGAGGCTGACCTTAAAAGGGATAGAAGCTTTCCTCTAGCAAGAGCTTCATGTGAATTGAAGGAGACTTCACGAGTTTATCAGTTCCTTGGTCCCAAGTTGGAGAATGTGCATCTAAAACACCCAAAGAATAGATCCTTTTAAAAATGTTTAAATATGTAAATACCCTGTTTTAATTAAATAATGTCTGCCTTTAAGGAAAATTCAGTTGTGCTAAATCGAACTTTTGTTAAAGCATGAAAGTTTATGATGACTTGGATTTCTAATGTCTTTGAAATTTTCCACAATAATTAGGTAAAAGGAGATTAAAAGTCCATTTCTGAAAATATAAAAGGCCATTATAAAAACATGGGAAAGTGCGCAAAATAAAGTTAAATTGAATTATGATCTCACTGAGCTTCTCTGGTAGCTCAGTGGTAGAGAACCCAACCTGTAGGAGATGCAGTTTCAGTCCCTTGGTCGGGAAGATCCCCTGGAGAAGGAAATGTCAACCCACTCCAGTATTCTTGCCTGGAAAATCCTATGGACAAAGGAGCCTGGTGGGCCACAGTCCATGGGGTTGCAGAAGAGTAGGACACGACTGAGCGACTAAATAGCAACAAATGATCTCATTAATGAGAAGTAACTATGGTAACCTTTTGGTTTATTTCTGCTTTTGTCACTTTATAAAAATATGTATGAATAAAGCATACAGTGTTATGTTTTAAACTTTTGTGCTTAATCATTATGTGTACTTTCTTGATAATTTAAAAATGATTGAAAGCCATCATTTTGAATGGCTGACTATTGATTTGTCATATGAATGGAGTATTGGTTATTTAACCATTCTCCTACATTTGGATTATTTGGATTCTGTTTCATTAGTTGTTATTGTAAGTAATGAGCATCCTTGTTTATAAGCCATTGCCCGTGTTTCCATTTGTTCCTTTCAGATAGAATCTTCTATAGGGTTTGAGGGTCTAAACATTTTTAAACTCTTGGTTCATAGAGTTCACCAGATTATTTTCTGGTGAGCAGGTATCAATTTAAATTCTCATAGGCAGGGTGTGAGAGTGCCCATTCTATATATAGTATACTCTGCTGCATTGTGATTTATGTTTTGTTTCTTTTTTAAAATCTTTGTTGCTTTGAGTTTTTAAAACATATCTTAAAAAGATACTTTTGGGTGGAGGGCAGTTACCAGTGATGCTGAACATGTTTTTAATGCTTATTGACCATTTGTATGATACCTTAAGTGGTCTATTTTGGGTATCTAGCTTCTTTGTCTCTTAGTAAATTTTTTGTGTAAAATATATCTTTTGGACCTTTAAAACCTTACTTGGAAGTTCTTCCAGTTGTCTCCTCTGAGGTGATTGAGGGGTATCCAAACTGAGAGCCACTATAAAATAACAGTCCATGATGAAGAGGCTTTCCCTGGTATCTTAAGTAGCAGCCAACATGTAACAGGGGCTTCCTGTGTGCCAAGCTCTATAATAAATTCTTTACATTTACTTTGTCACTTAAGCCTTATAATATCCCCACAAAGTTGACTATTACTTCTGTTTTATAAATGAAGCTGAGCTGTAGGGAGGTTCAGTAACATGACTGATTCCACAGCTGTAGTGTTGAAGCCTACACTTAATCCCAGATCTGACCCCACTCAAATTTGCAGTCCAGAATCGTGTTTTTCAGGGCTTGCCTTTACCAGGCCTGCATGCAGGCACTTACACCATATTTCAGCTTGGAGTTTCTTTCCTTTGTCTTTGAGGAGAAGGCAGATGGGGGAGGAGAATTGGGTCCTTCTGGGACTGAAATTATTTCATGTTTAGGCTGCGCGTGCAGTTGACCCTTTCTCATTCACTTCCTGCGGCTCCATCCGTGTCAGAGCTCTGTACTGGACCCTCTGCCTCTCCCTGGGAGCCTCAGCCCCTGCTTTTCAGAACTGACATTCTTTCGTTGTTTCTTTTAGCATCCACTCAAAGCGGAGCTCAGGGTGATGGCTGAGGGGCGAGAGCTGATCCTGGACCTGGAGAAGAATGAGTAAGTGGACTTCTCCTTTGTCTAAAATGAGGCAACCCACTTGTGTGTCCGCGCCGGACGCAGGTGCCACTGACTTGGAAGGAAGTAGTTAATGAAGTGACCCAGGCTGTCAACTTGTGGTTCGTTTACTGGGAGCATTCTTGCAAAGCCTGCATTTCCACAATCTCTTGACTTGCTGTGAAATTACTGGACTGCTTACCGTCTTCCTTGAATTTCCTCAAGCTGGGGAAATTTCTGGGGCCTCTTAGGGCTCACTATCTGTGTGTGTGACAGAGAGACAGAGAGACACGAAGGAAGGGATGGGCTGGACATCTTGGGCAGCTGTCTTACTGGCTCCAGCACAGCGCACGGCAGGAAGTGAAGGAGATTAGAGGAAAGCAGCAGAGAGGAGAGAGGCGAGGTGGAGTGTTCTGGGGTTTGACACTCACACCCTGACTGCTCCTTCTCTTCTGGGTCAGCCACATCTGAGCTTCTGCCAATAAGGGCATGGTCAGCAGACTCCTGGCTTCATTGGGCTGGTTCTTCCGTATTCCCAGCCTCATTTCTCTTGGGTGGCTGCCTTGCTCAGAAATATTTCCACATTGATTTGCCATCAAGTATGGTTGTATCTTGATTGATGTTATCGAGCAGGTAAATAGACATAGGCACGGCTGCATGTGTTGCCCATTCTTTGGCCAATCCCAGTCTGTTTTGGGCAGTGGAAAGCTCTCCTTACTTGGCCAGGGCCCTCTGAAGGCTTCTGCTGTCTCCTCATCAACAGTCCTGCTTACATTCTGCCACACAGAGCTTGCAGATAAGGCTGCATGGCTCAGAGGACTGCCTGTCTCCTCTTGGCAGCCTGTGAAGTCCCCTGGAAGCAGATGAGTAATCACATACATCACTGCCAAGAAAGGGATAGATAGGGACCTTCCCATATCCAGAAGGATGGGAATGACTGCTCAGCTTGGGTGGAAAGCAAGAATATAAATTATTCCAAATTTGGGCTTTTTGGACACTTGCAGAGGAGGGTGAGCAGTGTTGGAAGTGCATTACAAGCATGACTTAAGCCGTGTGTGCAGTGCTCATCCATGTCTTTCCTCTGCCTCCAGGATGCCGTGGCCTTTAGGAAGCCAGAAAAATGGACATCTCGGTCATTTTTGCTGCTTTCCTCCTTGGAGTGAAAGCAGTCCTTTCCTTGTGCCTTCTTCCTGAAGTGAAACCGGCCCAGGAATGTGTTCTTTCTGTTCCATTTCCCTGGGTTAGACCTGGCTGGATGTGTCTGCAGAGAGTGTAGGCCCTGTCTGTCTGGGATTTCTCCTTGCATTGTCTTCCTCTGGTCTTGCAGGGAAGCCCCTCAGAGGATGTGTTCTTAGTCTCTCTCAGGGCCTTTCAGTTTCTTACAGTCCCAGCCCTCTAGCTCGAGACAGAAGGCTTCCTATTGCTACCTTCATCTCAGCTGTCCTCTCCTGCCTCCATTTAGAGTATCTGACTCCTCAGCTTCCTCTGGGCTGCCCATGTGCTGGGGTTGGTATCATGGGCAAACTCTTGGGAGCTGGATTGGCCAGGCAAGGATCCCTGGACTCATCCTTCCCTCATATTTTGTAATCTTTACAAGAGGTCATAGGAAGTTAGGGCATGAAGATGCCTTGGAAAACATTGAGTGCAGCAGTCTTATACATAAAAGTAGAAACTGCAGCTCAGAGAAGGAAAGGAGCTTGTTTAAGGCCACACAGGAGGCAAATGAGAGATGAGATGAGGGTCATCTGTGTCACAGAAACCCAGATTTGACTTACTAGTTGATTAACCTGGGGATACGTTGCTGGGTCTTTTAGAGTCTCAGTGTCCTTACTTATAAAATGAGGATAGTAACACCTGCCTCATAAGTGTGCCTATGAGGGCTGAATGCAGTGATGTTCACAACGTGCTTACAGAGCACACGGTAAATAATTGACTACTATTGTGATTTTTTTTTTTACTGTCCCATTCTGAGGTTCCAGAGGAGAGCCCGGAAATGTGGTTCAGTTGTCTGCTGCCGGGAGCAGCTCTCTTGTTTTCCAGTGATCAGCAATGGGGGCTGGATATGGTTCCTGGCCTCCTCCAATTGGCAGAAGGCAGGAGATCTGACAAAAACGGAAGCAGCAGAGCCAAGCAATATGACCTCACCAGGTATCCCTAGGGACAGCTTCCTGCTATTTTCATCTAAACTGGGCTTTTTGTTTTTGAACATGTGTTAGCAAGCAGAACTCCAACTGCACACGACGGCCTAGTGTGTTTACTTCCCAAAGCCTTTTCATTCATGGTGCGTGTGAGCCTGGATTCAAAACAGCTTGGGGGGTGGGGAGGGGTTTGGAGGAGGTGCTGCTTCTCTGATTTTCAACTCTTATAAAAAAATGATAAAATCTTTATCATTCTATGATATTTGAGGGGAAATTAGAACCTGTTCTAAGGGATCCTCAAGCTCTGATTCTTAATATCCTCAATTGATTCATTCATTTTTCCAATCTCAGATACATCTATAGCATTCTAGGCACCAGTGCAGGTAGTGCAGATCCAGCTGTGGATAAAATAGTTCTGCCTTCTTGGAGCTTGTATTCCAGTAGGGGTGAGCAATAAATAAACAAGCAAATGATGACAACTGCTATGGAGGAAACAAAGAAGCATTCGGGCTCTCAAGAGGGAGGGAGGTGCTGTTTGGAATGGCGGCCAGAGCCTACCTTGGTGGTGAACTGATATTTGAGTCCAGACCTGAAGGAGGTGAGGAAGTGAGCCACATGAACAGCGGGGAGATGACTGTTCCAAGGAGCAGGAACAGTTGCCAAGTTCAAAAACGCTACTAGACTATGAAGGTTTCCATTCCCTCTGCCACATTCCCCGACATGTTAAGATTCTCAGGCCTCCCAGGAGCTGTGGACAAGGACTCCTGAAACTGTGAGGGCAGGGAGAGGACATTTCTCATTTCTTTCTCATCATTCCAAGGTGTCTGGCCTTCTCTCATTTAATCAAAGCCCAAGTGGCCCAAAATAGCAGTGAGCCAGCCTTTAATGGAATTCACACGTGGAGAGATTGCCAACAATGGTGAGGATGCAGGAGTGTGGGGCTTGGGTCAGGAGCGAGGACATAGCAAATGGGTCTTCAGCCCAGGCAGCAGACACCCCAAGGTGCCTTAGTTCCATTGTATGGCTGGCGGCAGCCTTTTTCCACTGTGAGGCAGCTCAGGATAAACAGCTGAGCTGGGGGGATACACACCCTTTCCTCTATTGATTGCAGGTGGAAGAGAGTGACATCACAAGGATAATCTGAATGGGGCTTCCATGTTGGATCCTGACCCTGCCACTTCCTAACTGTATGTCCTCCTCAAGCCTTAGTTTCCTTATCTGGGATATAATATATCTGAGTTCCACCCTTAGAGCCATGGGGAGGACAAAATGAGATGGTGCCTGTCAGGGGGCCAGCATAGTGCCTGACTTGTACTCTATATACCCTATAGGTGGCAGCTACTATTTTTTTCTTGCTTGTGGTTTTTTAATTGCGAAAGCAATGCATACTCATTGTAAAACATGTAGTAATACCAAAATATAATGAGTAAAAGAATGAAAGCTTCCCGCCCACAGGGAGAATCCTCTGTGAATGGTTGGTGGGCCTACCTTGGACCTGTTCTCTGTGTGAGAGCACACACATAGATACTCATAGGCACAGTCGCGCAGAAGCACAGCCAGGCTGCTCCTTTTGTGCTGACGGAAGAGCAGAAATGAGACTATACTCTACATATTGCTCCACACTTATTTTTATAGACTCAACTGTAATGATGAAGGTAGTATTCTGCTCTAATAAAATATATATTCCCTTTTGTTGTTCAGTTGCTCAGTCATGTCTGACTCTGTGACCCCGTGGACTGCAGCACGCCAGGCTTCCTGTCCTTTACAGTCTCCCAGGGTTTGCTCAAACTCATGTCCATTGAGTCAGTGATGCCATCCAACCATCTCATCCTCTGTTGTCCTCTTCTCCTCCTGCCCTCAATCTTTCCCAGCATCATCATCTTTTCCAGTGAGTCAACTCTTTGCATCAGATGGCCAAAGTATTAGAGCTTCAACTTCAGCATAATTTTATATTTATTATAAAACTTTTTATGTTTATATAAAACTTGTCCAGTTTTATATTTATTCACACCTATACTGATCATTTGCAAATGTTGGTGCATAGCTGTGATTAGCAGAACCTGACTTGTGGCTGGGACTCTGGTATGGTGGAGAGGGTACTGAGCTCAGAGACAGGTGATGTGGAATTGGTCAGCAAGCCAGATGGCCCTTCTGGGCTTCCGCCTTCTCATCTGTTGCTTGGGGGTTTTGTGCCAGTTAGGCTCTGAGAGCCTTTCCTGTACTACCTATTTAAAGGACACCACATAAGTGGAAATTGCCCCCCAGTTCTGGAGACATTCCTGGAAATAGGGGGCAGTGGGATAAAGGCAAATACCCTCAAAACCGCAGAAACTGAGGATGAACTGCTAGCTCAGGACCCATTGTTTAAGCAACATAAACACAAGGAGGAAAATTACAGGGAAGAAATTACAGGCTGCTATTTTCATAACCCACAATTTTGAGGCATAAATCCATAACATTTGTCCTCCACATAATTTCTCCCAGACACTGAGGACTGCCTCATCAATCCAGAAACCATACTGGACAACAACTTGTTTGCTGAAATCAAATGGAATCTTTCTTCACTGTAGGCATCTGGACGCCTCCAGAAAGATGTAGGCCCTGACTCTCTCCCTTCTCACTTTTTCCCCAAAGGAGGGCACACTAAACTGTTGAACCTGCTTGCAGGATGCTCACTGACTATGTTACTACGTTACAGGGTCACCTTCAAAAGCAGATGAGCAGCCCAACCAGTGGACGCTGTGCCAAGAGGACCTTTGGCCACTTACTTCTCTCTGCTCATCCCTTAAACATGTTCTGGAACTGTCATCTCTTCATTAGACTTCCTCCCTTGAGTCTAAATGATGCTAAGATTTAGGTTTTGGCTTGGGAAAGGGAGCAATTTCTCTTGGTCTCACCACAGCCCTGTTAGCGAAAGAGAAACAAAGTTTGTACAAGGCTGGCTTATAAGAGTGGATATTTGTTTTCTTTTGTGTGTATATCTACCTTCAGACCTCAGGGGGAATAGTAATTGACAAGGCAAAATTAGGTATTTGGAGGTTTACTGGTTATTGTACCTACCACTACTTCTGACTTTCATCTCTCCTTGTATCTCTAACTTCTTTTCAGTCCCTTGGAGATATCTTAGGGATGGAGACTTTTTGTTATCCTGGAAATCAAGCTGCAGCCTGGAAAATGAATAGTTGTTCACTGTTAATGGAGTGATCCAGCTCCTTGATTCTTTTTCTTCAACCCTATTTGAGTTGTATGTAATACTGGAGACCCCAAGAAGAGAGAGAGGCAGAAGAGGAGTTTTTTCAGCAGTAGATTGGGTGGGTTAGTCGCCACCGCTTACTGCCACAGTCCTCTTCCAAGGAGGCCTGGTGGTAATATTAATACACAGTTGATCTGGAGCAGAACTCTGCATGCCACCCAGCCCTCGGACCTCTTCCCAGCTTCCTGCTTCCTTGTGGGTGAGGAATAGACTTTAACATCTTATCTAGGATAAAGGACTGCTCTCTTTGACCCTCTCTTGTCAGGAGCTTCATTTATTGTTGGCAGAATTCAATTTCCTGGATCAAAGAGAAGCTTAAGAAAGGCTTAGGCATATCCCAGCACTCTCAGTAAACCATGCTTCACTGAAGTGCATTTAAATGAGTCACAGACATATGGCTTACATTTCACTTAAAATACACATGGCTTAAGAAATTGGAGGATATCGTTCTTTAACCAAGTATTTGGCAGATCCAAAGTATTCAAAATGTTTTTCCAAACTCAGCACACAGCTGGGCTCCCCATTCCTTGCAGCTGAGATCCTATAACTCCAGTAGACCAGTGCTGAAGAAACCATTGGATAGATGGGTGGGGACATCAGAATTTGCAGAGAGCTGCCTCCAGGTGGCTGAAATTTTCTTCAAATCTATATATATATTTCTGAAGTACCAGGAACTGGAATTAACCCTGCTGCATTGACTCTGAGGCAGTGAATGCATAAGTGGATTTAAATTCTAAGTGCTAGGTTAGACACCTTGTCCCAGAGAGACCACATAGTCCTGTCTGAAATGCAGCTTCCAATTGTAGCTTTGTAGATGGAGATTGATGTCACGATTCCCATGTTGCCCAGAACCCCTGGAGTTGCAGATGGGATTGCCAGCCAATGTGATGTGATCTTTCTACAAGCTAAATTCTCGGCCCCACCCCTGCTTAAGCAGGGGCTCCATTACTTCGGAATCATTAGAAACATGATACTCTTTGTTAGGGTCCACTGCATAAACTCAATCTCAGTAACTGGAAATGGTGATCTGAGTGGATGCAGCTAGACAGTAGCTGGAAGGGAGGATCCGGTAGCGTCCACAACTGTAATAACCTAGATGTGTTGATTCTTTTTTTTAATTAATTTTTAATTGGAGGATAATCACTTTACAGTATTGGGTTGGTTTCTCCCATACATCAAAATGAATCAGCCATAGGTATACATACATCCCCTCCTTCTTGAGCCTCCCTCCCACCTCCCACTTCCCACAGATGTGTTGATGCTGAAGGCTGTGAGAACACAAGGCAAAATCCCCAATCCACAGTAGGACAGGCTTGGGTTTTGGTGCCGGAAGGACCCAAATTCAGATCCAGGCACTGACACTGTCTGGTTAGGCGGCCTTCAGCAAGTCACTTGTCTTCTGAATGTTGTTTCTCCTTTGGTATTCACCATAATGCTCACTCACTGTGCCAAGGCACTTCACATACCATCTCATTTAACCCTCGTGGCAACCCTTTTAAGAAGGTATGATTATTATTCACATTTTAGAAATGGGGAGACTCTCAGGCGGAGCCAGGAGTCAAACTCATGTCCATCTTCTTCTTACTATACTTTACCTCCACATAGAAAATGAAAATAACCTCATTGTGGGTAAAGTAGGCTGAGAAATGTTCCCTACCCCCAAAAGACCCACATTCTAATTCCTGGAACATAAGACTATACTGCCTTATGTGGCAAAAAATAATCTTTGTAAGTGTGACTTAATGAAGGATTTTGAGAAGAGATGATTCTGGATTTTCTGGGTGGGCTGTAAATTCAGTCACTAGTATTTGTAAGAGGAAGGCAGAGGGAGATTTGCTGACAGACCAAACAGGAGAAGGCATTGTGACCACTGAGAGGGCAGTGATGCAGCCACAAGCCAGGGAATACAGGCAGCCACTGGAAGGTGGGGGAGGCCAGGAATGAAACCTCTTAGACTTGAGTGCAGCTTTGCTAACAACTTGACTCTGCGTTCTTGACCTCCAGCACCCTGAAAGAATAACTTTCTGTTGTTTTAAAAATTTTTTTTTTCTGATTTCTTTTTCATCTTTTTTCTCTCTTCTTTTTTTGACCTGGGCAAGTGGGATCTGAGTTCCCTGAGCAGGGATGGAAACCATGCTCCCTGCAGTGGAAGCATGGAGTCCTAACTACTGGACCACAAGAGAAGTCACTAACTTTCTATTGTCTCAAGCCACCCAGTTTCTGGTAATTTGTTACACACCGGGCACAGGAAACAAATCCACTATGTTTGTGAGCCTTGGGGATAATGTATTATGATGTGCTTAGTATCATTACAGTGCATAAGTAAGCTGGTTTTCAGTACATGTTAACTTTCATTAATGTAAAATCATGAACAGATGCTTTCTAAAGTCTCTTGGTGATGCAAACCATTGCATATGGCCCCTATGAGTGTTTTCAAGAGTGACAAGAGAAAAACACTTTGAGACATAGCTTGTGTGGTTAGTTTGTCAGCATTTCCTGAGTTCCGGGTCATGTTGTATGGTGCCGTCTGCCTTCAGGCAGCTTCTGGCTGAGGACTGATCATCAAATAGAGATAGTGGTATTATCAGTCATGGTATAAGCTACAAAGGAGGAGATGCCTTTATAGCAAGGTCTGTTGTGCAGTCTCTACATAGTTCATCTATTTGAATCATCACAGCAACCTTACGGGTTGTATTACCTGTGTTAGTCCTGTTTGGCAGATGGGGACCCTGAGGCATGGAGCAGCACGAGTTGGTCACAGTCACCTCGGTGGGAAGGGTGGAGCTAGATCTCTTTGATTCCAAGTCCAGGCTCTTAGCTGTGACCTCACATTGCCTCATGGATGCCCTGTCCTTACTTAGTATGCTCTTCAGTGAACACTTGGTGTTCTCTGGTATTCTGCCTGCCTTCTTCCCTGGTTGGATGTGGAGTGTAGTGATGTAAGCTCGGCATGTTAGATTCAGAGCCTGGCTCCTTGTACCTACTGGAGTTGTAAGCTTGGGCAAGTTGCTTTACCTTTCATCCACACGATGGGGCCGATAATAGCGGCCACTTTGTCAAATGTTGTGTGTTATTTGATACTGCAGTGCTCGTCGAGGACTTACTCTGTGCCTGGTGCACTGTGAGAGCCCAAGAGTTGCTATTATTTGTATTTTGCTGGATGGGAAAAACATTTAAGAATGTAGTAAGAGGGAATTCCCCTGAGGTGGTTTCCAAATGTAATTAGGAAGACGACCTTAAAGTCCATTGCCCTTGGGAGGAAACTCACTTCTGCTCCCCCGCTGTGCCCAGTTTGACCTAACTGTATCTCCAGAACACAGCTTTGCAGAGTTGTCCAGTCGGCCAAACTGTACCTCTTGTCTCTGCCTGCAGAATCCGTGCCCTCCCTAGGCAAAGCTCTGAACTGGCTGATAAGCAGGTAGAATTTGTTCACCACTTCCGGCTCTATCTCCTTCCAGGGACCTGCAGCCAGGGCTGCCTGTATAGCCAGGAAGGATGTCCATGGTTTTCTTTTGTCTCAAGCTTATTTCTTCTGGCAGCCCTTCAGCAGGAGCACAGGGTAAAATGAATGGAAGGAAGCTGTCAACTGCCCTGTTGGCCTTAGATGGACCCTTGTCAGAGCGAAGGGAAGCTGTGTACTTGGAGGAAGTCGGGAGTTGATTCTTGAGTTTGAGGAACCCTTGACCATCAGCTGTTTACTTTAAGATAACAACGATGCTGGCATCCAATGAGATGAGGGAATATTTACCATGAACATACTATTTTACATAGTATTTTTTAACCCTGTATAAATTTCCATGTAAATTTATCCAAATGGGGTCATATTATAGCCTAAGTTTTATTATCTATTTTTTAAAAAAGTTTTGAAATACAGCATGAGAGTAATCAATTATTTTTTAAAAAATTACAGAAATTTTAGGAGAGTTTGAAACTTTGATAATAAAATTCTAGAAAAAATTACACAAGTAATAAAGTTTTGGGCTTCCCTAGTGACTCAGTAGTAAAGAATCTGTCTGCCAATGCTGGAGACTTGGGTTTGATCCCTGGGTCGGGACGATCCCCTGGAGAAGGAAATGGCAACCAACTCCAGGATTATTGCCTGGGAAATCCCATGGAAAGAGGAGCCTGGCGGGCTACAGTCCATGGGGTCACCAAAGAGCTGGAAGCGACTTAGTGACTGAACAACAAAATAAGGTTTTAAAATAAATGAGATCATACTTTATGTACCATTCTGTAATTTGCTTTTTTATCATTTGGCTTCAATACCTTTCCACATTAGCTTATTTATAGACCTATTTCATTCTTCTTAATGACAGAGGATTCCACTGAATGATTTCTCGCTGTTACAAGTAATGCTGCGATAATAGTCTTATGCATAATCTTTAAACACATTTGCAAGTATTAGTGTAGGATTAATACCTCGCAGTAGAACTGCAAGGTCATATAGCATATATGTCTAACATGTTTTAACTTTTGACAAATTGTACTTCCCATTCCACAGATTCCTCCTCAAAGGCTGTATCACAGTTTGGGAGTATATTATGGATATATTTCTATGTAAATTTATGGGATCATTTTTAATGGCTGTATGATAGTACATTGTATGTGTATGCCATAATTAACTTTTAAAATTTCTTATGATGAGTTTGGGTTAACTCTGGGAGTTGGTGATGGACAGGGAGGCCTGGCGTGCTACAGTCCATGGGGTCGCAAAGAGTCGGACACGACTGAGCAACTGAACTGAACTGATGATGAACAGTTATCAAATGCACACAGAAGTAGAGAGGATGATATAATGACTCCCCATATACCCATCATTCAGATTCAGTAAAAATCAAGATGCCATGATTAATTTAATCACCCATTTTGATGGGTATGCAAGCAATTTTTTCCTTTTATTCATTACCACCACCACCCTCCCCCCACCCCCAGAGTGGACACTTTCATGTTCTTTGAGAGGCACTTCTGGAGGATCACTTCCTAGATGTGAACCACTGGGTCACAGGGAATTTACATAGAACATGTAGGTAGATAAAGGCACTTTGCTTTTGGCTTCTGGGTAAGTTAAACCCACTGCCTGTGTTGCGAGAAGTTTTTTCACGTGCCTTTACTAACAGGTTAGTTGCTGAGCTTGGAAAATTGCTTTAAATCCAAACTTTCTTGTTTTTTTTTTTTTTACCAGCTTTATTGAAATGTACCTTACATACCACATAGTTGATATGTTTAAATAATTATGCCATTCAGTGTTTGTTAGTATGTTTACAGAGTTGTGCAGCCATCATTATATTCTAATTTCTGAACATTTTCATCACTCTACAAAGAAGAGATTAGCAATGTTACAGGTTGAACATGTTCCTCCAAAGTCACATGTCAGAGTCCTAACCCCTTGTACATCAGTGTCCTTATTTGGAGATAGAGTCATCGTGGATGTAATTAGTTGGGATGAAGTCATCCCGGAATAGCACCTAATCCAGTATGACTGGTGTCCATATAAATAGGGGAAATTTGGACACAGACGTGCACAGAGGGAGAATGCCATGTGACGACTACAGTGAAGTTATGTGGCCACAAGCCAAGGAAATACTAGAAGCTAAGAGAGAGGCCTGGAACAGATCCTTCCTCAGTATCTTCAAAGGAGCATGACCCTGCCAGTGCCTTAATCTTATGTTTAACTTTTTAGAACTGTGAGATGATAAATTTCTATTTTTTAAATCTCTAAGTCTGTGGTACTTTGTTAAAGCAGCCTCAGCAAGCTAATGTAAGCAGTTACTGCCCACGTTTCCCCAATGCCATCAGCTCTAGGCAAACACTAATCTGCTATCTGTCACTATAGATTTGCTTACTCTGGATATTTCATATAAATGAGATTATCCAGTATCATGTTTTTTTACTTTTGATGACTGGCTTCTTTCACTGTGTAATGTTTTTGAGTGTTATCCATGCTGTATAGCATGCATCTCTACCCCCATTCCTTTTTATT
Source organism: Antilocapra americana (assembly GCA_007570785.1). NCBI lineage: Eukaryota > Metazoa > Chordata > Mammalia > Artiodactyla > Antilocapridae > Antilocapra > Antilocapra americana. Next base: position 38,235,089 of record ML660765.1, read on the forward strand.
GCTTTATAGTATTCCATTGTATGAAGGTATCACACTGTGCTTATCCTTTCATCAGCTGATGGAGCTCCTGCCTTTTAAACCAGAGTTTACTTGACTCCACTCTACAAGTTTGATTTCAGCAAGTTTTTAAAAAAATTGAAGTACAGTTGGTTTGTAGCATGTTAACAGCTGCTGTACTGTACTGCTGTGATTCTGTTATATATATATTCTATTAGTATTCTTTTTATTATGGTTTATCAGATAATATTGAATACAGTTCTCTGTATTATACAGTAGGATTTGCTGTTTATCCATTTTATGTATAATAGTTCATTACTGCTAACCCCAACCTCCCACTCCATCCTTCTGCCAGTCCAGCCACAACTTTGTTCTTTATGTCCACAGTTCTGTTTCTGTTTCATAGATAGATTCATTTGTGTTGTATTTTAGACTCCACATATAAGTGATATCATATGGTATTTGTCTTTCTCTTTCTTAGTTCACTTAGTATAATAATCGCTAGTGGTACTTATGTTGCTGCAAATGGCATTATTTTGTTCTTTTTTTATAGTTGAGTAGTATTCTATTGTGTATGTATATATACCACATCTTTTTTTCGTGTTGTTAACACTTATTGACATACATAGTTCTTTTTAAAATTAATCTTTAATTTTTTTGTAGTATACCTTGTTGGTTATATATTTTGAATATAGCAGCGTATACTACATCTTCTTTATCCATTCATCTATTAATGGACATTAGGTGTTTCCATGTCTTGGCTGCTGTGCATGTATCTTTCTGAATGATAGTTTTTTCTGGATCTGTATCCAGGAGTGGGATTGCTGGATCATAAGGTAATTGTACTTTTAGTTTTCTGAGAAACCTCCATACTATTTTTCATGGTGACTGTACCAACCTTCATTTCCACCAACAGTGTAGGAGGGTTCCCTTTTCTCCACATTCTCACCAGCATTCATTTTTTGCAGGCTTTTTAATAATGGCCATTCCATCTGGTGTGAGATGGTACCTCACTGTAATTTTTATTTTCATTACTCTAATAATTAGTGATGTTGAGCATCCTATCATGTACTTTTGGCCATCTATATATCGTCTTTGGAGAAAAGTCTGTTTTGGTCTTCTGCCTATTTTTGAATTGGGTTGTTTGTTTTTTGTTGTTGTTGAGTTGTATGAGCTGTTTGAGTATTTTGGAAATTAAGCCCTTGTCCATCACATTGGTGGCAAATACATTCTTCTATTCTATTGGCTATCTTTTTATTTTGTTTATGATTTCCTTTGTTGTGCAAAAGCTTGTAAGTTTGATTGGGTCCCATTTGTTTATTTTTGCTTTTATTTCTATTACCTTGAAAGACTGACCTAAAAGAAGATGGGTATGATTTATGTCAGGGAATGTTTTGCTTATATTCTCTTCTAGGAACTTATGGTGTCATGTCTTATGTTTTAAGTCTTTAAGCCACTTTGAGTTTATTTTTGTGTTGGGGAGTGGATGTGTTCTAACTTCACTGATTTACATGCAGCTGTCCAAGTTCCCCAACACCACTTGCTGAGACTTTTTTCTCATTGTATATTCTTACCTCCTTTGTCGAAGATTAATTGATGGTAGGTGCGTGGGTTTATTTCTGGGCTCTTTGTTCTGTTCTGTTGATCCACATGTCTGATTTTGTGCCAACACCATGTTGTTTTGATTACTGTCACTTGGAAGTATTGATTTCAACAAATATTGATTGAGCACCTATGTGTAAAGTCCTGTGCTAGGTGTTTTAGGGAACATATGCAAAGACCATATCCTTGTCCTCCAGCTATTTACTCTCTATGGGAGAGAATATACTCACACAGCATAATAAGAGGCTGGTTATAGATTTACTTAATAGAGTTAAAAGTAAAGTGCTGAGGGAGCCATAAGGAAGGAAGAATTTCTGATTGGAGGCTAGAGAAAGCTTCCCTAAGGAGGGTTCCTTGGAAGGGAAGGGTTCCTCAGTCTTGTGGGAGCAAGGAGGGGAGGCTTTGGATGAAGGAGGGAGGAGAGATGAGTGGAAGAATGAGAAAGGAATTCAGACTGAGAAATTAATATATAAATATTTGGTCTGGATCTAGGGGAACCAAAACTGTAGTGCTAATAAGCTCTTAGGAATTCAGTATTCCAGCTAGCCAAATCATTGTATTTCAGAAGAGTGGTATGTGGCAGTGGGGAAGGGGTTTCTCGCCCTTCCACAATTGGGCTACCTGAGGATTTGAGTGACTTAGAGTTCACTTTTTCTTTTTTTGGTCCTCTTATTTTTGACCTTGAGTTGGGTTCTCTCTTGCTTCTGGTGAAACCACATGGTCAGAGAGGTAGGTGTGATATTTTTAGGGAAGAAGCTTGAGGTGCAGTTTAAAGCTGAGCTGTATTTCCTGCACCTCCGATGAGTAGAAGCTCTTTCACTATCCCTCTCCATTGAAGGAAAATTTGGGCTGAGCTGAGTGAATGGACAGAGAAGGCACTGGCACCCAACTCCAGGACTCTTGCCTGGAAAATCCCATGGACGGAGGAGCCTGGTAGGCTACAGTCCACGGGATCTCGAAGAGTCAGACACGACTGAGTGACTTCACTTTCACTTTTCACTTTCACGCATTGGAGAAGGAAATGGCAACCCACTCCACTGTTTTTGCCTGGAGAATTCCTGGGACGGGGGAGACTGGTGGGCTGCTGTCTATGGGATCGCACAGAGTCAGACATGACTGAAGTGACTTAGCAGGAGCAGGAGCAGCAGAATGAATGGAGGTGGACCTGACGGATGGAGCCATGGCCTGAGAGGGCCTGGCCTAAGGCAAATATAGCTTCTTCCACAACTCAGAATGGGTGGGTGGGTCAGGGGGTAGTCTCCTGAGAAGCAGGGCCTGGAGAACAGGATGCAGATTGACATATAGCTATGCATTTGAATTTGGGAGATGTGCTTGAAGTCCTACCTTACAGACCTAAGTGTTCATCTTCAAGGATGTGCCTAGATTCTTCATCCAGACTCTCTGGGAGCTGGAGGATATCTCTGCTCTTCAGCATTTGTGCTTAAGAAATGGAGCATGATTATCAGGGGGAGAGTTCTTCTCTATGGGAGGAGTAGGCCAGTTCTGAGGCCTTTGGACTGGTTCTGTCCTGAGAATGAAGCCACTTTTACATTTTTATTCTGATTTTAAGAAGGTAACCTCTATTCTTTCTCTATTTAGAACTCAGTGATGTGTACACACCTTTGGTTGATACCTTGAATGCTGAATGAACAGGCTTTTGGGCACCCTGAAGCAAATTGGAGGTCTTGCTCAAATTCACCTGGGAGCAGATATTGGGCCAGAGAATCCCTGATTTTTCTAACAAGAGTCTCCAGTGTACTGGGCTTGAGTTATGCATTACTCATTGGAAATTCTTAATTTCCTGTATCTCTTACTTTCTCTTCCTTCATTTAACAAATACTGTGCATACCAGTTATGTGGCTGGCATTGGGCTAGATCCTGGGTGTTCCTGGAAGAGTAACAGCAAGCAAAACACTATCTACTATCTTGGTGCTTGTTCAATAGAGGAGAAAGATAAGCCAATCATTATTGACCAGTGTGGGGGCATGCTATGATGAGGGGAAGTAGAAGGTACTGTGGGAGCATGGGTAAGGGGAACCTACTCTGGCTCAGGGGTTGGGGAAGCCTTTAAGGAGAAAGTAAAGTAGGGTGGTGGTAGAGAGGTGGTAGAGTTGGTTTATACAAGGGAGTGTTCCACCCAGGGTCAGTAGCAAGAACAAAGGCCTTTGTTAATGATGAAATTAGAATAGAAAGCAAGAAGAAGGAAATGGTCCAGGTGGGCATGGGAGAATCCTTGAAGGGCCTTGTAGCCTCATTAAAAGGGTTGGTGTGTATCTTGAGGGTAACGGGAAGCTGACAAAGACTATTTTAAAAGCCATATAGTGACAGCATTCAAAGCATGTGAGAAAGTTTACTTAGACTGAAGTTTGGAGGATGGATTGAAAGGGGCAAGACTGGCAATAGTAATCAGATCCATCAAAAGCCTTTTTAGAATCTGAGGGGGAGATGATGGTGATGTAATTTAGGGAAGAGGTTGCAGATACAGGCAGAAGAGATCAAATTCCAGAGATATCTATAGGGTGGCATCACGGAGGCCGAGAGATGGCTTGAATATGAGCTGAGGAAGAGGATGGCTTCCAAGGCCAGTCTGAGGTTCCTGACTCGAGAAAGTAGCAGGACAGTGGTTTGAGTCCCAGGGTTTGTCCTTAGCTGGTAGCAGAACCTCTCATAAGCCACTTCTCTTCTCAGATCTTTAGTTTTCCCATTAGTTGAAGGTAACAACCCCTCATCATCAACTTTGCAGGCTTGTGGTGGTTGAGAATCCACTGATAATATCTATGTGAAAAGTAGCATCCTATACTCCTTCCATGACCCTAAAAGTTCTTGCAGAAGCAAAGTATGTCCTTACCCTGGTTATCTTTATAATTTGGACTCTTTGTATATAGACTTCCCCCCTTATCTACAATTCTAAGCACTTGGTCTCCCAGGAACTGGTGAGGCCTCGCTGAGGGCCTCCTTGTGGATTCTCAGATTGACTTTTGCTGAAAACAATGATATCATTGAGTGGGTGGAGCTGAGCCAGACTCCTCAGCCAGTTTAAGGAGAATTGGGGTCTTTATGACTTCTGTACTTATGGCTGTCTTCCAGGCCCCTCTGTAGCGCCCATGTGCCCCACTGCCCCCTTTTCCTCCTTGTTTCAACCCTGAGGTTATGGGTTTGCAGAAAACTGGCAGCCCCCATGTTTTCTTGTCTTGCATCAGTCTCCCGGGAGAGAGATCCAGATGGGCCACTGGGTAGAATGGCTGTATTATATCTGGCGCGGTTTCTCTTTCCAAGTCCCCCTTCCCGGGAAAGGAAGGACAAGTCGTGGGAAGGGATTCCCTTGGAAGAAGACTGAAGTGCTAGAGAAAGAGGGGATCTAAATGTTGGAAGAGATGTTAGACTCCTTGTGTGCTAGAAGCTCTTTATCTCTCTTTAATGCTGGACTGGGGGCTTTGGTAAGAATGCAAAGGTTAAACTGGCCTTTCATTTGTGTGATGACAGGAATATGGCTGTGGAAAAGGAGAAAAGTGTTGAAGATGGTGAGTCCCTGATCCCTAGGCAGCTCTTCCTCTCTGTGCTTTCCACACACCCACACTCATGCACAGGCACCCCTCCTCCAAAGCTGTGTAGGCAGCTTGTTAGGGGAAATTGAAAGTTGATTGCTGCTCTGGTTTGCAATAGTTCTAGCGAGGAAGGAAGTTTTTGGCCAGCCCAATAGGTTGTAAAATAAAAATTTGGTTTCTAGGGACCAACTAGTAATACCTACCTTCTGTGTGGCCTGTTAATGTTTTCAAAATACTTTCACAGATGGCCTTGGAAAGAAAGAAAAATCAATTTCTGACTACCTGTTCAAGTTCTCAGCTGTAACAAAAGAGATTAGCAAGAAAAAAACAGAAGGTTATTAAAGCGTGTAGATGGGAGATACCCAGAGAAAAGTAAGCGACAGTTGGAAGTCAGGCTTCTATAGCATCTTCAACAAAAGATAATAAGTTTGTAGAGAAATGGTAGGAAAAAGGAAAGAGGTTTTAGGCTTCTAAAGGCAGTTAACTGTGGGAAGGTAAATATTTGGGGAAAACATGGTAGATAAAGACTGGTTTGTAATGTTTGCTGTGTAGATTCCTCTGGTTATCGTCTCTAGGCTGATGGGGCCTTAAAATGTCTCAGATGATTAGCTTTTGTCTTTCCTGGTAGAAGACCTTTGAGAACCAATGTCTCGGTTTTAGGCAAATGGAAGGAGGACAAGGAACTTTCCTTGTATCTGCCTCTTCTCAGTTGCCTTCAGCTAAAAATGATCCTCTTATTAAAGTTACACATCTGGGGTGCCATGATCTGCCACCCCTTCAGCCTCCTCTAATCCTCATGAGCGGGTTGCCACATGGAGGGCGGGAAAGCAGTACGTGCCTCCTCCATACCACCTAGCACAGTGCCTGACACATGATTTGCCTCAGTACATATCTGTGGAATGGCTGTCCCAAAGAGGCCCCGCAAGTGTGTGCCTGACGTTCTGAAGAGGTACCATACCTCCTTGACCAAGAGTTCAGAGCAAATACATGATGAATTCAAGCTGGGAGGGACTTGGCCTTCCTGAGGTCATGTGCCCTGTAATTTGTGCCATATTATGCTGCTTTAATAAGCATTCATTGATGAAATTTCATGAACATCCTTCCTCTCTGCCTCCTGGCAGTGTCTGGATGGCCCAACTCTTGGATTATCTGCTGCTGCTGATTAGCTAACTTTATTTAGACTGATGAGTTTTGAAGCAAAATACAATTGTGTGGTGTTGGTAGGTTGCTTTTGTTCTTTTTCAAATTCTACATTGGTAAGAGTAGAGGGTGGGGTGGAGGAAGCACTGAACAGAGAACCTGTTTATCTATATATAAAGATTTTTTTTGTTGCTGTCTGAAATGTATTTACCAATCCCCCTCCTCTCCAAAAAACTGCTTTATGAGAAGGGTATGAGGCAGTAGTAGAGTGGGGGGAAAGCTGAAGAAATAAGGCTTGAAAAGGACAGGGTCTAGGAAGTCAGGTGGTCTGTTCTGGGACCACCAATGGTGTTGTCTCAGTTCCTGTCATTTTCACCAGGTGTCACTCATCTTGAAATTCAGTGAAATGAGAACTGATTGTCCTAGTTTGTTATGACTAATTCTAGGTGACCCAGCTCAGCATGCAGCAAGAGGGCAATATTTCTCTAAATACAAACTTGGCACTGTTTTCCCAGGAAAGTGGCAGAGATACTGAGCAGTCTAGGATGACACGTGTCCGCTGTGATCTAGGAAGACTTTCGAAGTTCAAACCTTCTTGACATGTGCATTTGCTGTGATTTGTCCTTTAGCATGCTGAAAAACACTGGGCAAGGTTTACCAAAGTTACTGGGATATTTAATCAGAGCCTAAAAGGGACAGGAACTCACATTTAGGGCAGGTTCATTTGTGGTCTTCGCTTTTTGTTTATTTGCTTTTATTCAGGGGATGGCCTACCTACTCCCTTTTTCAAAGCATATTTTCAGAGGTCCTGTGGTCTTAGAGGTTTCTTTTCTCACTTGCCCCGTGTCTTATCCCCAAGGTTTACTATACAGTTTAACCAATGCCTCTTGCATTGACTCTTCCCTTCAAGTTAATCTGATAACAGTGGTCAGTACAGAAACTCTTTGCTAATGCGCTAGTCACGTATTTTTTTAGCTTTCTCGGAAGTGGTAAACTTCTGAGTAGTACCCTATTTCCCCGAACTCTTCTTATCCAGTGCCATAAGTGCCTACATGGGTACTTTACAGGACACTGCAAAACAAACTTATAAACTCTTCTTGGGTGAGCCATTCTGCAGGCCTCTTAGGTCCCTGACAGTTAAGCATCCCCATCCCAAGAGGTCAGCCCTGTTTGCACAGACAGGTTATTCATCGTGGAGGCAGCCAAGAGTGAGGCCTGAAGTGGATTAAATGAAGGCCCTCCGGCCAAAGGAGTAAACAGTGCTCATCCAAACATCCTTCAGTCAACAACAAAAGCCAAACACAGGACTAGGAGCTGGTCGGAAGGGTGCCAGGTCTTGTAGGGACTGGGAGAAGATGAAATGAGATGCAATCCGTGAAAAGCAGTGTTGATTTAATGCATTGTTTGAACACTTCCTTAATAGAAGGAAAGACAACATGCTTTGGCTCTATGCCAGGCTTGTGGGTGGCACCATCTTGCTTTGTGGCACTGCCTCTGGAGCTGGCCCTCTGGCAGCCACGATGCTTGATCCAAGTAAGTGATTGCAACAGAGGAGATTTCCTACTCTTTACATCAGATGCAACCTTTGAAGACCGCCCTTCGTTGGTTTTCTGTTCCCTCAAAGAGAAACGCCCCTGCCCAAGGAGTGCCTCTGCCTGTGGGCCCTTTATTTGGCTTTAGGTCCTTGCCTTTGGCATATTGCTTTGTTTCCATTCCTTTGGAGTCAGAGGTGAAATGAGCACTGCTTTGGAAGTCTTGGTTCTGAGACAGATTGAGCTCTCTCCTCCCCTTTTCTTTCTTGCTCTTTGAAAACAAAAGACAACAAAACACTTCTTACTGAATCTGTTATTTTGTCCCAAATATGGACACTAGCCATTATACTGGAATATTCGCTCTCTGCTTTTCAAAAGCTCTTCCCAATGTCTGCCTGTCCTGGGTACCACCATTTCCATTTGAGAGAAAGGGAAACTGAGGCTGAGGAGCTTGTGATGTGCTTAGTATTACCTCGCTAGTTAAAAAAAATATGAATAGAGAAATTTCCAAACATACCTAAAAGGAGAGAGACTAGTATTATTAAAACCTCAGAAACCCATTGTCTTGGTTTGAAAATTACCTAGATGTGTGTGTGCACTCAGTCACTTAATTGTGTTCTACTCTTTGTGACCTCATGGATGGTACCCACCAGGCTCCTCTTTCCAGGCAAGAATACTGGAGTGGATTGCCCTTTCCTTCTCTAGATCTTCCTAATCCAGGGATTGAACCCAGGTTTCTTGCATCTCCTGCATTGGCAGGCAAATTCTTTACCAGCTGTACCACCTGGGAAGCCCATGTGCACATAGCTAGTCCTGGAGAAAATGTTAGCAATGATATTTGTAGAAACAAATACTTTATACTTTGCCAAGAGTTCTTTTGCTTTTGTTCATTTTATTTAGCAGATATTCATAGATACTTTTCTAACTTTGTTTAACAATTCTATGAAGTAGATTCTATTATTTCCCCATTTTATAGATGAGAAAACTAAGACTCAAAGAGGCTAACTAATTTGTCCAAATTCACAGAACTTAAAAGTCTCATAGCTAGTATTTTGAATGTATTTTCTCATTTGATCTTCTCAGTGGGGCTATGAGATCATAATTATCACATGGTTTATTTGCAGTCTAGAAACAGAATTTAGGTGGCTCAAGTGAAAACAGTTCTCTTTTTTGCTGGTTTAAAAATTAGATAGATAAGGGAAACATATGTGTGTGTGTATATATATATACATATATATTTCAACAGTGGACAGAGAATGCTGAGATGACATTGCTAAATTACATATAAAATTGTAATTTATTGCCCCTACTATCCTAGGGGCAATAAAATCATAACCTCGAGGGTTAGCTTTTCTGTTAGTTGGAAATCCTTTGCATCAGTATTTTATCTTATTAAGTTTTTACAAGTTAACATCTAACCTTACAGGGTTTTACAAGAGCTGCCCTAATTAATTGTAAATAGTCTTTTAAAGCTACATTTCCCCCCACAGATTCCAAAAATCCTCAGTCAGGCTTCTCAGAGTCTGCAGTTTGTAAGCACTCTTGTATAACATTGAAAGGCACTGCTGTGATCTTCTGCCTCATTTTCAGGGTTTGAAATGAAAACTAGAGAGTGCAGCTGATACTGAAACCAAACCTTTCTGGGCCCTGGACTTGCCCTCTAGGTTGGGCTGGTATCATCTTTAGATTTTGAGAGGGTGCTTTAGGAGGCTAAAATGAGAAAAAGAATTAAGAATGTTAAAATTGGTTCAATGGAGTAGAATTCCCAGAGGCTGGAAAAACTGGAAAAACTATTAAAAATATAGATTTCTGAGTCCTTCTCTAGAGACTTAAATTCTCCATGGGGCCTGGGGTTTTATATTTTTCCACAGCATTTCCGGGTGCTGTGTTACTGTGGCGAGTCCCATAATGATGGCATTAGGAATATGAGTGAGAAATGAAAGAGCCTGTATTATCAGCACCACAGGTGGATGGGGTAAGGGTGCGGCTCCCCTAGAGAGGAGAAGAGGGACCAGCACAGCTTACCTCCTAAGCATTACCAGTGTAAAAGTTCCCCAATACTCTTGAAAGAGCCAGATACAAAACAAGACCTGGGAGAAAGAGGTGTCAGTAAAAATAGCCACTGGGATGAGCAGAGTCATGTTTGTTTATGTTGAGCTTGTCTGGATAGTTTGTTTTTCAAGGTAGTTTGGAAATTGTTATCACTTTGTCTTCACTGATTTACTTATCTGTTGCAGCAGGACAGGGGGATTGAACACAGAAAGATGTTTTGCATGTTTGTTTTAGTCGTGTCACTTCTCTTTCCCCAGAAGGAGTTTTAGAGAAACTGAAAGAAGCATTTGAAATTGGCATTGAAACATGTTAATTATCATATGTGAAATCAATCGCCAGCCCAGGGTTGATGCTCGGGGCTGGTGCACTGGGATGTCCCAGGGGGAGGGAGGAGGGAGGGAGGAGGGAGGGGGGTTCTGGAGGGGGAGCATATGTAAACCCATGGCGGTTTCATGTCAATGTATGGCAAAACCAACGCAATAAAAAAAAAAGAGAGAGAGAGAAAGAGAAAAGAGCCAGAGGGGGCTGATAGTAAGCATCAATAATAAATTGCTGTTGTGTCGCTCAAAAAAATTAATTAATTAATTAATTTTAAAAAAAAAGAAAGAAAGAAATTGGTCTGACAAGTCCATAGCCTTTAAGGGCTTCCCTGGTAAGCTCAGTGGTAAAGAATCTGCCTGCCAAGCAGGAGATGTGAGAGTTTGATCCCTTGGTGGGGAAGATTCCCTGGAGAAGGCTAACCCACTCCAGTATTCTTGCTGGGACAATCCCATGGAAAGAATCCCATGGACAGAGGAGCCTGGCGGGCTGCAGTCCATAGGGTCACAAAGAGTCTATACGACTTAGCGACTAAACAATAACACATAATCATTAAAGGGACAGTTCTTGATTCGAAGGCTGTGAGCCTTGGGAAAGGTGGGTCAGGCCTGTTGCAACTGCAGTGTGTTTGGGGTCTGGCTGAGTGTACGGTTTCCAGGCCACGATGGGCGATTCTGTTGTCCTTCTCTGAAGAGTGACCTTACATTTTACGTCCAGTAGCTGGAGGACAGTTTATTTTCCCAGTTGGGTTTCAGAAGACGCAAAGAGTCAGGAGATGGCTTGAAGACTTTGGGGCCAGGGCGGCCAGGGTTTCTCCCAAAGTGAGCACTGCAGTGAGTCTTGGGCTGGTGTGTGATCTCTGCCTGCCAATGGGCTTGTGAGCTCCCAGGGCGTGGGTGGGAGGCACTTCTTCAGAAACTGCTTTTCCATCAAAGCCAGAAAAAGGAGGGGGCAGGGTGGGAAATCTTGGACGGTCCTTCTCTCTTCCTGGACTCACATCACTCACAACTCGTTTCCTGAAAAACCTAATACACTCCAGTGGTGAGAGATGGCTTCCTGCAGATCTGCTGAGCCAGCCCCTTGTCAAAGAGGAGATGAGAACAAGATGTGGTTGGAGAAGGGACGGCTGGGCTTAGCTGGGCTGCTCAGGGGCTCTGCAGCCCGGTCTCTGAGGGGATCGTCTTTGGTGCTTACAGCAGTGCCAAGACACCACCTGGGCATGGGGACATAGATGGTCCTAGCTTGGGGCATTGTGGAGCATTTAAAAGCAGGGTTTTATGAATCAGTACAATTGCACAGATAGTGGTGTTGAGACATGACCCTTCCTTTTGTTTCTAGAAGGAAGGACGACCTTCCTGGCTAATATTGCAACCGCATTTGGGGAAAGGGTTATTTAGAAAAAAAGCAACTGAAGTAGTGCTGAAGTCCTTACATGTCCACCCTCTTTATCTTTCCCTGTGCTTTGCTACCCATTTTCTCTTCTGTGCATATATTCTTATATCTAAGAGCTAGGAGCCTCCTTTCTGTGGCATCCCATGTTCTCAAAGCTGCTGTTATCACCATAAAATTGTGACTTGGGCTACTGCTGACAATGTTTTCGTTTTCTGCTTCTGCCTTCTAATATGCTTTTTCTTTCCCTGGAGAAGGAAATGGCAACCCACTCCAGTAATCTTGCCTGGAGAATTCCATGGACAGAGGAGCCTGGCAGGGTATACAGTCCATGGGGTTGCAAAGAGTCAGGCGTGACTGAGCAACTGTCATTCAACTATCACTTCTAATAGAGACAGAGCAGACAACTGCTTAAAAAGTGGTCTGGTCTAACAGACTCGGCTTTGAAACCTGCCTCTGACACTGTGCTGGCTTGGACAAGTTATAGGTCTTGAGGTCACAGTGTCCTCATAGATGTGTTGTGAAGGTGAAACGATAACACTTAAATAAATACACATGAGCTATTGTGATGGCAACTTTTCAGGGTTTCTTTAGCTCAGTAAGATACAGGGTGCGATGGATGCAGAAAGGTGATACAGGTAGATATTTCTGAAGTTTGCCTGCCTTAAAAATATGTTGAGAACTTGCGGTGTAGGGTAGTGGTTCTGCATGAGAATGAATGGTCTTCGGGCCATCTGTGTTCTTCAGGCCATCTGGGATGAGGCCAGGCAATCTGCATTTTTTTTTTTTTAAACAATCTGCATTTTAAACTGGTTCCTAGGTGATGCTGATGCTGCTGATACTGAAAAGGGCAGTTAGGTGAAAGAATTGTTTCATGCAGACTCAGAAGACAGAAGGAGGCTGGTGGGTAGATTACAGAGAAAGGTAGCTTTTGGTTCAGTGTAACATCTTTCTCTAACTACTGTGTGTGGGTCAGGAAGGGAGTGGGTGGTCTGGAGATGTCCAGGGCAGGATGGCCATTTCACACATACCTGCACAAGGTACAGGATTCATCTGTTCATTTATCCATTCATCCACTTTTTCACAGAATAAACCTGCCTGGTGCTAGGAGCTGAGGAGAAGCCTTGAACAAGGCAGCCATGTGCTCCCTGCTCCCAAGGAACACATAGTCTAGCGAGTTTGGCTTAATGATTCTTGAGGTCTCTCTCAATGCTGAGGCTATGAGTGACAGAGGCAGGACCTCAGGACACGAAGGTATAGAAAGATGCTCACCTTTCTGAGGACGTGTAGCTGAGAACGGACAAGAATTTGGACTCCTCTGAGGTTGTCGTTATTGCTCTCTTTTTTGGATCATCCTGATGTTACTAGATGAATATTCCACCCCGCCCCAACTCCCAGGATGCAGAAGAGGCTGAGGATGTGTTTCCAGGAGTGCACTTACTGTGGGAACATTCACGTCTGGCACCCAATATGAACCATTGGATTCTGAACTCCTGACTGGCCGTCCATTATGTAGTCTGTGAAAGTAGACCACAGAAATGGGCTGCAGGAATGAGCTCATTGTTTTCTCGCTTCTTTCAAGTGATATACTGGGAAGTTAATGGCTGGGGGTAGTTGGAAGGAAATAGGTAAATTCCGCCAGTTTTTCTCGGTTCTTCCTGTCACAATCCCTGTTGAAAGCAATTGTGATAATCACTAATGTTTCCTGAGCTCCACTGTGAGCCAGGCCTGATTTTAAGCTCTTTTCATGCATTATGTCATTTTACTCTGATGACAACTCTGGTGAGCAGAAGGGTTTTTGCAGAAGAGAAAACAGAAGTTCAGAGAGGTAAAGTAACTCTCTCCTGGCTATAGAGATAGTAAATGTCAGAAGAGGGGCTGAAGCTTAGTCTCTCAGATTCCACACCATGCCCTAAGCTCCTAGCATGCTCAGTGACTACCTCCTTCATTCACTCATTCATTCATTCAGTAATTAGTTAACACATCCTTCCTTTGAGTTAATGTTAAGCATCGATATATACTGGTGAGCAAACAGCTTGGCCTCTGTCTTCCTGGGGCTTAGAGTTTATCTCTTTCAGACAAATGAGTGACTCTTCCCTTAGATCCTTAGCTGGTTAGATGCTAAGGAGAAAGAGAAAGAAAGAATCTGGCAATTTAGCTACTGACCCAAATTTTCCATGTGAGTTGGAGTTTCTCTACACAAACTATGTTTTCTGCTTTGCCTTGTTTTTACATCTCCCTGTTGGATTTCTTTTCTTGTTCAAGGCTGGATGTTGAAGGGCTTGATATCGTTCAGGAGAAGATCCTTGTGGCACTTGCCTTCTGACTGTGCTCTGGGGGTGGAGGGGAATCTGAGAGTCCGGAGTCCCGGAACTTAGAGCTGGAAATGACTCTGGAGTGACCCTAGAAACCCTCTTCAGTGACCCTGTCTTGTGGGAAATGTCACCTCTTACAAAACCAGGGTGGTCCCTGTGGATTCCTTTGGCTTTCTGTGCTGGCCTCAACTTGTATGTTTTTCTTTTTTTAAAAGGCAGTTTCAAATTAGATTTTCTGTCTTCAAAATAAATACATGATAATTATTTTTTTTAATCAACCAGTTTTTCAGAAATATTCAGCTTACGTTGTGAACATCTTCTGTAATCCCCTGAGATCACTACCACTACTGATAGGCCTGTCCTTCTCCAGCTGTTGTCAATGCATGCCCTAGTGTATACTGCTATTACTTTTTCATTTAAAGGGATTTTAAAAGTGCATACTTTCCTGTAATTTTTCTTTATCTGACTCCATTTTAAACATCTTTCCATAGTAAAAGATATAGATCCACTTAATTCTTTTTTGTTAGACTCCAATTTTTAATGATGCCTTCCATTAAAAACCATTATGTTTCCTGATCTCAATTTTCTTTAGATTCATTCTGCTTTTAATGTGGCTGAACTAGTTGAAGAGCCCATTTGGCATTTTTATTTCTCTTTTAACTTTCAGAGAAATTCTAAAAGCCTTATTTGGGGTCACCTTCCCTTGGGCGAGGGATTCTTAACCTCAACTTCTAGACGTCTGTAACAGGAGATAAACCAGCATCCAGTTTTAGAAAGGAAGAAAAAGAAATACTGAAAAGGTAACACACAGAACCAGGTCTCAGGAAGTCTGAACCATTAGGTCTCATAAAAGATGAGCAAAGGAAACTTCCAGAATCCTTGCAGCAGGAACAAAGGAGCAGATAAGTAGCTCCCATCTGTTGCATTCTTGCAGCATTACTCCATTGGGCTTGGCTTTCACAATGGGCTAAGGTAGGTAGGATACCTTTATTGTGAATCTTAATGAAACCTGCAACAGGGAGAAGGGATTCCCTTAAAGAATGGTTGGCGTGCTGATACCAAAAGTTAGTGGATTTGCTGGAAAAATAATCATTTAAGGTATACAGTAGGGTCCATAGACCCTGGGAAATTCTGTGAGTGTGTTTGCACATGATCTTTCCAGGACCCAGAACAAATTAAGATCTAATATCACTGTTTTGGTGGTCAGCGGCATCTGGTTGTGGCTGAATTAAATGATGATCCCAGTGAACATGAAATTCATAACAAACTTCATTCTGTTTTTCTTTTTATTCCTTAAGTCCTTCCATAAGTCTGCCCTGTTCCTTCTGCATAGAGATGCTTGGGGGTGGTTCTACCAGGTTCAGTTAGAATCTCTGGCTACTGTTCCCAGGAGGGTAAAGTCTATTTTCTAAGGAGACAAATGTCTTTTTTATTCTATTCAGGCACCTTTTTGCTCCAGCCTACACAGAAACTTGTTATACTCCAAGTGGCAACGCTCAAACCACCACCCTGAAATCCGAGGTAAGTTCAGATCAACACATATCTCCCAGGCAGTTTCCCTGTCCCAACCCCACCCCTAAGAAGCCAGGAGAGAAGCTCAGTGGAGACAATGCCTCCTCTGAAGGAACTGATTTCCCTGACTGAGATCCAGGGAATGAGCAGGAAAAACAACATACGAATTTGTTGTTTCATGGATTCATAATGCTTTGCTGTCTAAAAAAGTGAAATAAACCATATTTTAAGCTTATTGCATCTGATTAAAATTGATACAAATCACTAAATTACCCACGTCCTAACAAAAATCTAAGTAAAAGAAATGATTTGCTGTTGTCTCACCCAGTCAGATGTTAATTGCTTTTTCATAAGGATGGGTAAATTTTTATAGACTGCTTTGTCAATGTGAGTTTAGGATGTGAAGATCTTCTTATTTTGCTGCTATTTTCATATTTGCCCATTTTTGTCCCTCAAAGTTGAGTCTGGCTGTTAGCACAAAAATTTTTAAAAAAAATTTTTTTTTAAAAATTCATATATTTTTAGTTGCATTGGGTCTTAGTAGCAGTGTTGAGGCTCTCTAGTTGTGTGTGGGCTTAGTTGCTGCCTGTAATGCAGGATCTTAGGCTTCCCTGGTGGCCCAGCAGTAAAGATTCCACCTGCAATGCAGGAGACAAGGGTTTGATCTCTGGTCTGGAAAGATCCCCTGAGGAGGAAATGGCAGCCCACACCAGTATTCTTGCCTGGAAATTCCCATGGACAGAGGAGCCTGGTGGGCTGCAGTCCATGGGCTTGCAAGAGCGGGGCATGACTTAGCAACTAAACAGCAATGACAGGTAGGCTCTTAGATCCCAGACCAGGGGTTGAACCCATAGCCCCTGCATTGAAAGATGAGTTCTTAACCACTGGGCCACCAGGGAAGTCCCTTGCACAAAGATTTGTCATTTAAAAGCTGGTCTCTCTGTTTTAGTCTTTTAGTTTGCTTCATCATGCCATTTGGTCACTGGTGGGCATTTAAGCTCGTGAATCACACACATTTCATGATTTGCTAGCTTTTCCTACAGGGGACTTGTTAGAATTTGTAGGATTAGAGCGGTGGTTCTCAATTGGGAGTGATTTTGGTTTAAGTCATTTCTTAAAACCTTTGTTGAATATGTTGGTAACTAACATAATAAAGCAAGGAAAATATGCTTCATGATGATTGATACCAATTTTAATCAGGTGCAAATAAACTAAGATGTTCTACTTGTTTCTTTGACCATTTTGGCCAACAAAGGAGGGGAGGCTTGGCAATGTGAGATAGTTTGGATTGTCATGACTGGGAGGTGGCCGCTACTGTCTGGTGGGTAGGGGCCAGGGGTGTGCCAGTTACCCTCCAGTGCACAGGCATCCCTCCACAGCGATTATCCTGTCTCAAATGTCAGTGTTGCCCAAGTTGAGAAATTCTGGATTTCAGGGATCCTTCTCAGACTCTATTCTTGCCTGGAGAATCCCATGGATAGAGGAGCCTGGCAGGCTACAGTCCATAAGGTCACAAAGAGTCGGACACGACTGAAGCGACTTGGCACTCTCAGACTCTATGCCAAAGAGCAGGGGTGAAGGGGAAGGGAAGATGGATGCAGGCAGAAGGAGCAGTGTTTTTTGCCTTTGGGGTCGGGCAGCATAGGCTTTCATGGGTGCAGACCTGGGCGGTGTGCTGTGTAGGCAGAACACTGCCTCCGTGCCCCTCCAACAATTCCCTGTGGAACCCGAGATTCCCACATGACCCCGTCTTTCAAATAGCCCCGCCAGTCTTTAGAACAGCCTGGAAGACAATGGCAGCTGCTCTCAGTTGTTAACAGCACAGATGCGTTGATCAGATCACCCTTGAGGGAGGAGAGGGACACAGGACAGTTATGTTTCGATGGGGTCTGTGAGGTCTGAAGTAAGTAGGTACCGCGGGGCTATGTTGGGTCTTTGGATGTGAGGATCAGTGCTGCCTTCTTCACTGAGACCTTCCTGGATGGGGAGGGAGTGGCCAGTGTCTGCAGCAAAGTAGCCCGAGTCCTTTCATCTCTGGGCGAGCTGGCCAGCTGTGGCTCCACACCTTTCTCACGGCCCCTGGTTGAAGCTTCTTCCTCCCTTCGTATTTGGGTGCTGTCTCCAGCGAGGTGGGAGGGGACGGACCAAACTCGGAAGCCCCTCGCCATTATGACCTCACAAAGCACTCTCCTCCGGGTTGGGCTCCTGCACTTCTGTACCCAGAGCTGAAGAATGGGTCTCAGTGCATGAGTTTGCCATGAGCTCATGCTTCCTGCTACGAAAGCCCCCTCAGGGTGGCCCCCTCAGGCTGAGAAACTGAGAAGGAATTCGATGACTTCATGGCTGTTGTGTTCATGTACTTGTTCTTTGTGCTCTCAGGATTGGGCAGAGATGTTGTGAGGGCCTTTGAGAAGCAGAGGGCAGTGAGAGAACTTCCCCTCCCTCCCAGACAGCCCCTCCTTCCCAAAGGTCTCATTGACCGGAGTGCATCCCAGCTAAAGTAGGGGTGATTCTGTTTTCTTGTTCAGTACATCTCCTCCTCCTGGGCTCTTGCAAAGCTCCCACCCAGC
Organism: Antilocapra americana; assembly: GCA_007570785.1. Taxonomy (NCBI): domain Eukaryota; kingdom Metazoa; phylum Chordata; class Mammalia; order Artiodactyla; family Antilocapridae; genus Antilocapra; species Antilocapra americana. The sequence continues at coordinate 38,253,061 of ML660765.1, forward strand.
CCTGGGGGCTCCCAGTCAGCATTCTTATTTGGGAGCTGAAGACTCTAAGAGAAATGGGAATGGAATAAACCACTTAGCTTCAGCTGACCCAAGTGTTGTGGACCACACTCTCCCACCAGACTTGGCTGGGGGTAGTGGGAGTTCTGGGAACCTGATCCTGCTCGTTGCTGGGCTCCTGGGTTCCCGCCCTGATCTAGGTCAGGTCACTGGAGGAATGGTCTGTGAGTGTGTTCCAGTAGAACAAGTTGCAGAGTTTGGGGTCTGAAGCCAGGGTTTTAGTCTTGGCTTTAACCAGCCTTGTGACCCGAAAAACCCTTTTAGCCACATTAATGTTGAGTTTCCTCATCTGAAAATTGGATATGCTAAGATATGACTCTCAGGGATATGGAAGGGTAAGATGAATCACTGATTTTTATGGGAATTCATAAACATCTCTTCCAACACTACATTTTACAGATGAGGAAATTGAGAGGAGATGGGGGAAAGGAGCATGCCTTTTTGCTTGCTCTCAGTGAGCAGCAAGGCTTGGACTAACACCTCAGTCTGGGTCGTTGTTGGAAGATAATAGAGCTTTTTTTCTTTTCTTTTTTTTTTTTTAATATATATTTGAATATGCTGGGTCTTAGTTGCAACATAGAAACTCTTAGTTGCAGCATGTGGGATCCAGTTCCCTAACCAAATATTGTACCCGGGGCCCCCTGCCTTGGGAGTATGGAGTCTTAGCCACTGGATCTCCAGGGAAGTCCCAATAATAAAGCTTTGACAAATTAAGCCCATGTACTTTGCTGGGTCTGCTTTTGCTAAGATAGGCTGAACGTGGAGTCTGATGTCAGGCTGCTGGGGGGCATCTCCACATTGCACTGTGGACGTGTGACTGACTTGAAACCTCTCCAACTTTAGTTGAGAATGAGAATAAGAGTATCTACCTCGTAAGACTATGATCAGAATGAAAGGAGGAAAAAAAAAATCTATGTAAGTTGTTTATCCAGGAGCAGGAGCTGGGTAGATGTTAGCTCTTGTTGTTAATAACAGTAAATGGCAGGCGTTATTATGGCACGTGGTGATGTGTGTGAAGACCCTTTTTATATTTAAAGCATGTTACACTGCAGTCACGCCTAGAGCTGGTCAGTACTGGAACCAGAGAATGTAGACAGATGGCTTACTTAGCTGTCTCCTGGTTCACAAGCCTGCCTGCTGGGGACCAGGGAACAACCACAGTCAAGTGTGGTCCTGGTGATGGCTCACTCAGACTGTTGTTACATGGGTGAATGCCAGACATTCCTGATTGGCCCTGCTCACAGGACGTTGGTGGGGAAAGATAAGGCTTCCGTGTCTGCAACTACATAGTTTACATCTTTTTTAAGACCTTAGAACCAGACTCTGTTCTGGGGATTTTACCTTTTTTCTCTTTGCTCCAACTTATCTCTTTTGACCTATTTGGGACAAAGTTTATAGGAATGTGTCCCTTGTTATCACCCATAGGTCTGCTGAGGACAGCCCTGGTTTGTGTCTGTCTGTCTGGTTTAGCGCTGTATCACTCTCGGCAGAGTCCTGCTTTGCCTCATAAATACTCTGGCCACCCTACTTATCAAACACTCTGCTGAAACCTCAAACTTTATTTCAAGCCATTCTTTTTGATTTATATCTTTGTATGACTTTTAAACTACAACTTGCTCTCACAAGACACTAAGTCCTACGAAGTCTGGACTCTACTCACTGTTGTGTCTTAGAGCCTAGCCCCAGGCCTGGCACATCGCAGTGTGTAGCCAGGAGGAATCCAGCTGGGTTGAGAAGACCAGATGGCTGTGACCTATGCCCTGGGGAGAGAACAGCAGCAGACCTGAAAGAGTCCATGGACACAGATGCAAAGTCAGGTCTGGCCCAGGTGTGCAGGGGATTCAAGGGAGGCAGGGAAGATGGATGATAGATCAGTTTCCTAGGACTGCTGAAGTGAAGTACCGTAAACTTGGAGGTTTAAGACAATTAGAAATGTGTTCTTTCACATGTCTGAAGGCTAGAAGTTCAAAACCAAGGCCATGCTCTCACTGTAGTTTCTGGGGAAGGATCCTTCGTAGCCTTTTGCAGCTTCCAGTGGCTCCTGGCCATCCTTGGTACCCCTTGGCTTCTAGTTTCATCACTCTAATCTCTGCCTCTACCTTTAAATGGCTTTCTTCTTCGTGTGTGTGTGTATCAGTGTCCTTTTCTCTTTTTATAAGGATACTAGTCCAGTATTGCCTCATCTTGATTTAATTACATCTGCAAAGACTCTGTTCTAAGTACCATCACATTCTGAGGTTTTGAGTAGACATGGATTTTTTTTTTTTATCTGTACCACACGCCCTGTGGGATCTTAGTTCCCTGACAGGGATCAAACCTGTGCACCCCGCACTGGAAACACAGAGTGGGTAGACGTGAATTTTGGTGGGGACACAATTGAGCTCTCATGGAGGCATGGGGCTCACAGAGGTGACTCTAGTGGTGAGGCAAGCTTTTCAGAAGCCAGTGTTTCCTGTGACCAGCATCATGTCATAGAAAGAGATCTGAAATCCTGGCTTCTCCAACCAGCAGAGAGACCTTCAGCAAATCCCTTTGCTCCTCTGAGCCTCGGCTTCTTCATCAGTTCAGTGGGGATGATGGCATCCGCCCTGTCCCTCCTCCCAGGAATATCAGGAGGATCAGATAAAACAGTGGCTGGGAAAGCTCTTTGCAGATCTAAGGTTATGGTAGGTGTTACAGTCATCGCTGACTGTCTCAGGATGCCAGCCTGGCTGACTTGTCAGTGTCCTGTGGTCTGACCGCTGCTCTCTCCTTGCTAGGATCACTGCTTTTACCACGGGACAGTGAGGAAGGCGGAGCAGTCCAGTGTCACGCTCAGCACCTGCCGGGGACTGAGGTAAGAGGCCCTGACAGTGCGAGGGGTACCTGGCTCCCTCCCCAAGAATGGAATGTGTAGGACAAGTGGGCCTGGCCTTGGACAGGGACTTTGAGAAGCTGTCCATAGAGAATGTGTGCAAGCCAGCTCTGAGAAAGGGAGCTCACTCGGGAGGGATAAGGGAAATGATAATCCTTCATGATGATGATAAAAATAACCCACAAATTCACTGGGCTTGAGCATACTCTTTCCTGAGGAACTTGAGGTTTTGTTATTATTTGGATATGGGGAAGCCAACAGAGTAGGAGACAGCTGCCATTAGAAAGATGGTGTAGTTAAGATCCCAAGAGGACGGGGCGTGCCATGCTTGGTGGGGGGCCCAAGGGTCACTCAGGAGGCAGAGGGGGAGAGGGAATATGGGCAAGAATCTTTATTATGGTTTTTATGAGAAGGAACAGGCAAGGTGGGGTAAGCAGTTTATGATTGGCTAGTTTGAATAGTTTCAGTGGGATCTGGGGCATGGGGCTGTCGCTAGGTGCCTGGTTACCGGGCCCTGGGGTGAACAGGCAAGGGAGTGGTGGCCCAGAGAATGAGATCTCCTTTGGAACAGCATGCTGTGCTCACTGATGAGTTCTGTCTCAGGGAATTGGCTAACCCTGGGGGCAGTGGCAAGGCCCCAGATGTCAGAGCACCAAAATACAGGATATAAAGGAAATGGTTCATACACTTGAAATTGATGAGTTTGAGCATTTATTCCCACTTCTCCTTTGCTCTTCTCCAGTAGAAGTGCTTATAAGCAGTAAAAAGGGAAATGGGCAGCTAGTGAAAAGAGCAGGAAGAGAATGGAGGAGCAAGGATAATCTTTAGGACGGGAAATGAGGTGAAAAGTTCCATTTAGATGGCATGTTGGAAAAAGAGTGACTTCATTCTCTGAGCCAGACAGCCAGCTTTGAGCCAATAGCAGTTGACTAGCTGGGTCACTTGTAAGATGTGGGTAAGGGAAATAGACCTCTGTCATGGTGTGAGGATTGAACATTGAGATAGCACAATAGCATAGATTGTGCTAATAGATAGCTATCGAGCCTGTACATATGAGTACTCAGTCACCTCCCAGACCCTTGCTTCTTAGGTGAGGCCCCAGAGGTACATCATCAACATTACCTAGGAGCTTGTTCAAATGCAGTATCTCAAGTCCCACCCAGACCTACTGGATCAGAACCTGCATTTTACCAGGATCCCCAGATGACTTGTGTGCAAGTTATAGTTTATACCTGAGTATGTGTGTCCCTTGAGAACATGCATTCTGTCTCAATATCTGTTTCTCTCCTCCAGCCTACTCTGGTGCTCTGCATATGGTAGGATTTATACATGTATATTGAAGTAATAAATATCATTTATTTATACTCTTCCCACCCTCCCCTCCTTTTGGAAAAGGGATGATGATTTGAAAAACCTAATTGTCTGTACCAATTGCCTCAGTTTTAATTGCCTATACTATGTAGTACCTGTACCCAGTGTGTTGGTAAACTAGCTCTGTGAAAACAAAAACAGAAGAAAAGCCCTTATTTTTAGCATTTGCCAATATGGTGATTAAAAATATTCCCACCATGACCAACTCAAAGCTGTCAATGTGATGTTACTAAAGGCATCGTTGGGAAGACATACACATGTTAGTCTCATGAGCCAGAAGGAGGTGTTTCTATGTGTACCCTTCCTCTCTCTTGATTGATTCAGTCAATAACCATTTCTTTTTTTAAATTAATTTTTATTGGAATATAGTTGACTTACAGTGTTTTGGGTTAGTTTCTGCTGTACAGTAGAGTGAATCAGTTTTACATGTACATGTATCCACTCTTTTTTAGTTTCTTTCCTGATATAGGTTACTAGGGAGTACTGAGTACAGTTCCTGTGCTGTACATTAGGTACTTATTAGTCATCTTTTTCATATATAGTAGTACATATATGTCAATTCCATCTCTGAATTTTTCCCCTCCCCCACTTTTCCCTGTTGGTAACCATAAGTTTGTTTTCTGCGTCTGTGACTCTCTTTCTGTTTTGTAAATGAGTTCATTTGTACCATTTTTTTTTTAGATTCCACATATAAGTGCTATCAGAATATTTATCTTTGACTTACTTCACTCAGTATGGCAGGTCCATCCTTGTTGCTGCAAATAGCATTATTTTGTTCTTTTTTATGGCTGAGTAATATTCCATTGTATATATGTACCTTTTTTTTAATCCATTCATCCATTGATGGACATTAATGATCACTCCTTTCATTCAGCAACTGATTATTGGGTGTCTGTTCTCTGCCAGTGCCCTACGCAGGTGGAGGGAAGATAGGCATATAAAAGTAATTTCCTGAGCCCTCAGTCTCTCGCCTGTAAAGTGGGCATGGGTGATAGGCGTGGTGGAGAATGCTAAGTGCTGTGTTAACGCTACAGCATGCAGACGGGTTTATCTTCTCACCACAGGGAAGCCATTCTGAGACTCACCCAGGCTCACATGCCAATGTGAGGCCCATCATGCTGCTGATCCCATGTGTTTGTTTATAAATCGAGCCATGTCTTCTCTGTAAGGCTTCAGGCTGAGTCGGCCGGAGGGAATTAGGCAGGAAACAAGCTTTGGCTGGGAGGCCATAACAGTGGCCCCAAATCCCCTGCTCAAGTGAGCTGATTGAGCCCAGCCAAGTCCCAGTGGTGTTTACAGGCCCAGCCACCGCCACCTGCAGCCTGCAAGTAAACAACGTCTGTCCCAAGGAAGACGGAAGGGAACAGGCAGGTGCGACTCACTTCTCTCTGCCTCTTCCTCTTGGTCTGGAGCAGTGGGAACTTGGCCTAGCCTCTTATAAATCATTTCCACAGCCGTGCTGACAGGGGAAAACCAAGTGAGCCATCCATGTGTTTCTGTTTTGCACGCTTACCTCTGGCGGGGTCCACCCATCTTATTTTCCCAGGCTTCTCGCTACACACCTTAAGAAACCAAGGGTGTCTGTGGGCTTGACTGATTTAAGAGCTGGAAACGCAAGCCAGATGGCTCAATTCAGACTCTGGAGAAGGAGCAGCTGCAGCGGCAGCAGGCTTCAAACCCATGTAGCCTTCACGTTGTGCCCCCACCAAGGCTCATAAAGTGATGCTGCAATGGAAAATCTCCATAGCAATTGTGCTTCTCTCCTGGAAACAAGCACTTTGTGATTTGGAGAAAGTAGGTAGGATTTGTACCAAGTCAGATCCTCAGGGTGATGATCCAAATCCAGAGGAATTCAGCTGAGTTTCTGGGCTGTTGCTGGGTCCCTTCTTCTCCCCCAAGTAGTTCTTTAGGCTAATTTAACTGAAGAAGTCATACAGGATCATAGTAAAAATGAATTCAAATAATACAAGAATGTACAGTGGAAAAGGTCTCTTCCTGTTTCCTGAATCCCTCTCCCCAGAGGTAGTCATTGTTAACCACTTTCTTGTGCTTCCTTTTAGAAATAACTCCTTCTAAAAAGGAACATGGATATGTGATATAATGCTTTGTAATCTTGTTTAGGCCACTGACCCCTTTGAGATTTGAGTGGCAGCTGTGGATACTTACAAACTACACCAAGGAAAAGATGTGGCACACTGTTTCTTAGGGATGTTTAATATCCACTGGAGAAGGGCACGGCAACCCACTCCAGCATTCTTGCCTGGAGAATTCTGTGGAGAGAGGAGCCTGGTGGGCTACAATCCATGGGATTGCAAAGAGTCGGGCATGACTTAGCAACTGATAACAGTGTAGTATCCACAGTCCCCAAGCCTGTCTTCTATGAAGGCCTCATCATCTGAATGTCCTGCACAGCATCTTGTGTGCACAAATGTTTTGCAGATTCACACTAGGTAGAAATGTTAGGAGCCGTGATTATTTGTGAGGAAATCTAGGCATTACTGGGCTGAGATGTCCTTGGTGGGATTTGGTAGACACAGTGTGTGCATGTGTGGGCGCCCATGTGTGTGTCCCCAGCTTACCCAGCTCACTGTCTGTCTGTCAGCAGGAGAGGTATTGATTGCAGTAAAAACATTTTTTTTAACCTGACTGATCAGTCTATTTGTAAAGAAAATACTCATTAAAAATGATCATTATATAGCTAATGGGTGTGTTAAACATTCCATTAAAGAGGAGCGTAAAACTAAACGAAGTGAGAATTCTTTATCCTGTCCTGCCCTTTCAGTCAACCTCATTTCCCATCTGTAACCACTGTTGGAGGGGTATACATAATTGAAATATGTAATTGTGTGTATATATATGATTTCTTTAATCCAAATGAGATTACCCTATACATTACCATTCTGTCAGTTCCCCCCCCTCAATTTAACACTATGTCTTAGACACACATAGATCAAACTCATTCTTTTAATAGTTGCATAGTATCTTGTGTACTAATGCCTGACAGGTTTAATTACATGTTAAGTTTTTCAGAGACCCATCCTCTGTAGTCGTCTGTTTGATGCATTCCTCGGATTATAGCAGATGTGTCCTCAGTGCTCTGGGCCCACACTCACTGTGCTTATACCTTACCCCATCCCCGGACTCAGACTCTGTGGGAGAGAGTACGAAGCTGAGAGTGAGCACAGGAGGGTGTGTGTGATGGCTTAGAAGGAGCTCACAGTTCAGAGTCAAGAGATCTGAGTTTCAGATCTCGCCTCCCACCTCTCAGCTGTGTGATCTGTTGAGTGTTCCTCTCCCTACTTGATTTCATTTCCTTCTGGCTTTGCATTGGCCAGGCTCTTGCCTCCCATGAGCCTCACTCAGCCTTCTAGATAGTACCCATGGTGCAGGGGTGGGTCCTGGGTGAGGGGCTGAGGGTGGCATCAGGGCCCCACCCCTAAGTATTGAGACTGGACAACAGGAGGCCTGGGATATACATCTGGCTCCTCACTCAGTGACCTTGGGGCGTTCCTGTGTCCCTGGGTTTTTGTTCCTCTTGTCTGAGAAAAGAGGGTAGACCAAACCATGAAAAGGATCCTTCAGTGTCAGAAGTTTGGCACCACATGGAGAGTAGGCAGAATTTTGGGAGGTAGGTTGCCTGGGACAGAAGAAGCCAGTCCGTGCCTGTCTGCCCCTTTGCCTGCCTGGCCTTCCTTCTGCAGAACAAATAAAGCGGGCTACCTGTGTGTCAGGCACAGAGTAAACCCTCACAGGGCAGCGTCAGGTTGTACCAGGTGTGGATTCTGGAGTCAGGCAGTTCCTGGTTTAAAGCCTGATGCCTTGCTTCAGATCTCTCGCATTAGTTTTCTCATCTGTAAAATGGGAGCAACAGTAGTGACATCATTGGTGGGTTTACATTGGGTGATGAGTACAGCCTCCTTGAGAGCAGGGATTTTTTTTTTTTTTTCTAATAAGCCTTCTGCATCCCCAGTGCCTAAAACTGTTCCTGGCACACATAGTACATATGTGTTGAATGGCTACTGATCAGATGCCTTGTACCAGTCTAGTGTATAATACATGCCCAATGACTGTTAGGTGTCCTTTTAAAATATTACCCTAATGGTTAGTAACCACTGCCTATGACTTCAGTTTTCATAGCAGCCCTGTGAGAGGGCAGTCTTGTTGAGTACCATGCCCCACAGCTAGCAGACAGCAGAGCCAGACTTTTAATCCAGGTATGTCCCCCCTCCTGAGCCCAGACTTTCCACTTGTGCCTTGCCACCCCCATTCCGGAGGGATCACATCACCCATGCGCCTTCTTGGCTCTCCTCAGTGCTGCCTTTGAAACCCCCTCCTTCTCACTTGCACATACATTTTGAGGGAAGGAAAGACGGGTGATGGAGTGATTGATTACTTCTTAAGAAAGCTCTGGATATAGCCTTGTAGGCTGTATCCCCTTTAGATTTAGCTCTGAATGGACTAATTCCCGAGAAGTTGTTCTCAAACCGAGGTCCTGGAAGGATGCGTTTGAGTTAGTCCAGCAGCCAGGCAGGGGTTAAATCCACTGCCTGCCTGCCCTGCCCTGCCAGGGCTTCCTCTGTACAATTTCATTTGTATCAAGCTCTCAACAATGAGGAATAAGATGCAGAGCGGAGTGGAGAATTGCGTGTGAGGTCTTGGCCACCCAGCCTCCTGGGCCCCCCCCAGGCGAAGCTCTGCCAGGGCTTACATTTCACAAATTAGATCAACAGAGATGTTCAGGAGGAGAAATGACTGCGGAGTGCTCAGGGAAGGATAGTTAGCAAAGGGCTTGGGGGTGGTGAGAGGGGAGGCCCCTGGGAACTAGGTTCTCACAGATTCCCCCACTCTCAAAGCTGGCTTCCCTGTGATGTGCAGGGGCCTCTGCCTTCCTCTTCTCCACCCTGGGGAGTGGGAGGATGGCAGCTGTGACACAGGCAAGTTATGGGGGACCACATGAAGGAGGGGCGGAGAGCAGCCATAAAGTCCTATTGCTCAAGGACCCAGTGGTAATCTGCCCACTCCTTGGAACAGGATTGCTTGGAACTCTGTGAGAAGATGGGCCCCTCCAGAGCCTGGGCTCCAGGTCAGAGCTGCTGAGTGTGACTGTGCAGGGGGTTGCGTGGGGCTTGCTCATGGTGCAGATGCTCAGACTGCAGAGTCTGCGTTTCCTAGACTGGGCCTGGACACAGGTATTCCCTGCCCCCACCCCACCCCCCACTGTGCTGCACAGTAGGTGCTCATTAGACATCTGTTTTATATACTGTATATAATTGTATGTCAATCCCAGCCTCCCAATTTATCCCACCGTCCCCTTTCCCCTCATAGCGTCCTTATGTTTGTTCTCTATGTCTGTGTCTCTATTTCTGCTTTACAAATACGTTCATCTGTACCATTTTTTCTAGATTCCATGTATATGCGGTAATATACAATATATATTTTTTCTCTTTCTGACTTACTTCACTCTGTGTGACCGTTTCTAGGACATAGGCATTTTTAATACATTCTGTGGAATATTCTAATGGTTAGCTCTGGGGGCTTTTATCCTATTATCTCTGACTCATAGGTTTGGAACTCACAGATAGAGGCAGATAGCACAGAGGCTAAGGGCGTAGGATCTAGACTCTGCCAGACCTTAAATTTTTGGCCACACAATACCCATGAGAGTTTGTTATTTAATCTCTCGGAGGCTCAGTTTCCTTATCTATAAAATGGGACCCATGATGATGCTTTATAGCATTAATGTGGGAATGAAGTAAGAACACTTGTATTCAGAGCCCTTGGCATATAATTGTGTGCTAAGTCACTCCTTCCTGTCTGAGTCTTTGCGACCCCATGGACTGTAGAGCCCTCCAGGCTCCTCTGTCCATGGAATTCTCCAGGCAAGAATACTGGAGTGGGTAGCCATTTCCTTCTCGAGGGTATCTTCCCAACCTGGTAATCGAACCTGCAACGCCTGCATTGGCAGGGGGACTTTTTACCTCAGACTCTTTACTCTGGGAAGCCTGGCATATAATTAACTCCCCCCAAAATGGTATCTAAAAATGAAACGTAGACAGTGCCTCTCCTAGCTGGTGTCTTACTTCAGACAAGTGAGTTGGGTGACGGATAATCACACCTCAGAGGAGAGATGCAGATTCTTGTCACTGATAGCCACTCTACAGGGCTGCTGTGACAGAGGCAGTGTGAGGTCATGGTTAAGATCCCAGGGCATGGAACCAGGCTGCTTAGGTTCTTCTTGTCTGGGTGACTTTGGTCAGTTAATTAACCTCTCTGAGCCTTAGTTTTCTCATTTGTAAAATGAGGATGATATTTGTAAGACTCATAGAAGTTTGTATGAATAGTAAAATAGTTAGCACAGTACATAGTCTATAGCACAGACTCAATGACTTATAGCCACCACGATTGCTGTTCACTGTGCACCAGAATCCTGTGTGGTCTCTGTCTTACTTGGCCTAGAGGCTTGTTCAGGCGATGCCCTGTCAGCTACACCGGGACTTTCCCCCCACTGGGTTATTTCCACAGCCACAGCAGAATGCAGACAAAGCAGTCACCTGGTTTGTGCTCAGGCCCTTTGCTTCCAGTGTTTGCAGCCATTGGGGGAAACTGAGGGTCGGGAGGGGCCTTGGTCAGCTGAGATGAGCAGATAGCTTGGGAACAGGATGCCCGCAGCAGCTCTGCCCTCTGCCCTTTCCCGTCTGGACTCAGGAGCGGATATGACCCTTGGTCTTTGCTCCATCCCCACCCCCAGCTGCTCAGGGGGCACCTTAGGTGTCCCGCTGGGGCCTGGCTTGGGATTGCTGTGTCAGCCTGGGCGAGGCAGCCGGAAAGTCGTCAGGCTCCCTGGCACTGGAACGAGGTCAACCAGGGCTGGATTCCAGGAAGGGCTGCTGCTGACTAGGACCTGGCATTGTCTCTCCTGAGAGCCTCACAGGTTCTTCCCAAAGGGCAAAACCTGGGCAGGGATCTGGAGGGGTCCAGGGTGGGGATGGAAGCTGGGACAGCCTAAGAGAGGTCCTGCCAGGTCCTTTATCTTCTGAAATTTCTGGGTTGATAGAGCCTGAGGTTTTGGAGCACACAAAATGCTATGGGACTCCTGGGATTCATGGCTGGGCTCTTCCTCCCCCAGGGCCCTGGTAATACTCCCTTGCTCTAGTTTTCATCTTGTAGTGTCAAGGATGGTAGGTACCTGCTACATGCGCCTCTGCTGTCCCTTCCATTGATATTGGTGATAGTGATTGATAATAAGTCATGGCACTCTTCTCACCGAATCCAGATAAAGGGCCCAGAAGCCTCACTGATGCAGCATTCCATGCAGCTGTGTCCAATCCATCAGGGTTAAGGGTGGGGAAAGCTTTCTGCCTTCTCTGTTACATGCTACAGTGATTTATTCCCCTGTTCAGACTCTAAGCTCCATGAGGGCAAGCATCTTATCTGTCCTGTTCACTACTCCATCCTTAGCAACTAGCACAATGCCTGGCACATAGCAGGAAGCATTTGTGGAATGAATGTCTGTCTGTCCCCCAATGGAATGTGAGTTACTCAGGGACAAGGATTGTGTCTGCTGCTGCTGCTGCTAAGTCACTTCAGTCGTGTCCAACTCTGTGTGACCGCATGGACGGCAGCCCACCAGGCTCCCCCGTCCCTGGGATTCTCCAGGCAAGAACACTGGAGTGGGTTACCATTTCCTTCTCCAATGCATGAAAGTGAAAGTGAAGTCGCTCAGTCGTGTCTGACTCTTCGCGACCCCATGGACCGTAGCGTACCTGGCTCTTCCGTCCATGGGATTTTCCAGGCAAGAATCCTGAAGTGGGTTGCCATTGCCTTCTCTGAGGATTGTGTCTAGATTACATCTAACACAGAGTAAGGACTCAGTGAGTGAAAGAATATAATGAACAAGTGTATGTCTTTATTCTGAGTTCAAAGCTAGCATTTGTAACCCAGAGAAAAAAGTAGTCACATATGCTTGGTTGTGGCCACCACCTTACCACAGAGCTGCATTGCTCATCCAGGGAAATTGGGGCTGGTAGCTGATGACTCTAGCTTTGGCTTCCAAAAACAAAGATACTTCGTCCTTCCATTTAATTGTCCCAGGAGTCCTGTGAAGTTAGAAAATTAACATTGGCGTTTGCATCTGGGGAAACTGAGGCACAGAGTGATTGAAGAAGTTTGTTGAAGAGCGTTTGGCAGTTTAATATTGGAGCTAAGATTAGAACTCAGGTCTTCTCTCCCCTAGACCAGCACTCTTCCTGTTGTCAACATACTGTCTCTTTCTTAGCCTATAAAGTTTTGACCTGTGATTTGCTGTATGCCATGTTGGGATTGGGAGGCTTTTTGGAATTCTAGCCCTACCATCCTTTACAAGTATGAACTGTCCCTGTTCCAGCCCTTTTAGAACCTTCAAGTTTCTCCATGATAGGCTTTCATACCCTGAAACCATGCATCACATCTCATGTCCACATACATTTCTCTGGAGAGGAGGTCCGAGTTTGCATCAGAGTGTTACCAGGGAGTGCACGACCCCATAATAAGATTAAGAAGCAGTGATCAAAACCAGCTGTGCCATTTTGCATATGGGGAGACTGAGGCCCGAACAAGGGGCTTTTCCAGGACCATAGTCTTTGACCAGAGATTCTAATTCTCTTGTCAACAGCGGACTGATTATGGTGAGCAGTAACCTCAGCTACATCATCGAGCCCCTTCCTGACAGCGAGAGCCACCACCGTATTTACAGATCCGAGCATCTCAAGCTGCCTCTCGGGAACTGTGGGTTTGAGCCCACCGCCAGGGACTGGGTCCCCCAGTTTACAAACCAGACCAAGAAGCGATCTCGCAGGGTGAGTTTCTCAGTACAAGAGTCAGCCAGGAGATAATCCCTTCTGAGCACCCTTTCCTTGGATCCAGAAGTATTTCTAAATTAAATGGAGATGGCTAAGAAGGAGGCAATAGCTTTTTCCTTTTGTTTATTTAAAAATCATTTTTTGGCTGCGCCACATAGCATGTGGAATCATAGTTCCCTGACCAGGGATTGAACCTGCGACCCCTGCATTGGAAGTGTGGAGTCTTAACCACTGGATCACCAAGGAAGTCCCAGCGTTTTCCTTTTAGTCTAAGTCAGTTGTTGAGTGTGAGAAACCCTTGTATTTGATAGAATAACTGCTTTGGGGGGAAAACATTACTTCATTTAAAATACTCTAAGGTGCTGATTTCAGAACGTTTAAAATGTGAGAAAAAAAAAATATGCCTCCCTTTTTGAAATAGCCACTTAACCACATGCACAGAATGCTTGTATTTATACCAAAAACAGAGGTGCGTGGTTTAAATGTTTTTGAAAACTTGATTTTCAGCATATTCCTCACAGGTTCTGTCTGCACTGGACAGCCAGCTCATTATTTTTGGAGACTAAAGGGCTGGACCTGGTGTCCCAGAGCAGCCTCCAGCGATAACCAAGATGGTGGGCAGAAGGTGTAGTGAGGGTGACGGTGAGACGACCACAGCTGGGTTGTCTCTGGAACCTGGTAATGAGGTTCACTGCTTATTAACTCCACCTCTTCTGAGCAGTGTTTTGAAATGAGGCCAAATCCACCATTTCCATAGCTCTGATGTGCTTATGTCTCTTCCTTAGATGAAAAGGGAAGATTTGCACTCCATGAAGTATGTGGAGCTTTACCTTGTGGCTGATTATGCAGAGGTAAGGAGGGGCAGTGGCATTTAGCAGAAAAATCACTTTCTTAATCACTTCCATTCCAGCCTTCAAACTGTTTTGGGGAAATGCTGAAGTGCCAAAATGCTGAATGGGGGAAATGATGGAAAAAATGCATGTTTTTCTGGTTTGTCATGTAATTTTGACCTTAAATCTGACCAAAGGCTCTTTTCTGTTCAAGCTCAATACATTAATCAGAAAATCAGGACAAAGACTGTTGTTTGGATTAACACTTCTAGACCGGATCTGGAAGATCCTAAGGTTTTTGTGCTTACTCTTTGGGAGTCCATGAATTCTCTATAGAAATTTAAAAAAAAAATTTTTTTTTTTGCAAAGATAAGGAGTGTATTTATCTGATTGAATACAATTTCCTGCCAATATGTGGATCTCTTTTTATAATAGTGCCAAATGAGTACCTAAGCTGAAGTTTCCTAAATGTGGTCCCCAGCCCAGCAGTGTGAGCAGCACCCAGGCACTTGTGACCATACAGATACGGGGGCTGCACCCAGATATTCTGAATCCCCAGATGTGGGGCTGGAGTCTAACAATCTATGTTTAACAAGCCTGTGTAAGAATCCTGATGCACAGGCAAGTTTGAGAATTACTGACCTAAAGGAGTAGCTGTTTGGCCTTTAATTCCACATTCTTCAAGTTAGGTTCTCATGTGCCTTGGTTTCTAAAATTTAATAAACACGCATTTCGCTCACTCTTTCATTTCATTTAGTCATTGATTTCTTGATTCTCTGTTATGTGTCAAGCACAGTGCTTAGACCCTGGAGATACAGACCTGCCCCCCACATGGCCGAGGTTACAGGAGCAGCACAGAAACTCCCTAGTTTCAAGTGTGATGACTGCTCTCTGGAGAGGATTAGAGCACAGATAATGAGGGACCCAGCGTGGTCTTGAGAACTAGGGGAAACCTTCCTGAGGCGGTGGTGTTGAGGCTGACTCCTAAAGAGCGAGGTCAGACCCCAGGTTTGCCTAAGTTCCATATTTTACCTCATTCTCACTCTGTGTAGTGGCTCAACCACATAACTAACATGTTTCAGGCGCAGAAGGTGAGGTGAACTGCTCGCTACCTAGTTCTAAGTTGCACCTCACCTGGGGCTTCTTTTGACAGCGTTCATCAAACTCCTGTCTGTCACAACTCCATTTAGATAGAAACAGTTTACCTCAGACTGGGACTCCAACCCAGACAAAAACCAGTTTGGGACTTAAGCACACATGGCTTGAACTCGAACCCAGCCAAAACCCTACTTGGGACTCAAACCCAGCCCAAACCCACAGTACCTGGTTTCAGGACCCAGTGAAGCTCAGTTTCTTGATGTCTCATCACAGAAAGAATTCAGTGAGAGACAAAGTGATAGGTAAGAAGTGGTTTTATTCAGATGCAGAGAGAAGCACACTCCACAGACAGAGTGTGGGCCATCACAGAGGGCGAATGCCACCACGAAATTTGGTGTGGTTAGTTTTTATAGGCTGGGTAACTTCATATGCTAATGAGTGGTAACAGTGGAACTGTCCTGTCAGTTCTGGGTGTGTCATTTCACTTGTTGATTGAGGATTAAGGTCTAGTCTTGTCTGCCATTTTTTTCCCATTTGATTCTAATCTGTTTATGTCATGTCCTTGGGCTATGTCATTCTTTCCGAAGTTGTGCCCTGCCACTTTACCTCCTGTTGCAAGATAGGTTCCTGACTAGCTCCCCAGAGGCTTATTCTCAGGTGGTTGGTCCACAGCACAGGTCCCAGAGGCGAACATTTGACTTTCCTCTGGGGGAGCTGCCTTCCAATGTTGGAGGCAGCAGGAGGTGGCCCTTGAGTGTCTGCGAGGACGTAGAGTCATTTACTGTGCAGAGAAGGAGGTGCCGGGCTCTCCAGGCCAAGGGAACATCTTGTTCTGCTTTGAGAGGAGTTTTGATTTTTAACCGATGTTGGTGTTGGTTGTTCCAGCAGCTTTTTTTTTCCCCCCTTTTGTTTTCATTTCCAAAGATTGGTGTGTGTGTAGGTTGAGGGAGCGTTGTGGGGAGCAAAAGCCAAAGGCGATTTGAAAGCTGCCGCTGTGCAGTCTGGGAGGGGCTAACGGCCCTGGCCCCTAACTCACAGACCTGCCCTAGTGGGAGGGTTGCTGGTTGAAAGCTGAGCTGCTCTAGGGTTGATTTAAATCAGTAGCTTTCGATTATTTTTGTTTCCCCTGTGGGACTTCGTTTTTCAATGTCTAATATAAAAGTTCAGTGAAAGCAGACTTCTCCAAGCTGAAGCAGGGGTGAGGACCCTCTTACACCTAAGGTCATCTAATACAATGGTCTCGAACCACTTTTTTTTCTCCTATTTTTTCGGCATGCCGTGTGGCATGAGGGATCTTAGTCCCCCAGTCAGAAATGAAACTTGTGCCCCCTGCAGTGGAAGCACAGCATCTTAGCCCCTGGACCAGGAATATCCTTTCTTTTTTGAGCCACAGAATCTTTGTTCAGATGACAGCTTCTAGGACGCTGATAGTTAAGCATGTAGAAACACAGCTACTCTAAAGTAAAGGTGGGGTGAGGCTCCCCTTCGGCCCTGCAGTCTCCCCAGAGGACTCTTGGTGCTGGGTTTTAAGATTTCAGTGGGTGTGCGTCTGGAAGCTGGAGAAGTGAGGGCAGGGTAGGGATTGGGGTCTTTAGTTTCCTGACCCCCAGAGTCACAGCAAAACCCCTAGAGGAAAAGTGTCAGCCCCAGATGTCTTCAGGACTGTGGTGCCCTGGAGAACTGTCTTCCTGTTCTAGAAGCCCTCGCCTCCACCAGGAGCCTTGCAGGTGTTACCACAGGCCATGATTCTTGCCACTCTGTGGATGGTGGATAGGCTCTGTGCTCACTTCCCAGGGCCCGGCTTTGGCTGATTTACGACAGGCGTGGGTGGAGGATATGAGAGGCCAGGCTGGGCCCACAGGCTCACAGTCCCTGCCCCCGTCACCTCCTCTTCCCCCACTCCCTCTCCAAGTGGCCTCATATCCTCCACAGGCAGCAGAGCATTCCTGACAATGAATTAATCTGAAAGGACGGAAAGACAGGGACAGGGAGGGCTACCTTATCTGTGATTTATAACCTGGTGCTGAGACAGGCCAGGCTTCTCCTGGGCTCTGAACTCGGCATCGGGAGTAGAGACAAGGATGGCGTTACTCCTGGAGAGAGGGTTTTTAGCAGAAAAAATGATGAAGCAGCTCCCTCCGCCTAGTTTGGAACACTTAGAATGGTTAGTCTTTTGCTTTTTTGGTTTTTGTTTATTTGTTTTTAGAAAGGTAAAGCAGGTACTTTTTTTTTTTTAAGCAATTTTATTTTTGAGTACAAAGTACAGCATGTGGGATCTTAGTTCCCTGACCAGGTATCGAACTTGCTCCCCTTGGTTTGGAAGCCCAGAGTTTTAACCACTGAACTGCCGGGGAAGTTCCCCGGAGTGGTTTTCAGCTTATTGATTCCTCAGGTAAAGCAGGAGACCTAGACAGGGGAAGAGCGAGATGGGATGTTGTGGGAGGAGACAGGGTAGCTGTGAGAACACGTGTGCCAAGGACTTTCAAGATACAGGCAGGACGGGGGCCGGTTGGGGAAGACCAGGTGATGCCCTGTGTTTTAGTGTCTGTGTCCACCCAGAAAGTGTAAAGGGGAGGTACTGTTCTCTTTACATCAGAGGTCTGTAAACTATAGCCCATGGCCAGATCTAGCCCACTCCAGGTTTTTATAAATAAAGTTTTTCTGAAAGACATCCATGCATGTACTGTCCATGATTACTTTTGAGCGAGGATGGCTGAGTTGAGTAGTTCTGGTAGAGACAGTGCGACTGCAAAGCCTACAATATTAACAACCTGGCCATTTACAAGAAAAATTGACTTGGCTCCTGCCTGAAGCTCTTCAGGACAGCATGGTACTTTCCTTAAACCGTGGTGGTATTGTCAGGTAGTTGTTTGAAGACAGGGTTAATATATTTGAAAGATAATGAAGTCTGCCTCTGATGTTCTAAGGAGTATTCACTAAGTGCTGCGGCACTTGCCTTGCAGTGAGACCGGTTTAGAGATGCAGTGACTCTGTAAAGAGAAGCTTCAGGACTGACGCCGTGGAGAGGTGTGAGTCCCAGAGTCTTACATTGAATTTAACTGTGTAGAAAGCAGTCTTGAAAGTGAGTTGGTTGCCGTTCTGATGGAGGCCCAGGAGGGTCCCAAAGCAGTGGGAGAAAAGGAAATGGGAAAAGATAAACTATCGTGGTTGAGACCACACCCCTATCCTGACAAATACCCGGGGTGTCTGTTCTTTTTGTTCTTTAATATTCTTGTGGGATTTTGTGGAGGAAGGATGTAAAGGTTTGAAGTAACGTATATCCAGGAGTAATTCAGATAGTAACACAGTAATTCTGTGTTACCACGGCAGTGTATGGGACATACCTATTCTTTTCAAATTTAGGCTGCAGTTGTGGCAGATTTTATCTTTATGCCATGAATTATTCCTTCATCATTGCAGCTGAACACGATATATCCTTCTGAAGCAGGCATGATGAATATGAGGCTACCTATGGAAACGTCCTCCTCATGGTACCCATGGCAGACATTTCCGATCAAGCACAGCACTCTTTCCTGCTGAGCCCCTTGCAGTCTCAGAATCCTTCTCACTGTGGAAGGCACTTCCAGTTGATCTGAGTGATGTGCCAGATGAAGCCTGTTGGCCAGGGTCTTGTGGTCCTCATTGCTAGCACTTGTTTTGTGTCATTCATGTGGCCTCCTGTTGCAGTTATTTCTGTGCAGGTTTTCTCAGCCCGTTTCAATTTCATACTCCTTAAATACAAAGTCTGCCTTCGTTGTTACTTCGGATCCCCTCTGTGTTCTAACTGAAGCTCCTTCGGGGTTAGGGCCAGGACCTCACACTTTGTGTCCTACCCAGCACCACGTGTGGTGCCTTGCACACTGTGGGTGTTCAGCAACAGTTTGACCGTGTTGACTGATCACTTGCATGGAGACTTTGGGTGGTCCCTGTGATGGGGGCTCCATGCTGGGGTGATGAGTGTGGCAAGGACTGGATTGGTCCCTCTTCTGAGCCCCAGTGGGAGTTTGCAGAAGGCCTTGTAATTAGGGGGACAGGAGAACAGGGTCGACCTCACAGGCTGGAGGAAGACAGTTCAGTTCACTACACAGCTCCTGCATGCGTACTGTATGCCCGGCACTGAACTGTTAGCTGGAGATGTGACTCAGGTTCTGCCTTTGCCAAGCTGACACTGTGTGTCAGGAAGATAGTCCTAAGGAAATGACTGCTCACAGAAGATGAGAGAAAATGCAGGAATTCAGTGACAAGTAATGGGACACATGAGGGGTCCTGGGAAGGGTTCTGGGATCTCACCTAGTTCTGCTTGCCCCATTTAGTTTCAGAAGAACGGACGGGACCAAGATGCCACCAGACACAAGCTTATGGAGATCGCCAATTACGTTGATAAGGTGAGACCAGGTGTGTACTTGTGGGAAAGGTGCCAGCACCTTAGCGGAGCAGCCCAGCAGGAGCTGACCTGCCTCTTCCTGGAGCGGCTGCCCTGTCAGCTTCCAGGAGGCAGTAGTGATGCTGCAGGGCTCGGTGCTTGTGACAAGTCGTCAGCTTCATGGACCTAGCCAAGTAACTTGTCTTGTTTGGGTTGTGGTTTTGTTTTTTAATTTACGAAATAGGGTTGATTTAAACCAATAGCTTTCGATTATTTATGTTTCTCCAATGGACTCCTTTTTCCAACGTCTAATATAAAAGTCTGAAGAAAACAGACTCTTTAAAGCTGAAGCAGGGCTGAGGACCCAGAACACTGTCCTGTGACACCCTCACCCTCACCCCTGCCCTAAAAGTTGAGGAGTGGATTGCTTGGGGTCAATCTGTATCATCTCCGCCTGTTACACTGTTCTAAAATTATTTGGTTTTGTCTCTTAGAAAGGCCAAGCAGAGGGTTAACTTTTTTAGGTCAGGCTCTTTTAAAACATGCTCTTAGGAAATACCCAAATTCTTTGACTAGAATAGGCTGGTCTTGGACTTGGAAATACTTTGTTTATATGAAAGAGAACAAAACAAAGTAGAAGAGGTAACCTAGAATGATAGTGACTTCTTGATAGGCAAGTAGTAAATAGTTTTAAAAAGTAGATTTTAATCATTTGGTATTGCAGATCTCTGTGAGAATCTGATCACATTTATTGTACAGTCTCAGGGCACTCAGAAAATGTCTGAAGCTTAACTCTTGGTCTGCTAGGGATTCATGGATCCCAAGTCTGAAGGGAGAAATCCTTTTTTTTTCCCTTTAATATTGGAGGATAAGGAAGAGAACTTCAATATTTTTAGGGATTTACAAGCAAATTTGGTAGTGTTCTGGAGTCGTTGAATGGGAGGGTCTATTCCCTCTATTTTTGCTCTAGATGACTCTGGAAGTGCTGGTCATTGACAGGTGAAAGTTAAATACAAACACTGGCATTTCCTGGAAGGGAGGACTCCAGGGACCCAGTCCAGTCCTCTCTCTAGCCTCCAACTCTTCAACAGTAACATCGAAATGATCCCACAACCCAAACACTCAGCATCTGGGAAAATAAGAAAAGTTTGTTTCCCTGGCTAGACCCTTTTATCACCCACGTGACGTCTATTGTTCTGGAGACACCGCAGGTGGGAGACTTGGCTGGGTCTCTTTTGTGGACTCTGCAGCTGGTCTGGGTGTTAGAATCAGAGGTGCTGGTGAAAAGTGGAAGGAGAAGAGAGACGCTAGCCAGCTCCATCCTTGCTGGAAGTCCCTGACCTTGCCTGCTGGTCTGTTTTGTGAAGCAGCCTTGGTTCTCTCGTCTGCAGCTGAGGTTAGTCACCCCTCACTGGGGTGAGGGCAGGCAAGCCCATTTCTCTCAGGCTTGCTGACCCAGCTCCTTGAACTGAACTGTTATGGGACTAAAACTGGAATGCACTGCATTCATTTGCCAAATCATGAACCCAGTCTAAAATGTTTTTCCTTCCCTATGAAAAAGCCAAGTCAAGTCCTCAAAAACCTCCCTAGTGAAGCAAGTTTGAATTGGAATCCAAACCCTTCATTTTCTGGAATGATTGACCTGTCACAAAACAGGAAAATCACAGTTTCCATTGAAATCAACTGATATTTTGCTGAATCTGGAGACCATTTACACCACAATTTCCTGGGGGCAAGTTGATTCTCTGGATGGGTAAATAGGGCAGCACTTCAGTATAGGGTCATGAGTAGACTCTGAGGTCTAATAATCCAAGTCTTGATCCCAACTCTGCCAGCTTCCTGCTGAGAATTCAGCAAATTACTCAACTTCTCTGGGCCTCAGTCCTTAATATGTAGAAAGTACTTGATAAACATTGGTGCTACGATTGTTATTTTTACCAGGGGCTATACCTGCCACTTTTGGATTGAGATGACATCTCCTGCTTACGTGACCTAGGTTTACCTATGATGACTTTTTTTTTAGGCCAAAGCATGAGGCATGCAGCATCATAGTTCGCTGACCAGGGATCGAACCCATGCCCCCTTTCATTAACCACTGAGCCACCAGGAAAGTCCCCACATTGACTTTTTTTTTCTTTTAAGTTGCTGCCTCAGTATTCTCTAGGGTTTGGCCAGTCAGGGAATTTCTGGTATCTACACATTCCAGTACTTAGCTTTAAAGAAAACCTTCTTCCTGCTATGTGTGTGTGAGATGAAAGATAGTGTGTCATAAAGGTTAGATGTAGCTCTAGCTTTAAGGAGCCAAAGAATCAGGTCTCATTTATAAAATTTCAGGATCTCTGGGTTGCCCAAAATCATGAGGATTATCTGGGATGTTTACAGCCTCATGCTTGCAACCTGTTTGTGGCATCCTTTATAAAACCGGAAAACTTCCAGTGATGGGGAAGGAAATTTCGAGAGTAAGCACATCTCTGTGTATATATTATCATTTATACCCATTTACTTCCAAAATGAGTGAGAGACATCACTCATATACAAGTCATATACAATCTGGTATATCCACAGCATGGAATACTGGTCAGCAATAAAAAAGAAATGGCAGAATGATATAGACAGCAAGATGGATGAAACTCAGAACATGCTAAATGAAAGAATACACACAGGACCACATATTATATAATTCCATTTATAGACCATGTCCAGAAAAGGCAAATCTGTGGAGGTACAAAGTAGATTAGTGATTACCCTGGTCTAGGGGTGAAAATGGGCAATGATAGTAAATGGACATAGGGTTCTTGTTGGTATGATGAAAATATTGTAAAACTGGGTTATGGTGATTACTTTACAACTTGGTAAATTTACTAAAAAATATTACCCTTAAAATGGGTGGATTCTATGATCTGTAAATTATACCCTAATAAAGTTATTTTAAATATTCACATACAAGAGTACTTTTTAGACATGTATAAAAATAAAGGCCATGAAAGGAGTTGGGTGGGGTGATTGTACCAGACACATGAGCCAAGGGTACTTGTTACAGATGACAGTGAGGCTTAGCTCTTGACCAGCTTTGAAAATTTTTTCCTATTTTAAAATACAATGTGTCTTCCTTTCTGTTTTACCTATTACTGAGCCCCACTTTAGGCTCATGTGTAATAGTGCTGGTCCTTTCTCCACTGAGAGCCCTGTGCATGTCTGAAAGCAACTCTGTGTCCTGTCTCAGTCTTTGTTTCTGGAAGCTTAGTCACCCCAGCTCTGCTACCAGAGGCAGAGCTTCTCTCCGGATGCTGTGCCTCTCTCAGGCTGTCCCTCTCTCAGGCTATCCCCTTGCTGAAGAGTCTGAGGAGCAACTCCTGTTCCCTCCTGCCCTGGAGGCAGGTAGAGAAATCTGGAAGCTGAGCTCCGAGCACTTGGGCTGGGAAGGGGCTCATCCTCTCAGGTGATGCTGACAGATGACGCTGTGACTTTTCCGTGTGTGTTTTCAGTTTTACCGATCCTTGAATATCCGGATTGCCCTCGTGGGCTTGGAAGTGTGGACTCATGGGAACATGTGCGAAGTTTCGGAGAACCCGTACTCTACCCTCTGGTCGTTTCTGAGCTGGAGGCGCAAGCTGCTCACCCGGAAGAACCATGACAACGCACAGTTGATCACGTAAATAGACAGTTGATCACGTAAATAGCCTTTCCCGCGTGTTGCCTGCCCTGGCTGCGGAGCCCCTGCCCGAGGGCGTGTGCCGTCTGCCCTTTCTCCCCAGTGTTGACAGTTGGCTGGACTAGGCTACCCTGACTCTCCATTCCAGTAACCAAACCTTCCTCAGGCATGTGCTCTGTGCCCAGTATATTCAGGAACGTATTAAAAAGCCCGAGTCATAACAATTCCAAGAAGTGTTTATAACCCAAATTAGAAAATGAGTGCCTTAGACATTTTTAGTTGAGTCTCTGAATCAACTGGGTGTGTATCTGGGGAGTGACTGACTGTTAGTCAAGGCTGCTTTGAAACAGACTTCCTAAGGGGCTCACGCTGATCTTCATGGCGTTTTGTTCTACTGCAGGAGTTAATCTCCCCATGCAGGCCCAGGAGAGGGGCCTCCTCGGCTTGTCCTTCATGTCATTCCCAGGGTCTCAGGGCCAACCGCGAGGTAGTCAAGTGACAGATGATGCGGGAGTAGTGTGTTTGAGGGGAGGGAGACATGGTGGGGAGAGGGTGGTCGTGTTGGAGTTTGTTCAGTCCCCAAGAGAGAAACTGATGGGGGTCATGGCGGCCCTTGACAGTCTTCCATGATGACAATCTGGTATTTATGAGTGCTGGCTTCCAAAGGTATTCTGAGGAAGTTACAACAAAAAGCACATACATCATAAAGCCATTTTTTTTCCTGTTCCCTAAATATCTCTGAAACAACAATTATTTAAACCTTTGTTTAAGCTTTAAAAGAGACTGAGGAAATAGCTCTACTAAAAACCTGAGTTCTTGCTTCATGATGACACACTTACCTAGGAAGAGTCTTTGATTATCAAAGCTTTGGCCTGATCTTTGAAAGTCTGATGTCCTGCTTTGGGCAAGACCTTGAATCCAGTTTCCAGTATAATTTCCTCAGTGCCATGTCTGAGTTTATCAGACAACCAACAGGGCTTCCTAGAGATTTGCATGTATTTTTTTTTTTCAGATTATTTCTCTAAAGATAAATCTGCATTGAATTCAGCGAACATGTGTTAATCACCCGCTATGTGTCTGATTCTAAGCTAAGTTCTCATGATCCCAAAATAAATAAGATAGTCTTGGCTCTCTGAGATATCATGGACTATATAAGAAGGCAAACACAGAGATATGAAACCATGATGTAATGAATTTCCATGTAGATCCTTTAAATAAATGTCATGATTTGTGGCATGCATGAAAACACCAGTATTTTATTCATTCCTTTGCCCCTGTGCTGGATGCAGACAGCTGAGAAAAGAGTGTATTAAACTAGGGGAATGCAGCTGGCTGTTGGCAGATTAGGGTCACAGTCGCAAAACAAAGGCAGAAACAGCTCATCCTCGCACCCAGCTGCACTCTGTCCCGATGGGACACATCTGTTTCCTTGGCCCCAGAGTGATTCAGGAATGAAACATCAGCACCCACAGCTGCTGTCCTGACCACTTCCCCCCCCACCCCTGCTGCCATACACATACCACAGAGCCAGGATATGGCGGGGGACCTCGGCAGCTGGCGGAAGTGGGCATGATTCACTTCAGCAGCAGAATCTGTGCCACCCTTCCCTCATCCCCACCCTCTGGTCTTTTCCTCTGTAGCAGGAATGGGATGCAGCTTTGTAAGCCCTGCCCATTTCCTTCCAGGGGATGGGATTATGGCCACACTATGGGAAGAAGTGACCTTTTGCTTTCTTTTCTGTTTGTCTAGAGCGATGAGGGAGTAGGTGAGAGGAATTGAGAGGTGTGGTGACCCAGGAATTGTCGCGTTGGCTTAGAGTAGCAGGACCTCTCCCCTTGGGAATGATCTGGGAATGTCAGCAGGGCCCAGGAATGCCGTGATGGCTTCTGGGCACATGGGAGCAGCCCCCTCAGCCACTACCCTAGTCACCTTCTCTCCTTCCTTCCTGCAGGGGCATGTCCTTCCATGGCACCACCATTGGCCTGGCCCCCCTCATGGCCATGTGCTCTGTGTACCAGTCAGGAGGAGTCAATATGGTGAGTCTCAAGCCATTATTAATGCTGCAGAAAGTAGAAAATTGCTTTGCAAAACAGGAGGTCCTCTTCTAAAAATAATTGTGTATGAAGTATTACAGAAAAAAAGGTTGGACATAAAGAAGGGAAGTTTTTTTTAAATGAAGGTATTAAGTTCTAAGAGATGGAGGTACTAAGGGATGAGTTTTCATTTATTGTCATTTATCCCCAATTCTCAAACTGAGGAGAACCCTGAAGCAATTTCATGAATCGTATATCACTACATCTCTCATGTGGTCCAGACCAGGGCTGACGAATTATAAGATAGAGATAAAAATGCTTTTATTTCAAGTCTCGGGTTGTTCTGTGTATCTTTATGGAGCAAGAGCCTGTCTCAAAGTCATAGGTTAGGAAATTATCGCCTCCTTTTGAAGTTCTCTCTGAGTTTGTGAGAATGTTTGGGCTCTTCATTTCTGACCTGTCCAGGGGACAGCACGGGGACTGCTGTGCGTTTATTTGCCAACCTCCCTGTCCACCTGGGCTCACTGACAGACGCTCCGGGGTACTGGTGATCGTGGACTTGAGTCCCTGAGCCTGTATGCCCAGCAGTTATGTTATCAGTGGCGAGCTGGGCTAAGGAAAAGGCAGGGCTGCAGAGGGGAGCTGCCTCTGACCTGAGCTGTCTCCCCGAGCAGGACCACTCTGAGAACGCCATCGGCGTGGCTGCCACCGTGGCTCACGAGATGGGCCACAACTTTGGCATGAGCCATGATTCTGCGGACTGTTGCTCGGCCCGCGCGGCTGACGGAGGGTGCATCATGGCGGCTGCCACCGGGTGAGTCCAGCGGGGAGCTGAGGGTGGGGAGGGGGGCAGGGCGGGAGAGGCCAGCGCAGCCCAGGTGTGGCTCCTGGCCCGGGGAGCCTCTGTTATTCTTCTGACACGCGCCTTGAAGAGAGAAGGGGAAGGAGACCAAGAAAATAAATGTTGGAAGCAGCACAGGTTTCTAGCAGGAACTTTGGTGTGGTAGAACCTGTTGTTATTGTTTAGTCCAGCTCTTTGTAACCCCGTGGACTGTAGCCCAGCAGTCTTCTCTGTCCGTGGGATTTCCCAGACAAGAATTCTGGAGTGGGTTGCCATTTCCTTCTCCAGGGGGGATCTTCCCAGCCTTGGGATGGAACCTGCATCTCCTGCATTGGCAGGCGGATTCTTTACCACTAAGCCACCAGGAAAGCTGATGGAATCTGAGATTCACTTAATTTCTGCCCTGCGGGTCTTCAGCTGTAAAACTGGTCTGACCGCACTTCCACTTCATGAATTTTTGCTGAGGACCCATTTATAACAGTGACAACCCTTCATCCTTTCACGTGAAGGAAGTGTGATCAGGGCTGCCTCGCCTGACTGGAAGCACTGATGTAGCCTCCAGAGCAAGGAGAAGGAAGGAGAGGAACCCCACACCCCACGGTGACTCCTCAGGGGTTTTGCAGGCTGCGTTTACCACAAGGAACAGGGACAAGGCAGCTCCGTCTGACTGTAGTTCTGAGGGGTCTTTAAACCAGAGCCTTTGAAAGAGAACTCTGAAGGTGCTTCAGGGGACTTAGAGTCAGTGTCTGGACTCACACAGCAGAGGGCACCGGGTTCTTCAGGGACCCAAGTCACTCTTCAGAAAGCATCATGGTGGGAGCTTGTGTCCCGCCTATGGCAAGCCACTAGGGCCTGCCCGTGCTGCGCAGGGAGTGGTGTTGCTGTGTCTCTGAGAGCAGATGCAGCTTTCTTGGTGTTCCAGTGTCTTCTCCTCACTTCGTGGAGAAAGTGTCACACAGAGGCTGATGTTCATGTGCAGGACACAGCTCCATGGTTCGTGCTCAAATCCCTGCTGTTTGAACAGGGGTCAAGCTCACTGTCAATTCACCTTTATCTCTCTCAATCTAAAAATCTTATTTGTAGACAGGTGGTTGAAAGAGTTATGTAAATTACTATAATTTGTTTTAAACTGTTCAGACATTTTAGTAATTTAACAATTTTTAGTGACAAGCTTTTTGTGACATTCCTGACGACTGAAGGAAACCCTCCAGTGTCTAAACTTTACTTGGTTTAGGTAATTGAGATCAGGATAACTCTTCCTCTGTACACCCAGATCATGGTACCCACCTGTCACCAAGGAGTGCATGACTTCTGATTCTTTTCCCCAATAGCGGGATGCAGGGCTTTGCACACTCTTGCGATACAGACCATGTGTTTGTGAGTTGGGAGGTTGAGTTTGGAGTGCTGCCTGCATCGTTAGAGCAGAGATCAGATCACTGGTCCAACAAAGAAATTAAACCCATAAACTTGGCCTTTTTTGGCCTGGTCTTCTGTTCTAAGAAAATCTCCATCTAATATCAGCTTCAGGATAAGTTTGGGTTGGCTGGAATTTTATTCCACTCTAAGGCTCAAGAGACCTATTGTAACATACTAGTTATCCTTTATTTATTGCAACTCCTTCATGGAAAGGGCTGAAATTGTTGCTTCGGATTCTCAAATAAATCCTCCATGGAGAGAAAGGGGGAAGAAAAAACATTATGGAGTGGTTAATATTTCTTAGTTCATAGAAAGTTAATGTACAGGTGATGTTCTCAGGGGCCAGAATGTATGTGCATGGGCCTGTGGGGGTCTGAATCCAGCTGGAATCAGCCTCATGGGCAGCAGGATTGATGCTATTCTGGCAGCTTGATGCTCAGACCCCCAGCTGATTCCACCCTGGCTCTCCTCCCAGGCACCCCTTTCCCAGAGTGTTCAACAGATGCAACAGGAGGGAGCTGGACAGGTATCTGCAGTCAGGCGGGGGGATGTGTCTCTCCAATATGCCAGACACCAGGACGCTGTATGGAGGCCGGAGATGCGGAAATGGGTACCTGGAAGATGGGGAAGAGTGTGACTGTGGGGAGGAGGAGGTAAGGTGTTGTACCATGTTAGTGGGAGGGGAAGAATTTACATAGACTTCATATCTCAAGGTCAAAGAGCATGCATTTGAAAATTAGTCATAGGCATTTCCTACATACACATGGTAGTCAAAGACCCCATCACAAATAACATGTGGGGAGTAAGCCTTAAATACGGACCATTTATGTAGATTCTCTCAGTTTAAGGTTGACAGTATCTATATCCAAAATGCAGGGGAGTTCTCCTTGTGAGCATCTGGTCTACCCAGAAACCACAGTGTTGGCCAGTGGAGCTACAGATGTCTTCCTTGGCTGTCCACAGCCGGATACGTGAACTTGAATTTGGGCATTATGAGGATACTTAAAATAACAAGCTCATGCTCTTTGACTTGTAGAAGAGATGATTGAAAGGGAATGTAGGAAGTCTTGTCAAGTCTGAAAGGGGCTTCTAGGAGGAAGAAAGAGCAGAATTGCTCGTGTACAAGCCCTTTCCTTCCTTCTGATCTTCAGGATGAATATAGTGGGCATATCATAGCTCTGTTGCCTCTAACAGATGCTAGCAGTTCTGCAAAAAGCAGAACTGGGTAGTTACATATCTGTTTTATGAAGCATGAAAATATGAACGTTAACGTGCAGAACAGTTTGTGGGAGAATGTGTCAGTAGTCTATACATTCAGAATAAACTCTGGGGATGAGATTGAGGGTCTGAATATGTGGGAAAAGACTACCTGCCTTTTTAATCTTCTCTATGGTTTGACTTTTTAAAAATGGCAGCATGTAACTTTAATAAAACAAGAACCATTTAAAGGCTTCCCACCTGCACCAGCATGAGTTCAGAGAGGTCAGCCCAGACCCTTCAGAAAGGAGAGAGTTGTATGATCATGGAGGGCCCAGTGAGATTGAGGGGCAGCCTAGGAGTGGGCTTGGCCAATGGATTATATTCAGAGCAGTTTCTCCTTCAACAAATGAGTGTGTGATATTAGGTCATGTGCCAGGGATAGGAAAATAAATAGGTAGAGAAAAATAGACGTGGTTCCTGTCCTTATGGAGTATATAGTCCAAAGCCAGAAACACATCAATCAAATAGCTGCAAAAATGTATCAGTACAACTGTGGTGAATACTAGAAGAGCCAATAGCGTGATGCTAGGAGTATAGGTAATGTGAGGGGAGCTGCCCTACTCAGATGGGGGTGGACTCTGACCCTACACTCGAAGGCTGAGGTAGGAGTTAGCGAAGGGCACAAGGAGGGGAGGGCACACTTTAGCTAGTGGGAGAACTGTGCCTTGGGGTGGGAAGACACCTGGGACACTAGAAGGGAAGGAACACAGGTCTGCCTGGGCCCCAGAAAGACATTCTCTCTGGATGCTGGATTGGGGATGAGAAAAACAAATCATGACATTTCCTTATAATGTAGTACTATGCTAAAAATCACATTTTAGAAGAATCCATGATTACAAGAAGTGGGTGTAGTGTGTTAATTTTAAAAGTGGTATGGATACTGGGATTTTGTAACGTAACTATATGTTTATAAATGTTTCAAAATGCTGTTGTGTCTAAGTGTGTGTTGCTGATGATTCTGCCTATATATATTCTCTACAATATATACATACTATCTTAATGATAAAGCTATAAAGTGATGTTTTGGGTGGAGATTTTCCAGGGAGCTGGAGTTCCAGGGACACGTGAGGTGGGTTGGGGGTAAAGGCCCCTCATCCTGCCTAGTCTCTCATCTCCCTGCCCTGCTGCCTTGGAGGCTCACGCCCCCTCTCGCTGCCTCCCCAGGAATGTGATAACCCCTGCTGCAATGCTGCTAACTGCACCCTGAGAGAGGGGGCCGAATGCGCGCACGGCTCCTGCTGTCACCGCTGTAAGGTAAGGGGCCCTCCCCGTCCAGGGTTCTGACCTGACAGTCCGAGGCTCTGCAGGGGCTGATGGCCAGGATTCAGCCTCACTCCTGGGGAAGTGGTGGTGTCAAAGTTTCAGAAACATGGAACCAGAAAGACCTTTGAACAAAGTTTCCCTTTTTCTATATTTGACCTTACTGAGTTCAGATCATCCCAGAAGGCTGTGTGGGCCTCCTGGAAAGTAGGAAATTAAAAAAAAAAAAAACATGTCCAGGGAGAGTAGGCTTGATTTTATTTGGTGTTCATAATATTCCTCATCACAGTTTTGATTAACATTAATGGATTCCTTGTTAGGTGCCAGGCACAGTGCAGAGAATTTTGTATGTGTCATCTCATTCAGTCCTTATAGAACACCTATGGGGTGTATGTTAATATCCTCAACTTGAGATGTAGAGACTGAAGCTCAGAGAGTATAAGTGACTTCTCCAGGGTTAAACAGTGAGGAAGGGACTGAACCAGGTTTCTCTGACTCTGGAGCCCACATTCTTAGTATTGATTGGAGATCACATCATTTTCACCACTAATGTTACTACAGGTCTACAATCTCTTATCTACAATTCTGAAATTCAGGAAGTTCTAAAAACTGAAAAAAAATTTTTTTTAACTCATTTGGTGGCAAAATTGGACCTGAATTTCAGACATAAATCTAATTATTGTCTTTTAAAAAAAATCACACTTAAAGCAAATAATGTATTTCATTGCAGAAACATTAGTGTGTTTGATTATAAAGTGTAATCCTAGGCCTTGATGCTAGGTTATGTAATACACATATGTCATGTGTATGTATATTTAGAGAGATACACACATATACATATGTGTGTACATCTGTGTAATGTCTGCTTTCTCAAGTCGGTGAAGTCTGGGGCCAATCTGTTCCCAGGGTTTTAGATCGGATTGTGGACTGTTCTTCCACCTACCACATGCTCAGGGCTCATTATGTTCGCTATACTGTTGAAGTGTTTTATTAGAACATTCTTTGTAGCATGACCTTCTAGCAATAACCACGAGAGGGTTATTATCCTCATGCACCCGTGAGAAAGTGCATGAAAAGAGGTGTGCTGGCTAAGGAGCTGGGATTTGAACCCAGGCAGACTGGCTCCAGGGGTGGTGGGTCCCTTTTCCCTCCACCCTGCTCTTGGGTGGGGAGATGCAAAGCCACCCTTGCTCCGAGACTGTAAGCAAGCTGCTTAGTTGGCCCGCTCCCACCTTCTCTCCTGGGATGCCTCGTGGGTGGTATGGAGTCACCCAGGAGTGTGGCGGGGCGCTGTTCTCAGACATAGCTCTCTTTGCCTGTTCAGGGGAATCCCCACGCCATCTGTTTGACTTTAAGACAGACCTGGCATCCCTCAGAGAAGCTGGGCTGTGTCAGGTCCTCGGGGCTCAGGCTGAGGTCTGAGAATGAGCATGGAGAGCCCTTGTCTCTGGTTCCCAGGATTTCAGCTTGGATCTTGGAAAGGGTTTCCCTGCAGAGAAGTGTGTGGGAAAAGATGATCCTGGAGTCTGAGATCTTCATTTCCAGCCCTGTGTGTGATTTGGGACAGCCTATTACCCATCCAAGCCTGAGTTCTTTATCTATAAGATGGGAAGAGTACTAATAACACTGACCCCACCCAGGGAGGCTGGAAGACTCGAATAGAAACTCAGTCTTTACCAGTTACCCAAGGCATGCTATTGATCAGGTTATTTCATCTATAGAATGGGGCAAATAGCAGTATCTAGCTCATGGACATTGTGAGGATCTCATGAGATGAGCATGTGTAACGTACTTAGCCTGGAGCTTGACTTGGTAATGTGGGTGTATTATTGCCAGAGTGCTTGTGAATTCAAAGATGCATGAATGCTAGTTAGTGTGTGTGTGTGTGTGTGTGTGTGTGTGTGTGTATTTTTACATATATACTAGTGGGCTTTGCTCTTCTGCCACTTGCTAACCATGAGACTTTGGAGACATGCCTCAGATTTCATCATCTATAAAACAGGGATAATTATATTACATAGGACTGTCATGAAGACTAAATGGAGTATTATTTGTCCTGAGCATTTAAGTAGGAGCTCCATAAAGTAGCTGTTATTACTAAAGCACTTAGTGAACTGTAAACAGTTGCATAAATATTATTTCTTACCTGATTCTTAAGACTGCTATGTAGAGTTAACATTTGTAAAACCACTTTGAAACTAAGTGTTAGATGTTTCATGTTAGATGATTTATGGTGGTTTAAGCTGGTGAGGTCATGTAAAAAGTGCTCTGAAATAATGGTAATGGGAAATTCTGTTCCATGGGAGTGATGCTCATGAGCCCCTGCTGGGAGGATTGAGGACAGGTGGGAGATTGACTTTATCCCCCTTTCTTGTTCCTCGGCTCAGCTGTTGGCCCCGGGCACACTGTGCCGTGAACAGGCACGGCAGTGCGACCTCCCAGAGTTCTGCACGGGCAAGTCCCCCCAGTGCCCCACCAACTTCTACCAGATGGACGGCACCCCTTGCGAGGATGGCCAGGCCTACTGCTACAACGGCATGTGCCTCACCTACCAGGAGCAGTGCCAGCAGCTGTGGGGCCCTGGTAAGGCTCTCCCAGGGAGCAGACGACCCTCCTTCGACCCCACTGCTTCCTAGCCAGCCTCCCCCTTCAGACGCTCTGGATTGCTTAGAATCAGGCTTTAAAAGAGCATCTCCAGATATCATCTCTTTTTATCCCCTTGCCTCAAGGTAGACTGTCAACAGGAGGCAGTAGACAGTGTTCTTCCTACTTCTTTGGTGCTTTAAATTCTCATAGTGAGTGAATGGATAAGAGTAATCCAACAAAACAGGTGGATGATGGAGCTGTGAGCAAAGTATCAACTATGAGATGGGATTTTTTTTCATGTATCATATTGGCAAAGACTGAAGAATTAATATAAGTTGGAATGATAATACTGTAACAAGAACAATAGTAATATAGTTGTGGAGAAAACCATATTATACACGTGGGGAAACAGATGGGTACAACCCCAGTGGAAAGCAGTTTGGAAATAGCAGGATTTTAAGTGTACCTATCATTGGACCCATCCATACTACTGCTTAGGGATGTGTCCTACGTTTGTATTTGGCCAAGTAGATTTACAGAGATATTTATACAGCATTGTTAGAGCAATAACAACCATAAATCCTTCAGTAAATGCTACCAGTTAAGGTAATTCTGGTGCACCCATACTTTGGGACTCCATAAGCTGAATAAAAGGATGCAGCTCTGTATGTACTAAGTAAAAAAAAAAATCATGTGAATAGACTATGCTGCCACTCTTTATTAGATAGATTATCTCTAAAATATGCACAAGAATTGTATCTAGAAGGTAAAGATAAAATTATCTTAAAGAAAATACACTGTTAATTGATGGCTTCTCCAAAGATTTTAGGGATGTAGAAACTGGAATGACTAAGGAGAAAAAACTGAAAGATGTATTTTATTCTTTATAAAAATCTTCTGCAGGTATTACCTTTATTAAACAACAAATACCTGAAATAAGACAGGGCTTCTTCATGAGAAAGAAGGCTTAGCACACAAACCTCCCATAGATGTAAAACCTCAATAAAGTGTGAAGAACTGATATAAAACTTTTTTTTATGAGTAGAACTTGAGAAGGTGGGGGTGGAATAACAGACATGGGTAAAGAAGAGGCTGAATATTCCCTTCCACAAAACTTCCTTAACTTCCTAATTTTGCCAAGGGCTAGCTCTCCCCTTTGGGAGCTTCTGAGTTCTACTAAAGTTGGCTAGTGTGTTGATAAATGTTTCTTGCCCACCCAGGAGCCCGACCTGCTCCTGATCTCTGCTTCGAGAAGGTGAATGTGGCAGGGGACACCTTTGGAAACTGTGGGAAGGACATGAATGGGAAACACAAGAAGTGCAACATGAGGTGATGACCATAGGGCAGACCCCTTGAGATGAGGATGACGAAGCAAGTCCTGCTCTTTCGTCACTACCCCCGCCCCCACCACTCATCAGCTTGGCTGGCCCAAAGAGCGGGCTCTTAAGTTAATCTTTTCCAGGCCCTTTTGACAATGGACCATTCAGCCCTAAGGAAGTCAGAGGGAGGGTGTGGATGCAATGCTTTCTAGAAGACTGGTCACATTTCCTTTTGGGACCTTCTTATACTAAGGCATTTCCACAGGGTGTTAATTGCACCCTTATCTGAATAGCCTGTCATTCACCCATTCATTCATTCATTTCAACCATCCATCCACCTACCCACCCATCTACTATCTATTGTGAATTTACCATGTGCCAGGTACTGGGCTGAGTATATGGAACTTAACAGGATAGTGTAATAATGGAAATACGTGGTAGCCACCCAACCCACCTTAGTGGGCTGAGGTGGTTTCCCAGAGAAAGCTATGCTTAAGCTGTGATCTGGAGAAAGGACCTATTTGAACAGGATGAGGAATGGTGCTGGTACATGGGAGAGTGTCCCAGACAGAGAAATGAGTAGAGAAAAACTGGTGGTAGGAAGAATTGATAGCAACTTGATATAGTTAAAGTATAATGCTCGGGTGCAGTGGGGAGTGGGGGAGCTACTGAGAAGTGAGCCTGGCTAGTTAAGTAGGGACCAGATCATGAGAAGCCTTGAGTACATGGCTAGGGGAGTTTGGACTTTGGCTTGAGAGCAGTTTGGAAATTAGGCCCTTATAGGGCAAGACTGGAGCAGGGAGATCAGTTTCCTGGTGTCTAGGTGAGAGAGGATGGTGGTGTGAAGTTGGGTTGGTATATAGGGCGGAGGAGGGGGGTCGGGGATGACACCAGGCTTCTTCTGGCTGTAGCACCCGGGTGCGTGGGATACAAAGAACATAAGGGGTTAAGTTGCTCAGGTCAGGCAGTTGTTCTGTCGGTAAAGAGGCCTTTCCAAGGCCAGCCCTCTGTCTACATCTGCTTGGAAATAAGGATGTAGCATCCTATTCTTGGTCTAAGACCACATAGAGGAATTCTGGCTGAGTCCCTATAGCATACTCATTGCCTTTTCCCTCTCCTCCATACAAACCTGCTATCCCAGTCGAGAAAGAGTGAAGCTCTTTGGTGTCCCACCTCTTCCCTGTCTCTGATTCCATCTCCTTCCCTCCTTCTCTCTGGCTCAGAGATGCCAAGTGTGGGAAGATCCAGTGTCAGAGTTCCGAGGCCCGGCCCCTGGAGTCTAATGCAGTGCCCATCGACACCGTCATCATGATAAACGGAAGGCAGATCCGATGTCGGGGCACCCATGTCTACCGAGGTCCCGAGGAGGAGGGTGACATGCTGGACCCCGGCCTGGTGATGACTGGGACCAAGTGCGGCCATAACCATGTAAGTTCCTTCCTCCAGCCTCACTCAGCCTCTGGGGTGCAGAGGGCAGTGATGGAAGTCAGAGTCTGGAGGGAGGATGCCTGGGTTCAAATCCCAGCTCCCCCAACTTCTCTAGCCCTGTGGCTTGCATCCTTTATAGAACATATTATGAAAAGCAAGACCCACCCCGTAGAATTGTTGTATGGATTAAATGAGGTAATCCCTGTAAACCATTTAGAGGGGTCGGCTGTTATCTCTTTTGTCCTCATGATTAATTACATGAATTATGAAATGGTCTAAACTAGGAGTCTGGGAAGGCTGGGGCGGCTGTCTGAGAGTAAACTCTGCGAGTGACATTGTAAAACACATCCGAAGCACTCACCGTAGGACCCGGCACAAAGTAGACAGCTGTCGTCATGGTCATTGTCTTTAAGTATAATATTTAAATTAGTACCTCTTAATATACAGTTAAGTAACATATAACCAATATATAGTAATATAGAATGAAATAACACGTATGTAGTATATGTGCTCCCCAGGTGTGGCACGGTGGTAAAGAGTCTGCTTGCCAACGGCAGGAGATTCAGGAGACATGGGTTCGATCCATGGTCAGGAAAATCCCCTGGAGAAGGAAATGGCAGCCCACTCCAGTGTGCTTGCCTGGAGAATCCCATGGACAGACGAGCCTGGTGGGCTACAGTCCATGGGGTCCTAAGAGTCGGACACAACTTAGCAACTGAGCATGCACGCACATTATATTACTATATTTTCTTAAAATATTAATATTTGTTATTTTCTCCCTCGTTGCAATAGAAATAGCAGAACTTAGTTAATTGCCATCCTGTGCTTGGCGTCTTAGGTTGTTTTCTCCACTATAATAACCTGAAGCAGGCTGCCTTTTTGAGTCCCGTATGTTCTGAATGCAAAACCTCAGTCTCCTAATTGCCGACCGGTGTCCCTTCTGTTGTACTGACCGGTTTTTTTTCTCGTTACAGATTTGCTTTGAGGGGCAGTGCAGGAACACCTCGTTCTTTGAAATGGAAGGCTGTGCGAAGAAGTGCAATGGCCACGGGGTCTGTATGCTGGGGGTTCCGGGGCTCCTCCGTGATGATGCCCGAGGGGGCAGGCGCTGTGGGAGGCCAGAGCTCTCTGGGGTGCTGACACCTCTGCCCTGCCCTGCCCTTGCTCCAGGTCTGCAACAACAACCAGAACTGCCACTGCTTCCGGGGCTGGGCCCCACCCTTCTGCAACACGCCGGGCCAAGGGGGAAGTATCGACAGTGGGCCCATGCCCCCCGAGAGTGAGTGGCTGGCCTGCGTGGGCTCCTGCCCACCTTTGTGAGGAGGGATGGGTGGCATAATGCAGAGGAATAATAAGTCAGCACTGTCATCCTGATTTTTACAGATGAGAGAACAAGAGGGCCTGAGTGGGAGGAGTGGCCCAGACTAGCAGCCTGGTGTGGGGCCCAGCTCAGTTGCTCTTTCTCTGTCTCTGTCCCTTCTGTTGAGGAGCCTGTTCCTGCTTACAGAGAGATTAAGACAGACCACAGGTTATTGAGTAATCCATTTTATCTGGGGGTCAGTGGTAGCAACTACCCCTTCTCAGCCACTTAAAATTAATCATGAACCTAGGGCACATTATAGTGACTCAGATGCCCTTTGATGGACAAAGCTTAAAATGAGGAGCCAGAAACTCAGACATGTATTTCAGGAATTCTAGATCTTTGGTTTCCAAACTTTAAAAAAATAATAGCAAAAAAATTTTTTTTTTTTGAGCAAAATCTTTCAAGGAAGAAACCTCAATATATAAAACAGTTAAAAGTAGTGTGTCACTGGTCTATATATATTTTGTATATTTAGATTTATAATTCATGAGAACATTGAGGTGAGTTTGGTAAAACCAAATATGAAATTGTAGATTATGCGTGAGACTTCTAATCTTAGATCAATCTATATGTCTCAGTGTTTTGTGGTTGCTTTGTGTCCAGGAAAATCATGATTTAGGCAGAAAACAAGTGGGAAATAATAATAGAGCTGGAATAAGAGAGCTCCTTGCCTTATATGAAAAGGAATGCTTTTCAATTAAGCAGAAGTAGCTGGAGAAACTTCACTGTGAAGTCTCTGCCAAGCAAGTTGATCTGATTCTTGAAACTAGTAATATTAGTGACTTCCCAATGGGACATAGTATGTGTTTTTCTGTTATAGTTTTTAAGTTAAAATAAGCAATACAAGGTAAATGAAAATCAAGGATCTGAAGAGTATCTGGAACATATTATTTGAAATCCACTACTGAAGCTCCAACTGCTTTTTAATCTGCCTCTTGGGTTCTGTTTCTGGAAGGCGCTGGTCCTGTGGTAGCCGGAGTGTTTTCAGCCATCTTTGTGCTGGTGGCCCTGATACTGCTGTACCGCTGCTGTAAACAGAACAACAAACTGGGCTACCTCAAGTCCTTAGCCCTCCCTTCCAAGCTGAGGCAACAGTTCAGGTATGACGAGGTGCTGTGAAGGATCTGAGGTCTACTTGGGGTGACTACTTCAGAAAGTCACAGCTTTCTGAAAGCAGTACGTGGTTTTAAAAAAAGAAGTTGGTGGTGGTGGGTCTCATTTAGTTGGAAGGCAAATGCCCAGTGCATGGTCACCCTCTCCCTTCTGCTACGCTCCATGACCACGGCAAACATTACTACCTGATTTTTATTGTAAGTAAGCTTGATTGAGCCTGGTCATCACTTCAGAAGCCTTCTCAGCAGAATGCCCCCAACCAATTCACGCTGGAATATGAAATGAAATATATCCTGTATCTAATGGATTTCCTCCCCATCTTAAAGCCCAGAAAGTGAAGCAACAGAGGAAAACTGACTAGCTCAAGTCAATCATAGATGTCGCTAGACATCAACTCTAGACAAAGAATAATTTTTTTCCTAAGTAATTCATTCCTGTGGATATTGAAGATGTATAGTCTCCAAGCCCTCTGTTATAAGTCATACTTTTTCCAGAGGAGATTTTTAAATCCCAGGTCCTCCTGGAATGATGCCTGAGGGAGATTGGTTGATGGCTGGTAACATCCTTGTCTTCTTGGGGGAGAAAGGTCTTAAAAGGGTGAAGAAAAGATACTGAGGTACACAGTGCCGTGTATGAGGCCAACTCTCTTTCCTTGGGAGTTTTCCACTGGCCACCATCTCCATGTCGAGGGAGCTGGGCTTCAGGAAGGCCAAACCCACTTCCACCAGAGCAGATTCAGGGAAGACTGAGCTGCTCGCTGGCCACACCTGGGTCAGAGCGAACTCAGGCAGTGACCTTCAATGATCAGCCTGTGCTTCTCCTTCCCTGTTACTAGTTGTCCCTTCAGGGTGTCTCAGAACAGTGGAACAGGCCACGCCAACCCGACGTTCAAGTTGCAGACACCCCAGGGCAGGCGAAAGGTAAGGGGTTTGCACCATGAACTTTGCTACTTTGACCTCTCTTGGGACTCTGCTAGATTTTCCCTTAAGCACCTTTGTGGGCCCCTTGGGATTGATAATAAATGACACTTTCTTGGCCTGAGAGATGGTCAGCTGGTTCTGCCATCCCCTCATGACTTTAAAAGTTGCATCTGACCTCTGGGATCCGAGGTCTTTGTTCATGCCAGTGGGACACCCAAGGCCACCCCCAAGTTTTTAAGTGCACTAAGGGTTCCTGTGTCTCAGGCGTTCCTTGTCTTATGCATACAGGTGACCAACACCCCTGAAACCCTACGGAAGCCCTCCCAGCCTCCTCCCCGGCCCCCTCCAGACTACCTGCATAGCGTGTCACCACCAGCGGCATTGCCAGCACACCTCAGCAAGGCTGCTAGAAACTCTCCAGGGCCCAGACCATCAGTAGAGAGGAAAGAATCATCCAGGGGACCGCCCCCAAGCCGGCCAGTGCCCCCCGCACCGAAGTGCGTCCTCTCCCAGGTAAGTCGCTTCTCAGCAACCCTGGATCAGGAGCATCACTTGTCAAGCCATCAACTATGAGGAAAGAGGAATGATGGAGGCTGGGAAGAGCTTGCTGAGTCCTGGGCTGGCTGCCTTTTCTGCCTTCTGGTCCATA
Organism: Antilocapra americana; assembly: GCA_007570785.1. Lineage (NCBI taxonomy): Eukaryota > Metazoa > Chordata > Mammalia > Artiodactyla > Antilocapridae > Antilocapra > Antilocapra americana. The sequence continues at coordinate 38,292,311 of ML660765.1, forward strand.
TCGGGCACACAGAGTGTGAGGTGATGAGATGGGGAAATATACTACAGAGGACTTCCTCTGTCTGTGCTCTGATGGCTCCAGCTGTACCTTCTGGCAGGACTTCCTACAGCACAGACACAGATGTTGGGTGGTGGCCAGGTGTGGTGCCTTCCGGAACCACCCATTATTTACCCTCAGTTGGGGTAGGGGACTTACCCATTTTCCTCCTGGGACTGTTGTTCTTGGGCATGGTCCAGAGGACTCCAGTGGGCCCAGGATGTCCCTGCCCCTCAGGACTGTGGTTGGCTCCAGGTCCTGGGGTCCCTGAGACATGGCAGTGTCATGGTTCAGCAGAGCCAGGAGTAACAGGTTTGGTTCTCTGATGATGCAAAGCGGCTGCAGTGCATGCACCATTGCTCAGTCATGTTTGACTTTGTGACCCTGTGGACTGTAATCCTCTGGGCTCCTCTGTCCGTGGAATTTCCCAGGCAAGAACACTGGATCGGGTTGCCTTTTCCTTCTCCAGGGGGATCTTCCCAGCTCAAGGATCGAACCTGCATCTCTTGAATTTGGCAGGCAGATTCTTTACTCCTGCGCCACCTGGGAAGCCCTGCAAAGCTGCTGCTCTCCCATTTTTCTCATCTGGGGCAGGAGTGGGATAAAAATTCCATAAAGAGAAAAGAAAAACTGACAGGGAGATAAGAAGCAAGAAGAAAGAGAGAGGAGGAGAGAAGAGGACACGGAGAGTATGTTAGGCTCCTTGGGCGACTGTAACAGACACCACAGCCTGGGGGTGGGGTGGTGCCGAAACCATAGAGGCTGCTTATTTCTTGGCAGTTCTGGAGGCTGGAAGTCCAGTAGGTTTTGGTTTCTTCCGTGGTGACTCTCCTCGGCTCGCAGGTGACTGCGTTCTCCTGTGTCCTCATGTGGTCCTTCCTTTGTGAGTGTGTGCCCCGATGTCTCTGTGTGTCCACATTTCCTCTTACAAGGGTGGCAATCAGACTGGATTAGGGCCCACTCTAATGGCCTCTGGAGAAGGCAATGGCACCCCACTCCAGTACTCTTGCCTGCCAAGTCCCATGGACAGAGGAGCGTGGTAGGCTGCAGTCCATGGGGTCGCTAGGAGTCAGACACGACTGAGCGACTTCACTTTCACTTTTCACTTTCCTGCATTGGAGAAGGAGATGACAACCTACTCGAGTGTTCTTGCCTGGAGAATCCCAGGGATGGGGGCGCCTGGTGGGCTGCCATCTCTGGGGTCGCACAGAGTCGGACACGACTGAAGCGACTTAGCAGCATCATCAGCAGCTAATGGCCTGATTATGTTGAAATGACCTCTTTAAGGCCATGTCTCCAAATACACTCACATTCTGAGACACTGGGGATTAGAGTGACCATATGTGAGTTTTTAAGGGCACAGAAGGAGAGAGAAAGGGCATAAGAGGGGAGAAAGCAACCATGCGACGAGGGTGTGAAGGGAGAACAGAGGGAGGGAGGGAGGGAGCAGTCCACTGAGACCAGTGTTCCAGAAAATCTCGCACTGGAGGCTTGTTGAATGGAGATGGCTTCAGCCTGAGCCCAAGGTGTGGAGCAGTAGGTTGGGGAGAGGGGCTGGGTAGTGGACTCCAGCTGCAGGGAGCCCTGGAGGCTGCTGGCAGGAATCCAGAGCCCAGAAGGCCCCTCAGCCAGTGGCAGGTACCCCAGAATACACATCCCAAGCATGGCTTCAGGCCCAAATGGATATCTCAAGAGTGCTGAGGGCAGATGACAGGGATTCATTCAGTCTGGGCAGATGCCTTTCCTGGGAACCATCCCAGGACTGAGTCTCTGCTGTCCTCAGTTTCTGTTTGGGGGAGCTGTCTCACAGGGTTGAAGGGGCCAGGCCAAGGGGGCGGTTTGTAAGTTGAGTAGCCAGGACTTGCACCTAGGGCTGACTCCAAACCCTTCACCACCTGTGTGTCAGGTCCCGGTTAGGCTCTGGGGGGATCGATAGCCTCAGGTCTCAGCCCCACCACTTCCTTGCCTGGTGACATGGACCACTCTTGAGAGGTGGTAGGCAAAGCTTTGTAATCTCTTCTCTCTCTGCACTTGTGTGTGAACTTCTACTTCGTACCTGGCAGTGGTGAGCAAAGCAGAAGCCATTTCTGCTTCCTGGAGCTCACAGCCTGCTGGGGAAGACACTGGTATGTGTGTAGTTACAGTAATGGTAAGTGCTATGAAGGAGAGGTTCAGCTTGCTTACAAAGAGAGTTATCGGGGACTTGATCTAGTCTGGAAAATCTGGGAAAACTTCCCTGAGGAGGTGACATTGAAGCTGAGACCTGAGGGGTGAGCAGGAGTTAGCAGGCTGTGAGGGGCAGGAGAGGTTCTTGGACCAGGGACCTGCTGGTGGGGAAGCTTTGTGAGGAAGAGAGCCCACAGATGCAAAGAGCTTCAGAGCCCCTTTGCCTGGGGCCCAAGGAGCTATGATAAGAAGCTAGAGAGCCAGGAGAGGCCCAACTGTGCCATGGGCCTGGATTACAAATTGGGTTTGCATTCAATGGGAACAGGGCAGTGGTGGGATGTGGGTGACGTGATCAGATTTGCTTTGGGATCTCACTTTGGGCTACATTTAGGGAAGAGGGAGGCACAGTGCCTAAGAGAGGGCCCAGAAATGCTTCTGGGGCTATTAATCTTCCTTTTGTTTCAAAATCTGGGTGAGGATTATGTTAGTGTATTCACTCTGATAATTCATTTGGTTGTATATTTATGACTCATGCTTTTTATGTATATTACACTTTAATTAAAAAGTTGTTTTTAAAAATGAAAGGCCCACTATGGTGGCATTTGATCAGAGCTGGATGAGGCTGAGTGTACAGACATTATCAGTTACAAGGTTTAAACCATGTCTGGAGGACAGGCGATGGTAGCATTGACAGGGTGAAGTCCATGAGGGGTGTATAGAAAAGAAAAGAGACAGGACTTGGGGAACAGTTACTGCTGAGGTGGGAGGGGATGACTCCGCTTGCATGGCTGCCCACTGTCTGGTTTGTTTTGTGCAGCTTGACTGACAGAGGTGCTGCTGCTGAGGGTGGGAGCACTGGGCCAGAGCAGTTCGGGGACTGTTTCCGCCCCAGAAAAACAGTGTTGGGTGAGGCCTCGGGTACAGGCAAGCTGGGCTGAAGCAGATGTGGCCAGTGGCACAACCCTGCTCAGGGAGACCCAGTATTGCCCTGCTGATGAGGTTCCTGCCCAGATCACCTCTGTTAGCAGACACGGACACTCACTCACACACACACACACACACACTGTTCATTTTGCACAGCAAGCAGCCACGGACACACACTCACAGACACACACACACTCACACACACACACACACACACACTCACACACACACACACACACTGTTCATTTTGCACAGCAAGCAGCCAAGGTTGCACAGCATTTCCCCACTGTATCCTGACATCTGCACCCAGCTGTTGCTTCTGCCAGAACGTCTCTGTCCTGGCCTCCAGCAGCTACTCTGGTTTGGCAGCTGTCTGGGCTGGAAGGGTTTGGGATCTCTTGGTCCTTAGGGGAAGGAATGGAGCGGGACAGCATGGTTTTTTGGTCCCAAGAATCTGCTGCTCTTCCTCATTTCTGCTCCCAGTTTTCTGCTGACTGAGAAGCTTCTTGCAGAAAATCTCTGATTTACTCCCACCCTCTCCCCATGCTTGCCATTTAGCCATTTTTATGCTCGCTCACAACCTTCTCAAGAAGGGGAACCATCCAGGTCGGCAGGCCCCCAGATCCTCACTTGTGAAATCAGCTTCTCTGTTGAACCAGCCCGGGAATCTATGGGTTGTGGCATGGTCCAGTCTTTGCCCCTTAAAATTTGTTTTTTGATCACAGAAGAAATATAGTTATTTAAGCTTTTCTGACTAGTGCAGAGTTTTATTATTTTTTTTCAACTAATATATGTTGAGTGCTTACTGTATACAAGGCCCTGTTCAGGAAGCTTGAGCTGTATCACTGAGTCAGATAGAAAAGGACCCCTGCTCCTCTTTCTGGTCTAGTCGGGGAACAGAGAGAGAAAATAAAAAATAAGGGAGTATACAGTGGTGGAATGGGATAAGTGATATATACCAAGAAAGAAAAAGTAGATTAGGATAAAGGGGTCTGGGAATGCTGAATGAGGGGGTGGTGCACATTTTTAAATCCTATTCCCTTTTATTATTTAAAAAAATTTGGCTGCCCCCTGGGGCATGTTGTTCCCCAACCAGCAATTGAACCTGTAGTCCCTGCAGTGGAAGCACAGAGTCTTAACCACTGAACATCCTAGCTGTAGTAGTTTGAGTCTTTAGAATTTTCTATATGTAGTATCGTGTCGTCTGCATATAATGACAACTTTACCTCTTCTTTTCCAATTTGGATACCTTGTATTTCTTTTTCTGGTCTTGACTACTGTGGCTAGGACTTCCAATGCTATGTGGAATAGAAGTGGTGAGGGTGGGCATCCTTGTTCGGGATTGTAGTTGGGAAGGCTTTCAGCTTTTCACTGTCAAGTATTATGTTGGCTGTGGGTTTGTCATAAATACCTTTTATTATGCTGAGATATGTTCCCTCTGTACCCACTTTGGTGAGTTTCTGTTATGAATGAATGTTGAATTTTATCAAATGCTTTTTCTTCATCTCTTGAGACAATCATGTGGTTTTTGTCTTTTCTTGATGTGGTGTATCACATTAATTGATTTGTGTATGTTGAACTGTTCTTGCGACCCTGGGATGAATACAGTTTGGTCGTGATGTATGATCTTTTTTATGTGTTAGATTCAGTCTGTTAATATTTTGTTAAGGGCTCTTGCATCTACATTCATCAAAGATATTGGCCTGTAATTTTCTTTTTTGATGATCTTTGTCTGGTGTTGGTATCAGAGTGACAGTGGCTTCATAGAATGACTTAGGGAGTGTTCCTTTCTCTTTAATCTTCTGGAGTTGTTTGAGGATTTGTGTAAGTTCTTCTTTGTATGTTTGGTAGAATTCTCTAGTAAGGCCACCGGTCTTGGACTTTTGTTTGCAGGGAGCTGTTTTTTTTTTTATTATAGATTGTGTCTCACTTCTAATGATGAATTTGTTCAAATTATCTATTTCTTCCTGATTCAGTTTTGGAGGGCTGTATGTTTTTAGAAACTTATTCATTTCTTCTAGGTTGTCCAATTTATTGGTATAAAATTGTTCAGAGTTCTCTCTTATGATTTTTTGTATTTCTGCAGTGTCTGTAGCTGTTTCTCCTCTTTCATTTCTTGTTTTATTTGGGTCCTCTGTCTTTTCTTTTTGGTGAGCCTGACCAGAGGCTTATTGATTTTGTTTATCCTTTCAGAAAACCCTATCTTGGTTTTATTGATTTTTTTCTATTGTTTTTTAATCTCTGTTATTTGTTTCCTCTCTGATTTTTATTATTTCCTTTCATAAACTGACTTTAAGTTTTGTTTGTTTAAACCAAGTTTCTGCTTTTTCTAATTCTTTTAGGTAGTAGGCTAGGTTGTTTGAGATTTTTCTTGTTTTCTAAGGATGGCCTGTATCACTGTGAACTTCTCTCTTAGGACTACTTTTGCTGCATCCCATAGATTGTGTGTGGTTGTCTTTTGCAGGGTGTTATAATTTTAAATAAGGCCATTAGGGAAGGCCTCATTGAGAAGGTAGTAAAACATGAAGGTAGTGTGAAAGTACAAAGGAAATAATTGTGCCACCTACAGACAACCAATATGGAAAATATGATTTCTTCTTTTTTAAAATTTTATTTGCACAGGTAATATACATATGTATACTTTTGTTTAAAAAAAATTGAATGTTCACTTGGATGACCCCTCTCACCATGCACAGCCCACTCTTAACCTCTGACCTCTGTTATCAATTTGGTCTTCATCCTTTCTAACTCCCCCCCCCCCCCGCCTTACCTTTGCATTTACATTGGTAGGGGACTGGGGAGGGTGACTTGTTTCTGTAAACTATCTTCTGCAGCTTGTACAACACCTTGCCATTCCTCTTGGTCATCTTTCCATCTCAGCACTTATCAGCCTACTTCATTCTTTTAAAATGCTGCATCATATGTCACTGTGTAATTTTAGTAATTTGTTAATGAAAATGTTAACTATTTATAATTTCTTTTGCTATCACAGACAGTGCTTCAAGGAACGTCCTTGCGGTTTCATTTCTGTGGCCCTGTGCAAATAGTTCTCTAACATGGGTAAAAGGAAGTGGAATCGTGTATTAGGTCAGAGAATGATCACTTCTAAATTGAGTATGATTTCTGATTTTAATAGATACTGCCAACTTGCTCTCCAAAAAGGCTTTTTCTCCTGAGCAAGTAAACATGTACACACACACAATCTGTTTTTATAAACAGGGCCATTCTTTTTAAATGGTATATCCTTCTTCTCATCTGCTTTTGGCCTGTAATGTTTCCTCTTGAACGGGCGCCTCTGGCCTTTGAGTGAGGCTTGTGGCTTTCTCCACAGGATCACTCCAGGCCTCGGCCACCACAGAAGGCGCTCCCGGCTAACCCGGTGCCAGGCCGCAAGCACCTACCTAGGCCAGGTGGCGCCTCCATCCTGCGGCCCCCTCCCTCCGGCCCTCAGCAGACCCGGCCCCTGGTGGCGCCTGCCCCAAAGGTGAGTCTTCAGAAACCCCTGAGGTAACAGCTGAGAGCAGAGGGATCCAGGGGGCAAAAGTACAGTTGAGGAAAACAGATCAGTTCATGCTTCTTGGGTAAGGCTGAACTTCCAGAACAAAAGCCAAGGACAAAAAGCTTATTGTTTCTTGATGCCTGAATGACTGTCCCTTCAATTGGTGATATCACCCCCTGGTGATAGAGGTGTTTTAGTTTCACGTGAAAGCTGATGTTAAGGAGGCTGAGCTCTGGTACCTTTAAACCAGCTCTGCAACTGATGAGCTGAGCAGCCCTGAGCAAGTCACTCTTGAGTCTCCGACGCTTTATCTTGAAAGAGGTTTTAGGAAGCATCAGTAGACAGTGCCCCGCCCCCGACCCTGGGTTGCTGTGAAGGTGAGGCAGTTAATGGCCATTAACTGCCAGCCTGTGGTAGGCTGTGCCGGATGGCCTTTCCTGATATATCTTCCTTGAAGCTGACTGCCCTGTGTTCCCACAAGGCCCTGCAAACTCTGCAGACTAAGGTGCAGCCTTGCTGAGAGGGAGGAGTGAGGATAGCTGATCAGCTGGAGTCAGGAGGGGGTTGGGGAGGCGCTACCATGCCTCTCACTGGAGAGTTGATGGACAAGAAGACACGTGGACAGACTTCTGTAGAGACCGACATTCCCAGCTGTCTGTCACATCTGCTCACCTGTCACAAGCAAGAGGACAGCGCCCCACGGATTCTGTTAATCCACACGGATTTGATGTCTCTCCCTCATCTCTTTTTCCCCCCAGTTTCCTGAATACAGATCACAGAGGGCTGTGGGGATGACCAGCTCAAAAATCTAGACTCGCCTAAAGGAGCTTCTCCCTCCCCTTGAGGACTTTGAACACCACGGAGGAGCCATTAGCCATGGGCTCTGGAAGAAGCATGTCTGTCCGCCTCTGAGCTCCTTCTCCCCTGCTCCCCTCCTCCTGGAACCAGCGCATCTCTGAAAATCTTCTCGACTCAGTGCCTCCTCGGCCTCCTCAGGGGCCCAGAGTGACTACTACCCCACGGCATCCAAGTGTTGTTTTGTGCAATATCCAGCCCCAGGTAGGAGCAGGAAAGCGGAGGAGGGCGAATGGCTGCCTCTCCACCATCCGCCCTCCAGCTGGGCCGTCCCCCCAGAGGTGCCGGTCCAGCCGGTGCTGGTGGTCCAAGCTGGGAAGCTGGTTTAGACCTTCAGGCTAGGACTCAGCTTGGAGAAGCCATCCATCCACGTCGGTGGTGGAGGGTACACGTGAGAGCTTTCTACTGCTTCTGTCTTCCTCCATGGTCCCAGGCTGGCTGGAGGCAGGCACTCAGCCTTCCTTTTAGCTCTGAGATTGAGGGGTGCCTCCCACTGCCCAGGGCTTGGTCAAGGCCATACTCTTGGCTCAGTGGTCACATGTGAACAAATCAAGTCCTCTCCTTACCACCCCCACCACCCCTAAACCCCTACCTCCCATATTCCCACGGGTCACTCTGACTCAGACAGGTACTATTTGTAGGCGTTTAGACAGCAGGGGCAGCACAGCCTGGGCCCCTCTGAGCCGTCAAGCCAAAGGTCGCCATCCACTCGCCATGATTCTTGCTTGCTCTGTTTTCTCTTTTCTGCACGTTCCAAGTGCCTCGTGCTTTTGATTTCTCTTTCCCTGCTTGGACCTGCCCGATGTGTGGTGCTGTGGAACGCGATTCCCCAGCAGTGCCGACTTCCTGGGACCTGGTGCTGTGACTTGCAGGTCAGGGTCCTGCCTGATGGTTGGCCCCAGGATTTCCTGGTTTCTCAAGAGTGATGACTGGCATGGCTTCAAGCCATGGCTGTGAGCTCCTGGCTTTACTGTCCATGGGTTTGTGACCTCAGCAGAGCACAGGTCTTCCTCTCACTCCCTGCCCTGAATCTGAGCATGGTCCTCAGGGACAGCGGCAGGTGTAGGGAAGGGAGAGGATGTCCTGGGAACCCCAGGTATTCCCAGGCTGATCAGTGATGAGACAAGACTCTTGTCCTCTGGGCAGAGAGCAGACCTGTCTCTAGAGCTCCCTAGAGAAGCAGCCTTGATGGAACAGAGTCTGTGCTGGGACCAGTGAGACGGTTCCGCATCTGCTCCCTTGTGCTCTTTCCTCTGGGCCATCCTCCCCACAGGGAGGGGGTGCTCTGCAGGCTGGGATGATTGTCAGAGTCACCAGCGAGGTTCTCTGGGACTGTCTCCCACCCCAGAAAGGTGCTGGGCATCTGGGGGCTGCCCACCTCCTGCAATGAACAGATGTTTGCTCTTGAAAACCTCAGTTCAAGGAAGAGGCTTGAGTTCTCACCCCAAACCACTAGCCCAGGGCCCCCCATTCTAGCTCTCCATACACAGTGGGTGCTTAATCGATGTTCTAGGTTTGGAGACAAGTGGGAGATTTGGGCTGTGCACCTGGGGGACTCGGGGTGGATTTAGAAAGAGCTCAGGAAATGAAGTTCTCCTCCCTCAGGTAATCAGGTAGTTGTGATGTTGGTGATATTCACACCTCCGTCTTGCTGACAAGGGTCCTGGTTGCTCCCCATACCCCGTGTCCATCATCCTCACTTCCTGGTGGGGTCAGGCGACAGCCTTCCATTTAAGCATGCTACTCTAGATGCCCCAGGCCTCAAGGCTGGGTCCCAGAAAATGAAAGGCTAAAACACCTTCCCCACCAAAATCACCCTTCAGCCCAATCCCATGCCTCACCAATGATCCTGTGGTTCCATCCAGCTTTCTTCCCCCACATCAAGAGGTAGAAGGCTCTGAGGTGTGAGCCTCTTGAATCTGAAATCCACCCTCCCTGGAACCAAACCGGAAAGAAACCTGAGTTGTTGCTTTCTTGTGTTTGTTTTCCATTATTTTAGTACCACCTCCATGTGATAAAAATTGTACTGTGAACTGGAAGATGGTTGAATTTTTAAAATCTGGTAAGACTTTTGGCAACCTGTAATATTTACTGTTTCTCTCCTGGTTCTGTTCAGGGAGGCAGGAGGCACCATTCTGGTGGGCCAGGGAGGCTGCCCAGGGGTGACAAGACTGGCTACTGTGGCCCACTTTTCCCCTCCTGTGTCCATGTGCTGCTTTGAGGTGACAAAACCCAGTATGGATTTAGGGAAGGAAGGACTTGACTCGCAGGGATTACTGTAAGACTGGGGAAGGGAATGTTGAGTCAGGGCCACGGGGCAGTTGCTTTAGGAGACTGCTCGGGTGAAGTGAGCGGCTGCAAGATCTGTAAGCATCTCACAGCTCAGAAGGAGGAGGCCTTTTATAGGAAGGCGTGAGCATGGCTGGAAAGAACCACATTCAGGGACAGACTTTGTGGTTAGCCTTTTGGGGAGGGGACGATGCTGGCTCTGGCTAAGCGCGAGTCCACGCTCAGGGTCTGATGGGGAGGAGAGGAGCTTAACTGAGGCTTGGTGGAGTGACTTAACCAGCCTTCTGTTCAGATGGAGACTATGTAAATCTTTTTAGAAGTTAACAACCTCCTACCAGTTTTTCAACCCTAGATTTGCTTTCCTTAAGAGCCTGGGAGGCATCTCTGAAATGTAAACCTCAAGGGATCTCAAGGGAGCTTGCATTGGCTCTCCTTGTCTCAGTGGGTTTTAGCCCAGGCACTGGGCTCCAGTGGTAACTGCCTGCTTACCTTTGATTCTTTTTAGCCTTGTTTACTTCTCCCTGTAAAAGAAAAGCTCCTTTCTGCCCTAGCTCTGAGAGCCTTGCAGATCTCCTAGTGTCTTGTTGTAGATCTTACAGTGATGTCGTAGCCCCACCCACTATAGCCGTGACCCCTCTCCATCTCTTGCTGTAATCCTTTAGAACAAAGCCTCCTCTTACCCATGTCAGAATTTGTGTTTGTTTTTTTTTTGGCCGGGGGTATAGAAGACTCTCATGTTTTAAATCGGGGACTGGTTTTAAAGTCAGAGATTGCGTTAAATGTATGTACAACAGCTCTTCAGGACACCCAAGAAAACCAAGATTATGCCAACTGGAATGGTGCCCCACCCCTCCCTAGGGAACCTGGTAAAGGAGAGGATCTGCCGAATCCACGCCAAGTGCCCCCAGAGCCACCCCTCCACACACCCTCTCTCACCACCCACTGTGTGTACGTACGTATGTGTCTGGGATCCAGGGCAATGTGAATTTTCTTTTTATTTGGGAGATTGTTCACGGAAAACAGATCCTCTTTTCTCTCATTCACCTATTAATTGTTTACAATATTTGTATATCTATGCAAAATACTTGAATAGGCCATGGTGCCTTTTTTCCTTGTTTGTATTTAATTAAATTGTCATTTGAAATGTTGGCTGGTTTGACAGCTCTTGTTTGTTTTCATGTTGTACTGGCTAGCCTGGATAGGATCCAACCCTGAAGACTCCTCAGAAGAGTTCCCACAGGGACCATCCACCCAGCCTGTCAGACCACCGTGGAAGAACCTGAGCCACAGAGAAGCCTGGGGTCTTTGCTTGTCTTTGCACCTGGATAAAAGCTGGTTTAGTTTAAATAGGTCTGAGGTCACTCAGGACATGAGTGATACAGACCTACCTTGAGGATTTGTGAGGGCTTAAAGTATTCATGGGAGGCTCTTAGCATTGTGATTGGTTCCTTCTAAGGGCTCAGGCATTAACAAAGGGTGGTAAAAACAAACCAACAGAAAAACAAGGGATGTGCAGAAGTCTTCAGCAGACTGTATTCCCCAGACAACCTTTCCCTCTCTAGTGAAGGCTGGGCTGCAGAAGACACTGGAAGGACAGGACCTCCTTGACAGCCACAACTCTCCAGAGATTGGGACCTGGCCTGGCGCCCCCCCAGCACTAGAAGAACCAGTTTAATTGTTCCATGTCCAAGGAGGGCCGAGATGTAAGCATCAAGTAAACACACTCAGAGGTCTTTATTACTGACCCCCGCAGACCACACTCTCAGGCTCTCAGATCATGGCCATTCTCAACATCCAGAGGGTTGCACTGATTTTAGTTAGAGAGGGAAATCCACAGTCATTCAAAATTAGGGCTTTGAGGCTGGAATGCGTGCAGAAAGCCAGTCTGTTCATTGGAGCTCTAAGGCCAGCAGGAGTTTGGCCTGGGCTTGGCTGTGCTGAGGGCCCAGGACATAAACACAGGCACAGGTATGGAGTTACACAGGGGGGCTCTACACCAGCTCGGGGGGTTGAGGGCCAGGGCTTCCTTCTTGACAAATATACTGACTCCCTTACCGCTGTATCAGTGGTCCTTGAATCAGCTGTCACATTCTCACTGCTGGAAAGAAGACAGGAAGGGAGACTATATTAATTCTCTCCCGCTGCTCTTGGTTTTTTGACTGCCTCCAGCCAAATGTGGGGGGAACCACAGGCAGTCCCCAAAGCAGGTGGTGGTGCAGCAGTTCTGGCACACTGCCTCCCAGGGTGGGCAGCTCATCAGTGGAGTGGGGACTTGGTGGCAATCTGGTCCATGGCCAGAATGACACCCCGTACCTAGCTTACACCGCCACTTGGTCACTGAAGTTCAAAGCTGATCCCATTGGCCACGCTGCCAAGGCTTCAGCCCAGAAGTTACCCAGAGGAGACTTCCCTAGCAGCCCAGTGGTTAAGACTTTGAGCTTCCACTGCAAGAGGCATAGGTTTAAGCCCTAGTCTGGGAACTAAAATGCTACATGCTACATTTTAAAAACACACACACCCAGAGGTTACCTTTCCCACCTGGGTTCTTGGTCAGCCACCTGAGTAAACACAGGTTAGCCCCTGGTTTCCAGAGAGCTTGTGTCTGCTCTCTGTCAAATCCTGACTCTGCTCCTCACTCTTCTCCTTGTCTCCCCAAATCATTTTGTGGTTTACTCCTTGAGGAAAAGGAAAGTGCATTCTACTCAACAACCAGGCTACTTTTAAGAGTGGTGCAACTGCTGTTCTCTTAGAGTGAGGCAGAATGAAACTCTGGGCTTGGCCAGCAGAGCTCGGCTGGGAGGCACCTTTGGTGGTGGTGGTGGTGGTGGTGGTGGTGGTGGTTTTGGTTTGAGCTCTCAGACAACCACCTGAATGTCTCTGTGACTAACTCGTCGGGGTGCACCTAGAGAGGGAAGGGGCCTTTCCAGGTAGCGCTAGCAGTAAAGAACCCACCTGCCAATGCAGGAGACATAAGAGAGGTGAGTTTGATCCCTGGGTCGGGAAGATCCCCTGGAGGAGGGCACAGCAACCCACTCCAGTATTCTTGCCTGGAGAATCCCATGGACAGAGGAGTGGGGTTGCAAAAGTTGGACCTGACTAAAGCAACTGAGCACAGCACAGAGGGAAGGGTGGGGATGTGGGGTAGGAGTGGGGTGGATGGAAGCAGATGCTAAGCTCCAGGCTGGCTGCTCTGGGAATGGGGCTGGTGGCAGGGTTTCCCTGAGACATCAGGCAGCTTTCACAGTAAGAAGTTCAGCTGAGGTCTTGTTTCTGTCTCCGAAGATGAGGTGGCAAAAGCAACAAGACATTTGACAAGAGTTGTGTCTATTAGTTCTGGATGGGGGGCATGGCAAGTTGCTCTCTGGGCCTCAGGGAGCCAGGTGCACTTCAGCCTTGGACTCAGGAACAGTGAGTCAGTCTCAGGAGAATTTCCTGACGACCAACATTTCAGGGAAGTTCCTGGCTTGTGCTACATTCAATGGGTCAAATCCGATCTTCCCCACAACACAGAGGAAACAAGTGGGAAGGGAGGTCCAGGGGACCTGCTGGCACCAAGTAAAGTAGGGTATTTGGTCACTGAGGCTGCGTTTCCAGGAAGTTATACCACCAGTGCTCACTGAGTAGGGATTTTTCTCCTGGAAACAGCAATGAGGTATAAATGAAAGTCTCAAGAAAAGAGCCCATTGGTAAGAGTTGTGTTGAAAGTAACCAGGTGGCTCTGAAATCAAGCTGTCAGGCTGTACCGTGGGGCTTATCCTCTCATTTCTCTACTTCAGGCTTTATGAATGGGCCGTAAACACTTTGGGCTTCTCTTCTGGTGATGGGGTGCTGGAGAGTTCCATGTTGTCCACCAGGACATTCTTGTCTCCAAGTCTAATGACACTGGGCTCTGGGGCAGGAGTGGCAGGTGGGTTTTTGTGCATGTGGGGCAGGCTGTTCTGGCTGATGTCCAGGTCTTTGAAAGCGTGAAGCATGAATACACCCAGGATGATGGTGACAAAGCCAGAGAGTGTGCCCACGATGTCTACGGCCGACATCCTGTACCACTCCTTGAAGAGGATGATGGAGGAGATCATCACCGTTGTGGTGAAGAACACGTAGTAGATGGGGAACACCAGGGAGGTATTGAAGATGTCCAGTGCCCTGTTGAGGAAGTTGACCTGAGTGCTGATCGAAAGTGCCAGCATGAGGGATAGGATGTAGGGGAGAGGGTGCCGCACAACTGGCAGCCCCTGGAAGAAGTTCTTAATGGTGATGCCCAGACCCTTGCTGGCAGACACAGAGAAGGCCCCGATCACAGAGCAGATGATGATGTAGATGAGGATGTTCCTTTGTCCATAACGTGGGGCAACGATGAAGATGAGGATGAGGCAGGACACCAGTAGAAACACAGCGAACACGATGTACCCTTTGTGAGGGAGGGAGAGAGAGGACCTGAGCTGGGAGGATGCCATCAGCATCTAGAGCTTCCCCCCAACCATGGCAGCAGGATGTCACATTAAGAACCTGGACTCTGGAGGACTTCTCTGACAGTCTAGTGGTTAAGACTCTGTACCTGCAATGCAAGGGGTTTGAGTTTGATCCCTGGTCAGGAAACTAAGTCTCTTCAGTTGTGTCTGACTCTGTGACCCTATGGACTATAGCCTGCTAGCCTCCCTGGTCCATAGGATTCTCTAGGCAAGAATACTGTAGTGGGTTGCTATGCCCTCCTTCAGGGGATCTTCCTGACCCAGGGATCAAACCCACATCTTTCACATCTGCATTGGCAGGCAGATTCTTAACCACTTGCACCACCTGGGAAGCCCTTTCATACTATACATGCTAAGTTGCTTCAGTTGTGTCCAATTCTTTGTGACTCTATGGACTGTAGCCCACCAGGCTCCTCTGTCCATGAGATTCTCCAGGCAAGAATACTGGAGTGGGTTGCCATGTCCTCCTCCAGGGGATTTTTCCTTCCGAGGGATTGAACCCAGGTCTCTCCTGTCTCCCACATTGGCAGGCATGTTCTTCACTACTAGCACCACCTGGGAAGCCCATCTTGTGGCACGGCCAAATAAAAATAAGTAAGAATAAATAAATCTGTGTTGTTAAAAAAGGAAATCTAGGCTCTGGAATCAAACATGGGTTCTGGTCCCAAGAATACAACTTTTTAATAATGTGTACAAGTTATTCATTAAACCCCCAAGATCTCAGTTTCCTCTTTGTAAAATAGGAATAATAATAGGACCTTCCCTATAGGAGCTTTTTTTGTGGGATTAAATGAGATAATATACTCAATTGACTGAATGCCCCCTCCCATTCATATGTTGAAACCTAATCCCTAATGTGACAGTATTTGGAGGTGAGGGTTTTGAGAAGTGGTTAAGTCATAATGGTAGAGCCCTCATGAAGGAATTAGTGGCCCTTCTAAAGAGGACTTCAGAGAGCTCCCCTGCCCCTTCCACCAAGTGAGGACTCAGATGTCTATGAACAAAATCTATAGGGCCTGATCAAGGACTTGATGATGGCTTCTGGAACTGTGAAAAATGTCTATTGTTTATAAGCCACCCAGTCTGATATTTGAACTAAGACAATGCAAACAAATCATTTAGAACAGTGCCCATCACATAATAAACAGCATCAAGACCTATCAGACTGGGTGATATCAAACTAGCCTTGGTACCAGCCCATCAGTTTTCTTCCCCAAACTTGCTTCTTCCTGCTCCTTCAGGTGGCAGCACCTGAGACGGCCATAACCCAGTCAGCTCCTCCCCAGGGTTCACCTCCAGCGCTTTCCTGCTCAAGGGGAGCCGGAACCTACCTGTGTCTTTCATCTTGGCAGCCATCTCCATGATGGTGCTGATCTTCTCTTCCTCAGGGGCGTGTATCACCATCCCTGTGCTGCCGGCCACGCAGATCACACAGCCCAGCTTCCCCAGCAGGTTCAGACTCTCCCCCAGGAAATACGAGGAAAAAATGGCACTGTGTGCAGAAGAGGAGAAAGGGCTCAGAGTAGCCAGGCTCTCCCCAGCATCCTGCAGAAAGGCTGGGGCTGAGGAAGGGCTCACTGCTGTCCCATGTGGGAGCATTTCCCTTGAAAATGTCTGAAATAGAAACTCACTTAGGGGAGGGCTACAGGGTAGGCTGGAGGAATGGACAACAGCCACGTGAATTTCTTTCATTTTAGAGACAGAGAGTAACCCCTAACAGAAGAGTTGGAAGAGCCCTTCAGAGCACTCTTGTCTAACTTCCTACCCTATGAGCACATCTTCTGTAACACTGCCAACAAATATTAAATGCTTTCAGCTTTGGCTTGCATACCTCTCATGGCAAACAGCTCACCCCTTCACAATGCAGGTGAATCCATTGTAGGTTCATGCTATGAGGTATTACCCAAATGTGGTTAATTTCTACTTATCCCGTATCTTATTCCTTGCACCATACAGAATAAATCCATTCCTTCTTCCATTTGTATATGCCAGTATAAACCACCATCATGACCATTACAGGCACTGTGTCTTGAGCACACTTTATCAGCAGGCACTGCGTGTGTGCACACGCAGTTGTGTTCAACTCTGTGACCCCATGGAGTGTACCCCACCAGGCTCCTCTGTCCGTGGAATTTTCCAGGCAAGAATACTAAAGTGGCTCACGATTTTCTACTTCAGGGGGTCTTCCTGGCCCAAGGATCAAACCCATGTCTCTTGCATCTCCTGCACTGGCATTATGCTAGGAACTTTCTATTTATTACCTCACTAACATCTTACAGCTCTGAGAAGTAAAAAAATATATATATACTTATGCCCATTTTATAGATGAGAAAACTGAGTCCCATAGAAGCTTAAATGGTGGCAAGATCATACAACTGGTAAGAGACAAGCCAGAATTTGAGCTCAAATTCTGTCTAATTAGAAAGCCTATGGTTTTTCCCTCTACATCTCACTGAGGAGAATTGTGACTTGAGCTGTTCTGGCAAAACACCTCCAGTTCCTTGCTATTCTTTGGTGATACGACTTTCATTCCTCCAAATGAGCTGGCAAAGGTGAGGGAAGACGGGAGGGAAATGGGACAAGACAATATGATCACTGGGGCGTGCTTCTGTTTCTTTACAAGCGTGGCATTACTTTAGGGTGAAAATCTGTTGGCTGACCTAAGGTCATCCAGTAAGCTTCACGAGTCCTGCTTAAAGAGATCAGGAAAGAGGGGACTGTTGTCTAAGCTCCTCTAAATGTTTCCCATCTCTAAAACTACCAAAAGCATCTTACCCACAATGCCTTTTTACCAGCATTTGGTGGCCTTAGCAAAGGCAGAGGTCACAAAGTGAAGGGTTCCCTGCCTCTCCTAACTACCTGGGATGGGAATTTGTAAACTAACCAGATATGCAATAGTGATATCACAGCTACATCAGCCAACTATGCAGTGTGAGTCACAGCTCTATCTGGTTTTTGACTGTATAGATGTTGCAAGATTATCATCAAGCTGGTAAAACAAAACAGGAAATTACAGGTGTTGGGTGTGGTGGGCTAGCACTTAGAGGACTCCATGGTTAGGGCAACAATCAGGGCCAGCTTCAAATGGGACTCAGGACCCCCACAGAGGAGGGGTCTTGTAGCTTGGGAGGAACAGGGCAATGGGAAGCACACACATGCAATACCAGTTATCTTTAAAATCATCAAACATTTTCCAGGAAACATGGCCTAGTGACTAAGCATCCAGACTCTGAAATTAGGCTGCCTGGGAGGGAATCCCGGCTCAGCCTCCGGGGATCTGGGTGACCTTGGCCAAGATGCTTAACCTCTCTTGGCCTCAGATCTCCCCTGCTTTTTAATTAGTAGGGATACTGTGAGGGTTAAAGGTGGCACACTGGTAAAGAATCGCCTGCAATGCAGGAGACTCGGGCAGAATACCTGGGTTGGGAAGACCCCTGGAGAAAGAATAGGCTACCCACTCCAGTATTCTGGCCTGGAAAATTCCATGGGCAGGGGAACCTGGCAGGCTACAAGCCACGTGGTCAGGAGGGTTGGACACGACTTACTGACTAAACAAGAACAACAACAAAACCCCTAAATACATGTTAGCCATGGTTATTCTTCAGTGCCGATTCTGTAATATGCACTTGCTGTGCATTATCTCATTGAGGCCTTGAAGCAATGCCTTCCGGCAGGTACTATGAACTTAGGAGATGGGAACTGGATGCTTAGGACAGTTAAGTGACCTGCCGTGTATCGTAACTACAAAGTGGCAGAGATAAGGTTAGAACTCAGGGACAGTCACTCTAGGGCTTTTGCACTTTCAACATGTGTGTGCTGCTGCTGCTATGGCACCGAAACCCTGGCACGAGACCTTCAGCCTGGTGGCAGGGACAGCCGTTTCCCTGGGTGGGGCTTGGCCGGCCGCTTCACTGCCCAGGCAGCCAAAGGGATGCTAGCAGCAAGCGATCCCCAGTGCAGAGCCTCTTTCCAGGAGCTGGGACTGAAGGTCCCTTACTGCAAGCAGCAGTTGACCCCATATGATGGTTTCAGACACATCAACTGAAAACATGAAGGAGTCAGGGAGAGCAGGAGAGGTGACTAACCTTATGAGGATACTAAGCGCTCCCAGAGGGGTGACGACTGTGGCAGGGGCGAACGCATAGGCCCCGAAGTTGGCAACTTCCCCAGCAGCCACTAGGAAATGAAGGGAGAGAAGAGGTCACAGCAGCTCTGATGCGCCATCTCCAGCCCAAACGAATGTGGGTGGAGACAGCTTCCTTGGTGTTCACCCATTCACAGACTCCCAGACCAGCGTTCATTACAACCCTGCTCCGTAGGCTTTCTCCCTGCAGAATCTCATCTAAAGGGCAGACCCAGACCATCCTGACCAAATCCTCTCATTTTAAAGATAAGGAGGTGACCTAGAGTCCAGGGTCACATGGCGCCTTCTTGTTCTAGAGGTCTCTTGGCTTCTAGCCTAAGCACGGTTAAGGGTATCTCAGACCAATGATTGGTCTGTATGATTAAAGTAAGTTCCAGAAAGTGGGGCAGCATGGAGATCAAACCAATCAATCCTAAAGGAAATCAACCCTGAATATTCATTGAAAGGACAGGTGCTGAAGCTCCAATACTTTGGCCACCTGATACAAAGAGCCTACTCACTGGAAAACACCGTGTTGCTGGAAAAGATTAAGGGCAAAGAGGAGAAGGAAGCAACAGGATGAGACAGTTGGATGACATCATTGACTCAATGGACATGAATCTGAGCAAACTGGGAGATGGTGAGGACAGAGAAGCCTGGCATGCTGTAGTCCCTGGGGTCGCAAAGAGTCGGACATGACTTAGTGACTGAACAACAACAACTAGAAGGTGTTAATTATCAAATAAAGAAATAGCCACAGTCATCGATTCTCCAGGTGCCAAATGGTCCGTGGAGCTGTCTTTCCCAGAGTAGTCATGGATAGTCTAGACTGACAGGCATGTGGTTAGACAGACATTCCCCAAGGGTCTACTTCTCCCCACAGGAGTTCCAGTTTGCAGACTCCTGTCTCTCTGCTCACAGAGAATCACCTGGGTCTGCCCTTTGAAAGCAGGTGATGAATGTGATAACTCTGGCTAAGACAGGGATCAAAACCTGACTTAGGGGATTATAAACAGAAAGCTCACTACTTCTCTATCCAACCCAAAGAATTAGGGTTTGAAAGCCAGAAAGGGTGGTGGAAAGTGGGGGGGAAATGTGTGAACGTGCAAGTTTGGACAAACCTTAGGTGGCAGACCAGTCACATCCTAAGAGAGCCAACAACTGCTTGTGGAATGGGACAGCTGACTTAGGAGTCCCAGGCTGTGCCCTCTAGGAGTCTGGAAGACTCTGACAGGCAGTCCTAGTTCCCTGCCTTTCAGGGGAAGTTGAGAAATTATACCTTTATCATTACCAGTTCTGTACAAACCTCTCTGGGGACAGATGCTTTGTGGATGAAAGACTGTGGATGGAGAAAGTAACCTGAGATGCCAGATAAAATGTTCTACCTGCAAAGACTATCAAGGTTTCCCCCTTAGAGATCTGGGCCTTGGATGCATATTTTGCACAATAGAGACATCTATTCCTTCTTTCATCTCTGCCTCCATCATCAATAGGGCACTGTCCTTAGTAGCAAAGAATCCACTTAAAAGAGACTTCTCTGGTGGTCCAGTGGCTAAGACATTGATTTCACAAAGCAGAGGGCTTAGGTTTGACCCCTGTTTGGGGAACGAAGTTTCTGTGTACTGCAACTAAGACCTGGTACAGCCAAAAAAGAGAGAGAGAAAGGACCTACTTACTTGTGAGAAATCCAGCCCACCACATTGAATCCTTCAGGTAGCCATAGCCTCCATCCACTGTAGAAAGGAATAGGCACTATGTTAGAGGTTGGCCACACTTTCCCAGGACCTTTCCTTCCCTCCTTTCCCTTCCCAGTCTCTAAAGATTCAGTACACATCAGCTGTGGTGCATCCTCCAGGCTTCCCTCTGGGCCCTCTCCTGAGCAAGTGCATCCTTTCCAAAGTTTTAAATTCCATCTGGCTGCTCATGTTCCTAGTTCATGTATGCATCCTGATCCTTTCTTCTGAGCCTTGATGTGTATTCTGTTGCTTACTCAACTCTTGGGTCTGTCACAGGCATCTCAAACTCTGTCCTAGATTGAACTCTTAATTTTAAAATGTTCCCACCCACCAAATGAGGGCTTCCCAGGTTGCTCAATGGTAAAGAATCCACTTGCTGACGAAGGAGATGCAGGTTCGATCCTTGGGTTGGGAAGATCCCCTGGAGAAGTAAATGGCAATCCACTCCAATATTCTTGCCTGGGAAATTCCATGGACAGAGAAGCCAGGTGGGCTATAGTCCATACAGTCGCAAAAGAGTTGACAAGACTTAGCAACCAAAAACAACAATAACCCATCAAATGAAACTCAGTAAGGAGCACCTCCATGTATCTAGTTGCTTGATCCAGAAACCAGGGAATCACACTGGAACCCCACCACCACTACTCCATTGTCTGCATCCAGTCCATCCTGTGCATTCTGTCTCCAAAAAGCATCTACACATGCCCACTCCACTGCCACCACCCAACTCCCAGGCACTATTACTTCTGGCCTGGGTGGAGGCAACCACCTCCTAGGATTCCTCCAGCTCAATCCTATCCCTTTATAATCCATCCCTTTCATAGTAGCCAGGGGTTTTTTAATAATTATGTCACTCCTCAGCTTAGAGCTGGCCAGTGGTTTCAAAATACTCTTAGGATAAAGACCAGAATTCTTAACAAGCCTGATGCCAGTTCTGACTCTGCTCACCTCTCCAAAGGCTTCTCCCACCACTCTTCTTACTATAGTCTAGCCACTCGGGCTGTCTTTGCGTTCCTCAAAAATGATGAGTTTGTTTTGGCCTTAAGGGCTTTGTGTGTGTTTTTCCATGTTCAGAATAGTCTTCTCAACAATACTTGCCTGTATCTTTACTTACTCTACAGGTCTCCACTTGAACGTTGCTTCCCCTAAAATTCCCTCCCTTGGATTTCTCTCTCAACACACTCAGCTCTTCTCCTTAGTGACACTTACTGTCTATAATTTGAATTGATATATTTACTTTCTGGCATTTCCCCTACTAAAATGGAACCTCCACGAAGCCAAGAATTGTGTCAGCTTTGGTCACATGATGGACTCAGAGCTTGGCATACAGTCAACACTCAAGGTTAGTGATGATGAGGAGAAGGATGGGTTTTAGACAGTTTTGTCTAAAACTTGAAAGTGGTTTTTTGTAAATGCCCATTTTTCTAAGAGAGCCCTTAGCTTTCCTCAGGTTCTTAAAGGAGTCAGAATCTCCCATAAAAGCTAAGAGTTCTGAGAGCATTTTATTGAGTTGAAATCTTAGAAGGTATTGAAATAGCAGATTGGAGAAAAAACTCATTCCGGGAAAGCCGCCCTTCTGAATGGCCAATGATAGTTACCCTGCTCTCTCCTGAGTGTAAGCAGCTGTTTTTCTGGCACTTTAGGAGGTCTCTGGCCTCTGGAACACTTGTCCAGGAGTAGAGATAGAGCAGCAGTGACCACTGACCCTGACTGTCCCCAAACCCCTCACAGCTCTCCATTTCTAGAGCACATCTGATTCTAGTCCTGGGTACCCAACTGTGTGTCAGGCCCTCCCACTTAGACCATAGTAACACCATACTAGTGCTTAGTCTGTGCCAAGAGTCTCTCTAAACACACTACATATCTCCACAGCAACCCTTTAGCCTGGACTATTTCTATCCCCAGTTTGTCAGATGAGGAAGCTGAAGCACAGGAAAATGAGTTCTTGCCCAGGATCACATCACCAGGAACCAAGGAGCTAGAGTTGGTACTCAAGGAGTCTGCTTCCAAAGCTCAGTGTCCTGCAGAACATTAAATTGGACACGTCCAAACCTGAACCCATCATCTTCCTATAAACCTGCTCTTCCTGAATCCTTTATCTCAGAAAATAGCACCATCATCTTCTCAGTTGCTCAAATCAGAGAGTTCTGAGTCATCCTGACTCACTTTTTCACCCTCCCTTTGGAGTCAGGCACCATCGAATTCAGAACATTCTACCTTCCAAAACTATCCCTGGACTCCACCACTTGTCTCCATTTTCACTGCAGTTTCCTTGCCCAAGTTCTGTTGTTTTTCTCCCCTAACCTTTCCCTTAGCCTTCAGTCTTACCCCCAAATCCATTTTGCACCCAGCAGCTAGGAGTCTTTTCAAATCATGAATCGAATGACATCATTTATGCCTGCTTAAAACTTCTGTCACTTGCAAATACACTTAAACCCTGGAGCCTAGTTTATAAGACCTTTCATGAGCTGGCCCTCACCCCATCTCTTACCCCTCCATGCTCCAGCCAACCCAAGATACTTGCAACTTCTAATATCAATCACACTCTCTCACCCCTGGGCCTTTGCACATGCTGTTCTTTCTGCCTGGAATTCTACATCTTTCTCTTTCCCCCACCTTGTTATCTACATGTTATATAGTCTCAGCTCCTCAAATTTGCCTTTACAGAAAACCTCCCCTACCCTCCAAGCCTAAGATTTACATGCCCTCCAAAATATTGCCATCAGTTCAGTTCAGTTGCTCAGTCGTGTCTGACTCTTTGTGACCTCATGGACTCCAGCACCCCAGGCTTCTCTGACCATCACCAACTCCCAGAGTTTGCTCAAACTCATGTCCATTGATTCAGTGATGCCATCCAACCATCTCATCCTCTGTCGTCCCCTTCTCCTGCCTTCAATCTTTCCCAGCATCAGGGCCTTTTCCAATGAGTCAGTTCTTCACATCAGGTGGCCAAAGTATTGGAGCTTCAGCTGCAGCATCAGTTCTTTCAATAAATATTCAGGACTGATTTCCTTTAGGATGGACTGGTTTGATCTCCATGCTGTCCAAGGGACTCTCAAGAGTCTTCTCCAATTCTTTGGCATTCAGCTTTCTTTATGATCCAACTCTCACATCCATACATGACTACTAGAAAAACCATTTTCCCCATGATAGCGCTTAACATGCTACAGAACAATTGCTCATTAACTTGCCTATCTCTCTCATTCAACCCAATGAACAACAAGGGCACTGTGTCCCCAGGTCTAGCATGGCACCTGGCACACAGTAGGGACATAATGAATGATGATTAAATGGAGAGATTCTTTTACATAGGATTCCTTTTCTCAACAACTGTTTCATGGGTACACATCTTATTTTCCAAACAAGCAAATCTCAATGGACAGAGACTCAGTAATTCTTTTGTCGCCTATAGAGGCGCTCAGGTTGATAGTAAATGAGGCCACATTACTGCTTGACACTGCTATGGGCAGAAGTTTTATATTTCCATTTTTTATGGAAGTTATGCCTTGCCTACAATGACACAATGATAAAGAAATAAAGCCAGGGGACTTCCTTGGTGGGCTAGTGGCTAAGACTCCATGCTCCCAACGTAGGGAGCCTGTGTTTGATCCCTGGTCAGGGAACTAGATCCCCCATGACATAACCAAGAGTTCTCAGGCTACAGCTAAAGATCCCGCATTGAGATCAAAGATCCCAACTATTTCAAGTAAGACCTGGTGCAACCAAAAACAAAAAACAGAACTAGACGTGGGATTTCTTAGTCTTGGCCCTGGGACTTTGAACTACTGGATTATAAAAGAGAGTCTCCTGCTGGTGGATGAGATCCCCAATAGGACTGACAGCAGGCCTTTTGTGGCCATCTAGGACCAGCTAGCAAGCTATTCCAGTGAGCCCATGAATAGAGGCTCACAGGGCTGGCTGAGGGCTTGCCACCTGACACCCCATCCGCACCTGCCCCCTCAGGAGCCTACCAGCCCGCGTGGCGCCCGAGGCCACCAGTCGCTGTAGGCCCTTCTTCTTGAGGATGACGCTGCTGCCAACAAGGAAGCTGGACAGGATGGCCAGCCCCAGACCGACGTAGAAGCTGTAGTTCTTCCTGAACCTCTCCTGCCAGCTGTTGGAGGTGACATTGCTGGGTACCTCGGGCTGGAGGTCACTGATGATCTGGCACAGGACTTTTTGGGAGGAGCAGTACAGGCTGATCAGGGAACCTGGGAAGAGCATGGTGAGAGAGTCAGGTGGGGACATCTGCATGTTTTAGAATCACTGGAACTGACCACTGTTTCAGACTCCACGCTTCAGCTACTGCCGCATTGCATCTACATCCCGGGCTCCAAACTAAAAAGGAACAGTTAAGGTTCACTGAGTGCTTACTCCAGACAAGGGACTTTATCAACTCATCAAATCCTTCCAACAACATGTCAGGTAAGCACTGTCTTCGATTCCCATTTCATAGATGTGGAGATGGAGGCCATGAGAGGTCAGGAACCTTGCCCCAGAACACAGGCTGTCTGACTCCGGAGTTCCAGCACCTCATCACTAAGCCAGAAAGATGCTCCCACACACCAAACAGGGTCCCCCCACCTCTTAGGCATCACTGAATCCAATCTCCTGGCCTCCACAGGAAACATCTCCCACCCTCTGGGCACAGAGCCCTCCAACAGCTCAGGAGCACACATGTTCTCCCCTTCACAGGCTTCTTCACTTAGATATACTTAACTCCAGCCACAGCAGGGAATCCCTACAAGTAACAGGAGGGAGCGAGGCTGGAGTGCACAGCCCCTCTGAGGCCTGAAGGTGATGAAATACCAGCATCCTTGTCTATGAGAATCAACCATCCCAGGTCTTACTTCGAAGATATCTGATGGGCAAGGTCAGTGGCTGGGGCCTCCTTCAGGCCTCAGAGCAATCAGGGTCCCTGTCATCCCATGCAGGCTTTGTCTAGGCTCTCTTTCCAAGTCCCCGACTCTGCAAAGGTCATCAGTTCTCATGCCCTTCAGCCAGCACACTCTTGCTGGTTCTTCTGGCCCAAACAGCAAGGACAGGAGGACAAACCTGGGCATGAGAGGCAGACCTTTTGTCAGTAAAATGAAGCTGCCCAAGTTCAAGGAATCAGTACAAAACACAGGCTGGGACTCACAGGGCCCACCGCTCCAGGACTTTCCAGGAGCATCCTGGTCATGGTCACGGCACAGTGATGATGCCCACGGTTTTACCCCAAGAAACTGGGGCCCTGGCAAGCTCGGTAACCTGGGGGTACATTGATGATATGGGGTGAAACCAGAATTATTTCTCAAGTGCATAGAATGCCAAAGCCCATGCTCTCAGTCACTATGTACCCTTCACAAAGCAGGCGGCAAGGGGGCTGGGTTTCACTCAGCCTCTTGAAGGTTATCTTAAAATATGAACTCACTGCTAACGTTTAAAAATCAGGAGATTCCCCACAAAAACTCCACTTCAGGGCTGCCTTTGCTTACCTCACTGGGT
Source organism: Antilocapra americana (assembly GCA_007570785.1). Taxonomy (NCBI): domain Eukaryota; kingdom Metazoa; phylum Chordata; class Mammalia; order Artiodactyla; family Antilocapridae; genus Antilocapra; species Antilocapra americana. The sequence continues at coordinate 38,317,895 of ML660765.1, forward strand.
ACGTTGTCCCATAGGCAACTGCTGGCCACAGCTCAGCAAGGGATTTTGCCCCTAGATAGGGCACGATTTTTGCAATTCCCCAGAGTTCATACCCAGCTCTCTTCAGTCATTGTTGTTAAGTTCTCAGCCCCTTGAAGCACCTGAGTTTGTGACTTTTGGTGGTAGAAGGTCTTTTTCAAACTGTGTGTCACAAAGACCCAAGCTCCTGTGCCAAGGATATAAGGCTGGGCCTAGCACTTCCCCTTGGGCCAAGCTAGACCTCTGAGCCTACACTGGAAGAGCCTCAATGCTCAAAAGGTAAGGCAGCTTTAGCTCTGGCACATCTGGAGCACAGAGTGGCATTTTGGTGGAACAAAGTAAGGGCAATGTTGACCTTTCTTCCACAGCATAGAAAGCATGGAATAGCAGCAGCCCATCTAACCTTCTTTCTTCTCAGCTGGGGAAACGGAGGCCCTGGGATGGGGAAGGATTTGCTTGAGTCTCACAAAAGCGTGGAGGCAGAACTGGGTCTGGAACCCAGCAGGAGACACTCAGGCATTTTCTGCAGTGGGAGACCTCTCTTTCCCATACCTGTGTCACAATCCAGAGACGAGGAGACGAGAAACCATCTGGGTCCTTAATCAGACTTGTCCTGACTACTCACTCCTGTTCCTCAACTTGGACAGGAGTCAAGTCCTGGGAGTTCCCTGAGCTCAGGAAAGGAGCCAGAGCTGGGAGGATGCTGGCCAAGGAAGGCAACTCCTCAGGGGAAGTCCAAGCCCACCCCCACGCCCTTCCCCTGCCCTCCTGAAGGTACATCTCCAGCAGGTGGAGCCAAGGAGTGGGCTTGGCAGTTTGGGGGAGGCCTGAGGCACCCAAGGAGCTTAGTGCCCTCCATCAAGTCAAATCTTCCCATGGGGTGAAAAGAAGAGGAGGGAAGGCTGAGGGCCAAAGGGAACCCAATCCTGAGGAGGATGTGCCGCTGACAAATGGATGCTGGGCCAGATGATTCCTACCTCCCCCCTAGAATATGCTAGGACTGGGAACGTATTCATCCCCAGGGGAAGGTGAGGCTGGAAATGGACTGCATTGTTGTTCAGAAAACCAAAGACAGCCAACACCCAACAGGCCTGTTTTGAAAGCTTCACTGGCGAAGTTAGAAAAACAGGGATATTCCACAGGCTACAATACCAAGACAGGTAGAAAACGAGATATGCCAGAAAATGGGGTAAGCACAGTGGTGTGAGCACAGGTTTTAGAATCCAAGACCAGAGCCCTGGTTTTATATTCCATATCCCCACTGTATTACTTTGAGCAAGTTCATCGGACTTTTCAGAGACTCAATTTCTGTCTGTCTCTGGAATGATGACAGAGGTGGTAATATCTAGCTGCCTTCTAGAGCTGTGTTAAGGATTAGCTGGGATAATGCAAGTGAAGAGCCTAGTCCACTCCCCAGGTTCATAACTAGAGCATGAATCTCAGCATCTTTCCTTTTCCTTTCCTGGGTTGTTCCTTCCCTCTATTTCCTAAAAGGTGGATATGGGTTTGGGGGTGGTGGGGCTCTGTGCCCATTTCCCTATCTCTAGCGAGCTCCAGAGAAGACAGGCCTGGGCAGGTACTAATATCCAAAGCAACTATACATAAAAGAAACCCCGACACCCTCCCTTCAACCCTTTTGATGGACCAGCTCCGATCAATCAAGCCACGCCTCCTCCCTCTCCCGCTTCTCCCCGTCCACCCCGTCCCCCCGCCCCCCAAGTCCAAAGCCAGAATCCTTTCCTTTCCAAGACAGGCCTGAGAACTAGGTGGGGGGACAAGTGCGGACCCCCTGCCCCATCTGGGGTCCCCCGGCAGGAGAGGACGCAGAAGAAAGGAGCAGCGCTAAGGGAAGGCAAAGCGCGCAGGGAGCACCGGGTCCCTGCCGGCCCCACGCACCGTTCTCGCAGCTGCTGTTGCTGGCCGACAGCTCCATGGGGCCCTGGGTGCTCGCACCAACTCACGGGCTGCCGGCGCCCCGGCTCCCCGGCTCCGGAGCAGGTGGCTGAGAACTGTCCAAGCGTGGCCGGCGTGAGAGGAGCCGCTGGGGTCGGGACCCGGGGGTGGGGAGAATGACGCACCCCAGAAGGGGAGGGTCCCCGGGGAGGAGCCACCCGGCCTCTTGGGCAATTCGCAGGCCGGGGGCTCTGTGCTCGAGCTGCCCGCAGAAGGGTGCATGCCCTCCTGGGGTGTGGAGGCTGCCTGGCACACTGCGAGGGATCTCCACCGCACACCACAGGATGCCAGAGGGCGGGCCCCCAGGCACCACCGCCCCGCCGCGCGATGCCGGCGACACCCAGTTCCGTCCCTGGTGACACAGTTGATGGGCTTGGCTGCAGAGGGAGCAATTTTCTGGCCAAGGTGGAAGTGGGAACGTGGGGGTGGAAAAGGGGGCTCTGCTGCCAGCTGGAGCCCTCTCGGGCCAGGGGTGTCTGGGATCCTGGTGTTTTTTTTCTGCCTTCCCGCCTCCCTGCCTTATTCATTCATTCAACCTACGTCTGATGAGCACCGGGATGCTAACAGGTAACAGGTACTCAAAGCAGGTACTCAACAAATGGTCCATACATATATATGGAATGAATGAGTGGTGGAAACTTGGTAAACTGAATGAGAGAAGGGAATGAAGTACTTAGAAATCAAAATGAATCAGAAATATTCCATCCCCTGAGAACCCTATATATTAATAATAGGGGAAACAAAACGGGATCAACTCTCCAGAGACTGGGGCTTTCCAAATCACCATTAAAAAGAAAATGGAGGTGAGGGAAAGTACATTTGTTACTGTGAGGGCTAGTAAAAAGTTCAAGAAACACTGAGCTGGACCATAAAAACACTTGAGCAGTCCTTGCTTATGGGCCAGTCACAGTTGTTAGTGCTGAAAAGTCCCCAGTTCATTTAATCCTCATGACAACCTTACTTGCAGCTTTATGATTTAAAGAAAGGATATTGAGGCACAGAGAGATCTAGCAACTTGCCCCAGGGTCCCAGCTAGGAAGTGGAAGAGCCCAAATGAAATGCATGCTCCTAGCAGCCACACCAGAGAAGGTGATGGCACCCCACTCCAGTACTCTTGCCTGGAAAATCCCGTGGACGGAGGAGCCTGGTAGGCTGCAGTCCACGGGGTCGATAAAAGAGTCGGACACACTGAGCGACTTCACTTTCACTTTTCACTTTCCTGCATCGGAGAAGGAAATGGCAACCACTCCAGTGTTCTTGCCTGGAGAATCCCAGGGACAGGGGAGCCTGGTGGGCTGCCGTCTATGGGGTCACACAGAGTCGGACACGACTGAAGCGACTTAGCAGCAGCAGCAGCAGCAGCAGCCACACCAAGCCTGGCATTTTAGGCCAAAATAATCTTGTGCTCCCGAGTAATGAGGACATGGGACTGCCATGTTGTGGTCAGTTCTGTTAGGTCACCTGCCTCCTGGAGGAAATAGCTTCTTAAAGTAGTTATTTACTGCGTCCTCACTCCCAAACAGGTGCTAAAGCCTTACAGGCATATTTCCCTGAAGCCTCCTGTGAGACAGATGCTCCATGGTACGGATAAGGGAAAATTGTATAATTTTTTGATTATGAAATAATTTTGCACTTACAGAAGAGTTACAAAAATATTACAGAGTTCCCATATACCTGTCACCAGTTTCCCACAATAACATCTTATATAGGAATAGAAAAGGTCGTATTTTAAATACTGAGAAACACACCCTTCCCAATACCACAGGGTCCCATAGCCAGTTAAGTGAAGGTGTCAGGAGTAAAGGGGCTGCTATGCCCCCAGCTGTCTCCCCACCACCACCCTCCACCCTTTACTGGGCCTCAGTAAAGGGCCTCAAAGGATGGGTTCTTCCAGAATGTGACTTCCGTTAACTTACTGAATGCCTTTAAAAAGTTACCTTGTCTCCAGAAGGATCAGTTTCCTTATCTGTCAAATAAGACAGCCCTTTCTGCTCCTTTCTGTCTGTGTGTGTGTTTGTGTGTATCCATTATCTGTAAACTTTACCATGGGGTCTAGGGTAGAGTGGGTAGGGCAGAGGTCCAGAGATTAGAAAGAAAGGGAAGCAACAGATCCAATTTCATGTGCCTTTACCCCAAACATCCAAGCCTGTCCCTAACCTTGGAGGGATGTGGCACCGGAGTTCAAATGGAGGTGAGTACTTCTCAAGACCAGCGTGAATTGAAATGAACAGCAGCCAGAGACAGATTGGCCCTCCTGGGAAATGATACTTCATTACAGGAAAATGAATGAGTCTATGCCACCATGAGGGAGAACATGACAAGAGAATTTAGTTTATCTTTTCTCTTACCGGGGCTTCTCAGATGGTGCAGTGGTAAAGGATCTGCCTGCCAACGCAGGAGATGCAAGAGAAACAGGTTCGGTTCCTAGGTTGGGAAGATCCCGTGGAAAAAGGAAATGGCAACCCACTCCGGTATTCTTGCATGGAAGATCCTGGAAAACACAGGAGCCTGGTGGGGCCACAGTCCCCGCAAAGAGTTGGACATGACTGAGCATGTGCACACTCTTACCTAAGCATTTCTGCCACTCAGATCCCACCTGTGCTATAAAACAGAGTCCATCTCTGAGGCTGGCCAAGGTACAACCCTCAAACTCTCACTGCATTGTTCCAAGGACACAGGAGAAGAGAGATGGAGTGCTTTGCTTTGGCCTGGGCTTTTTAAGTCACAAGAGAAGATCTTGGGTTATCACTGCCTTGTGCCAGAGCTGAGCCTAGATCGTGGGAGACAAATACATGCGTGTTCTTTAATACATTAATTGTATACATGCTTGTGATTTGTGGAGCTGCTAAATTTCAGAGGATGGGTCAGGGGCCTCCTTGCCCAGTTTAAGGGCAGTACTGAGTTCACTCTGTGCTTTGAGGCAGGGCTTCTCAGAGTTAGATGGATTTTATGTTTTAGGGCAAAGGGCTGAGGTGGAGGGAACTAGGATCTATTGGAGGGCCTTCCACACCCTCTCTGGGCCTCTGGGTCCCTGTTTGTTCTAGGACGGGGTGGAGCCTCCCCAGGGCTGGCATCAAACATCCCGGGAGTGCAGACATAAAGGGCCCCATTGAACTGCAGGCTCCTCGGCTGCTGTCCTGACAAAGCCCCTTTCTCCCTGAGCCACAATAGCCCTGTCAGGTAGGCAGCAGGGCCTGCAGCATTGTCTCCCCAGAAAAGAAGAGGGTTCACTGTCCATCCCAGGCTCAGTCTCCCAGGGGAGGGCGGGTAGCTTTGGGAGAGTCTAACCAGTCAGAGACAGATGGGCTCTGTCCTTAGCCAGCCAGGGATGGGCGAACCAGCTACATCTCATTTGGCCACGTATTCAGGGAGGAGCAGGAAAACAAATTTACTAAAACCCAAATTCCTAAAAATTTAGCTTTTTAAGTGCATGTCCAAATATTTTATGTTACAGAGCTGCACTGTCCAATATGGTAGCCACCAGCTCCATGTGGCTATTTGGAACTTGGAAAGTGGCTAACCTGAACTGCGCTTTATGTGTAAAACAGTTACCATTTTGGGCCAGATAACCCTCTGCTGTGGGAGGCTGTCCTATGCACTGTAGGGAGTTTAGCAGCATCCCTGGTCTCTGCCCTTTGGATGCCAGTTGCACAGACACATACCTCTGCCTGCCATCCTTTGGTTCTGATAACCAAAAACATCCCAGACAATTGTCAAAATTGCCCCAGATGGAGAACCATCCAGATTTCAGAAACTTAATAAGAAAAAAAGGTATACAATATCTCATTCAATAATTTTCTAGTATTGATTACATGTTGACATGATTATTTCTTGGACGTACTACATTAGGTACAACACAGAGCTACGGTGCTGGAGAAGACTCTTGAGAGTCCCTTGGACTGCAAGGAGATCCAACCAGTCAGCCCTAGAGGAAATCAATCCTGAATATTCATTGGAAGGACTGATGCTGAAGTTGAAACTCCAATACTTTGGCTATCTGATGTGAAGAATTGACTCATTGGAAAAGATCCTAATGCTGGGAAAGATTGAAGGCAGGAAGAGACGGGGGTGACAGAGGATGAGATGGTAAGATAGTATCACCGACTTGATGCACATGAGTTTGAGCAAACTGCAGGAGATAGTGAAGGACAGGGAAGCCTGGTGTGCTGCAGTCCATGGAGTTGCAAAGAGTAGGACACAACTTAGCGACTGAACAACAATCAATTATTAAACTACTTTTCTCTACTTCTTTTTACTTTTTATAAAGTGGCTACTGAACAATTTATAATTATTGAGTTGGCCAAAAAGTTCATTTGAGTTTTACCATATGATCTTACAGAAGAACCTAAACAAACTTTTTGGCCAACCCAATATATATAGAATGTGGCTCACATTCTTTTTCTTTTTGGACAGTGCTCTTACAGAGGAAGAGACTGAGGGCCAGAGAGGAAAGATGACCTGTGGCAGGTTATAGAGCAACACAGAGGCAGAGGCAGAGTTCCAATCAGGTTTCCAGACTAGCACCCCAGACCAATCTAGTCCCACACAGTTTCACAGCGGAAAGGATATTCCCAAATCGATATATGGGCTGCTTCCAGTGTGGTGTGGCTGCAAAGCACTGGAGGAAGAATACAGAGTAAAGACATGAGTAATAGAAATAGTTATTTGTAGAGGGCTTGCTGTATATTTAATGTATGCTCATTTAATCTTTGCAACAACCATGGGAAGCAAAGATTTATTATTTCCCCCATTTTCCAGTCCAGTGAGGACACAGCCTGTAATGTGAGAAGCCAAGAACCAAAGGCAGACACTCTGTTCAATACCACACACACTACTTACAGTCCCAAGTCTAGTAACATCCCATGAGACTTGGGTAGGCCACTTTTCCTCCTGGCATCCTATACCAGGTAAAGGGGCTGGAAAAGAGGCAGTTTATGGTCCTTTCCAGTCCAGGAGAGCTGGTCTTCAGGGCAGGGAGAGGGTGGACAGAGTGCTGTCACCTCCTCCAGGCTGACCTGGAATCGCAGGAATCTCGACAGCCAGTATGCAGAGGCCAGCCCATTCTCCTTCTCTAGGTGGTTCCCCCGGGATGGTTGCTGGCCTCAAAGAGAGCTTTACTGTCTTACTCATAGAGTGCATAAGAAATAGTGCTTAGAATGGACACAAGTGCACTCAGACTGGCCCTAAGAATGAGCACAGTGCCCAGAGATGGGGTCCACAGGCAACTGGCATCAATCATGATGATTAAAATAGCACACCAAATCCTTCCTCTCTGTGGTAAGCACTGTGCAGGCACTGGGCATTGTAATTCCTGACTCTGGGTACTGGGTATCATTTTAAGTCCCATTTTATAGATGAAGGAACTGAGGTCCAGAGAAGTGGTGGAAGGACTTTGCCAAGGTCATACACAGAGGTAGGGACTAAATTTCAAGCTGGGCTTGGGTATCCCCAGAGTAGTGCTCTTAACCCAGGCACTGGTTTAAGAAGCCCAGAGACTTCTTCCCAGACCTCTTCCTGGCCCTGCTTTGTATGGGATAGCTGGGAAGATGGGCACCATCCAGAAACTCTATGGAGCACCCATACAACCTTCTCATCAACCATCCTTCAGAGTTAGAGATGGAAGGGCTTAATGAATCCCTCCTTCTGAGTTAGCAAATGGGGAAACCAAGGCACAGAGAGAGTTGAGGTCATGCCCAGCATCACTCTGTTAATTTGTGGCAGAATCAATGCTTCATCTACAGTCACTGGAATCCCAATCCAGTGACTTTTATCTCCTACTAAGCTTTCTTTCTGGGCCGAAAGGGCTGACCTGAGGGCAAATAATAAGAGGTATTACTTCCTGGACACTTTTTAAGGCTGAGTCAGTACACTGAGACTTTCATACACATTATCCCATTTACTCCTCACAGTAAACCTGAGTTAGGTACTGCTATGATTCTTATTCTAGAGATGAGAAAAATGAGGCTCAGAAAGGTTGAATAACTAGTCTGCAGCTAAATAGTGGGGTTAGGATGAAACCCATAAGCCTGAACCTAGAGCTATTTCTCGACTGCTCTTCTCAGGCTGATCATACCAGTTATGGGGTCCTCCATCAGAGTACCTGCCTACAGGTGGAAAGAGTTTCACATTACAACAGAGGGCAGAGCTCACTCCAAGGAATGCTATGTGGAAGGGCAGCATTGTTTCACCTTGGTGTGTGGGTATGCAGAGAGCCTAATGCACTTCGTGTATGGAAATGAACTTCAGATCTTATCAAAGTTTAACCAGCTGGAGTCAAATAATACTGATATGTTGCATGGCTTCGGTGCTGCAATATATTCTGCAATAATACTGCATGGCTTCGGTGCTGCAGGTTCTTTGCACGCATTAACCTGTAATCCTTACAGCACAGTGAGACGCTGAGAGGTCTGGGGACTTACTCAAGGCTGCATAGATAAGAAGTGGCAGGGATGACCCAGAGAGAGGGAATCGGGAGGGAGGTAGGAGGGGGGTTCTGGAAGGGGAACACATGTATACCATGGCAGATTCATGTCAATGTATGGCAAAACCAACACAATAATGTAAAGAAAATTAAAATAAATAAATAAATAAAAATTAAAAAAAAAAAAAAGATGGCCAGGCTGGGATTCAAGTGGGTCCTCAGAGCACTGACTGTGGTCTCATCCTCATTCCTGCCTCTCGCTGGTCTGAGTCGCTGCTCAGGTCAGCAGCCTCAGGGTGAGGGATCTGGAGGACTGTGGTGACACTAGTCCCCCGTGCCTGTTGGGCTCTGTAGCACCTGGCACATGGGAACAAGGATGGTAGGAGAGCAGCGAACTTTGTGGCCAGAGGGAAGACAGATCCTAAAGTGGAAACAGTCAACTAGAAAATGAAGGACACATTTAAACTGTTTTCTCCTTTTGGATTTAAAAAAAATACACCTATCTTGGACTCTGATGCCAGAGAGGCTGGTATTAAAGAGTCAGGCCAAGTGAGTCCTGGTCCCCATTCTATCCCTCACATGCTGGGACCTGAGACTGGTCTTTTCCAAGTGGGTCTCAGGTTCCTCATTATGTGCTATGAAAATAAAAGATCTTAAGTAATTTTTCTTTTTTGGGTGGTGGGGGGAGTCATCAAAACCTTTTTTCCAAAGTTGCATAAAAAGGTGCTTTCTTGTTGATTCAGGGCAAGAGCCTGGAAACTTTGTCTCTTGGCCTCCATGCTGTCTCCCTGCTGGGGAGACTCTTGAAGGGATGCCCACGGGTCACCTCAGGTCTCCAGGGACACTGGTCAGAGCCTGGGGATGCGGGCACAATGCTGCAAGTGGGTAGTACCATCTGAGTTTCAGAGGAAATTGCTACGCACTCCCAAACAGTGAGGAATGGGAGGTGTGAGGTAGAAAAGGGGTTTCAAGGGGGGACTAGCTCAGCCTCCTTCAAGGATCCTGGGGAAGAAGAGCAGGTTAGGGGTGGTAATAAGCATCTGGTCTTATTAGGGGAACCACTGGCCAAAAACATCCACCCTGGCCAGGCAAGATAGTAATCAATTTCATGACTTATCTTACAACAGGAGGTCCTGATAAGGAATGCAGAACTAACAAACTACCACCAACTGGAAGAATTCAAGAAAGGTCAAAAGGAGAGAGGAGATGCCAGTCCATATGTCCTGCCAACCTCCCTTTAGAATCCTCCTCTATGAAATCCATTTTATCTTGGTGATGCTCACACCACCAGGAAGGACCCTGAGTCAGAGTGATTGGACAGAGACAACCCAGAAACTAACCCCATCACCATAAAATCCAAGACTGCAAGCCAGATGGCCGAGCAGTCCTCCTGGGTTCTCTTATCCTACTGCTCTCCACCTGGGTGCCCCTACCCAACAAAGTCTCTTGCTCTGTCAGCACCTGTGTCTCCTCAGACAATTTATTTCTGAGTGTTAGACAAGAGCCCAGTCCCAGGCCCTGGAAGGAGCCCCCCAACCCCTGCAACAACCTGGCCACACAGGAGAGCTGTGTGGCGTTAAGCGAGTTATTACCTTTTCTAGGCCTCAGTTGTCTTCTCTGTAAAATAGAGACAATGATAATGATAATAATAATAGTTACCCCTTACTGAATACTTGCTGTATCCAAGGGCTTCTTGGGTATTGTATCAGCAAACCTTATAATACCCTTTTGAAGTAGATGTCATATTCTTCATTTTGCAGACATGGAAACTGAGACACGGAGAAGCGAGGTAGCTTGCACAAGTCCGCAGAGCTCCAGCTATTACATGGCAAAGCTAAGTAAAAGGCAAACCAAACTCATTTTTTGTCTGACTCCAAAGCTAGTATTTTCACCTACAATACACAACCTTTTAAAATTAAACCTGCCTCAACAGGGTATGTTGAGAATCATGAAAGACAACCTAAGTCATAAGCACAGACCCAGCGCAGTAAATGGGTTCCATTTCCTGTCTCCACACTAAATGCCCCAAAGGTCCCCTACAGACCTGAAGGGGTCCATGCATGTCTATAAGTCCCTCTCTTTGCATAAAGTGAAAAGAAGGAAAGAGAATTCTGTCTGATCTAAGAAAAATTACCTTTTTCTCATAAGAAAGTATCTCTCATGACTGACAAGGAGTGAATCATGGGAATATCTGTGGAAAGAGCCTTCCAGACACAGGAATGTCTAGTGCAGAGGCCCTGAGGTATAAGCAAGCTTGATTTGTTTTTGACAGTGACAGAAGGAAGGCCCTTTTGCCAAGGGGTGGGAGAATGGTACAAGATAGTATTAACCACTTCTAGTACAAGAGGAGTGAAAACAATTGTGTACATAAAAACTTGTATACAAACATTCATAGCATTAAAAATCAGAATTATTCACAACAGCCCCAAAGTAGAAAGACTCTAAATGTTCATCAAGTGATAAATGGGTAAATGAAACATGGTACATCCATTCGATGGGATATTATTTGGCCATAAAGAGGGATGGGGGCCTGATACCTCCTGGTACAACATGCACAAATCTTGAGAACATTACGCTAAGCGAGAGAGGTCACATATTAAAGGCCAGATATTATATGACTCTATTTCTATGGAAGGTTAAGAATGAGGTAGTGAAATAGAGCCCAAAAGATAAATGGCTTCCAGGGTTGTGGAGATGGGGACAGGGAGTAGGGCGTGGTTGCTAATGGGTACAGTACAGGTATCTTTTAGGGGTGATGTAAATGCTTTGAAATTAGAGGTGATTGTTGCACAACTTTTTGAACATACAGAAAATCACTGAATTATACACTGGAAAGAATAAACCTTGGTAAATGGATTGTATCTCAATCAAAAAAAGGAAAAGAAATCAGAGCACTAGGTAGGAGCCTGCTTCAAAGCTATGCTGAAGAATTTAAGGCAGGTACTCCTGTTAGACCCATATCAGAGGAGGGTCCAAGCACCCAAGGAGGGCAAGCAACTGGCCCTGGGGCCACACAGCTACAAAGCCATGGAGCTGGGATTCACAGCAAGGCTGTCTGGATCGAGTCCATTCTGTCATGTAAAGCTTTTATATAGCACAGAGCTGGCATTCACCCATTAAGCACTCAATATATGCAAGTGACGAATGTATTTCTGGGGTTGGGGTTTCAGATCCTGGATTCCCACCCCAAAGGGCTCTTCTTCCCATACTGGCCTCCAGTCTCTGAGCTGCATTCCTCCCATTTGCTTCTCACCCAGGTGAGAAAAAGAGGCCCAGATGCCTTTCCCTACGCCCTTGGACAGAACCACTGTGGCGAGAGCACTCAGTCCTCATAGACTGCTAATTAACTTACTGCCAACACGGTCACACTGGAAATTCTGGTTTGCAAGTTGGGCCTAGATGAGAGCTTCCTAAAGAATCCAGAGCGTGGGTTAAGGTTTCCTTGTGGCTTGTCAGGTGGGGCAGGGCTTAAGCCACCTATCTATCTTGGAGGACCTCCGCCCTGATGGGGATGGAGGGGTCGGGTGGGGTGGGGGGACAGAGCTGCCTAACTCTGGACTGCCTGCAGGCCAAGTCATTGGGCTAATGGAAAGCCATGCCTTTTAAAAACTGAACTAAATATTGACTAGAGTTAATTATCTACATTTTGTTGCCCAAAGAAAAATGTCATTGTTTGTTTTGTGACAGGTCCGATAAATATATTTATGCCTCTTCAACCCCATCCTGCATTTCCAGAATGCCTGGTCTGCACAGACTGGTCTGATCTTGAACAAACCCCAGCAGAACCAGGAGCAGGTGATCTTCATTTAGAGAAGGGCCTCACTGGTAATTTTTCACCTTTTAAGGCCCCACATGCCTTTAGGAATCTAACAAAAAAACTGTGAACATTTTGGCCCCAAAAGACACACATATCACCCTACACACACCACTTTACACTGAATTTCAGGGGCAGTCAGGTTAATAACTCTTGGCTTTTGGCCATAGGAAAAAAGTCCTAAATTTTTGAGTGTACATTTTTATTGCAGCAACACCTCTTAAGTGAAAGTCGCTCAGTGTGTCTGACTCTTTGCGACCCCATGGACTCTACAATCCACGGAATTCTCCAGGCCAGAATACTGGAGTGGGTAGCCTATCCCTTCTCCAGGGGATCTTCCCAACCCAAGAATCGAACCAGGGTCCTCTGCATTACCTGCAGATTCTTTATCATCTGAATCACCAGGGAAGCCCAAGAACAGTCGAGTGGGTAGCCTATCCCTTCTTCTGCAGACCTTTCTGACCTAGGAATTGAACCGGGGTATCCTCCACCGCGGGCAGATTCTTTACCAGCTGAGCTATTAAGGAAGCCCTGATACCTCATAAATAGTGCACAAATATTGAAGTAATGCATGAAGATCAATGTCTTTTACATATGAACATACCTTTGTAACTGCCACCCTCATAAAGGTAAAGAACATTTCCAGCCCTTGCAAAGCCCCAAGGAAATACTGACACCTTGATTTTAGCCTAGTGATGAAGTTGGAAGACTTTGTCCTTCTGATGTCCATGATTGTAGGATAATAAGTCTGTTGCTGTAAGCCACTAAATTCGTAATAATGTCTTAAAGCAGTAATTACACAGAGCTACTATAGCCTCTGTCGTTTACACCAAGAGAGTAGGCAGGTGCTTGATTCCTCAAGTCTTTCCAAACACTGTGCTAAGATGATGCATGCGTACTATCATTTGGTTACTGCAGCAACAGCAGAAATAGGTACTATAACTGTTATTATTCTTATCCATGAGGAACTTGACATTCAGAGAGTAAGTCAGGAAGAGAGAAACAAATATTGTGTATTAACCCATAGAGTGGAATCTAGAAAAAATGGCATAGGTGATTTTATCTGCAAAGCAGAAAGAGAGACACAGAGAACAAATATATGGATACCAAGCGTGAAAGGGGGTGTGTGGAAGGAATCGGGAGACACATACACACTACTGATGCTATGTATAAAACAGATGACTAATAGGAACGTACTGTATAGCACAGGGAACTTAATGCACTGCGGAGACCTGAATGGGAAGGAAATCCAAAAGGGAGAGGATAAATATGTAAGTATAGCCGATTCAGTACAGTAGAAACTAACACATTGTAAAGCAACTATACACCAATAAAAATTAATTTAAAAAAAGAATTCTCTAGTTCTTAGCAGAGCTGGTTTGTCAAGAACTCAGCTTTTGAACTACTTACTTCTTTTTGCCTGCTTTATTGACTAAGGAGGATCCTAAGAAAGAGAAAATTACCACCATGAACTGCTCTCCGCAGACCCTGTCCCCATGCCCGACTCCAGACTCCACGCCCATCCCTTACTCTACTCCTTTCTAGAGTCTGCCCCCCTGCCTCTATCCTAACTCTAGTTCTCCCTATCGCCCTATATAGTACAGCGGTCATGCCCATAGTACAAACATCAGGCCCACCGTCAATTCCAGATAATTAGTCCTTTATTCTCTTCTACGACAGCTGCTGTTTTAAGGCAGGCTAACTTGTTGCCTGGAGGATGAAATGGCAACCCACTCCAGTATTCTTGCCTGGAGAATCCCATGGGCAGAGGGGTGCCCATGGCTGCCGTCCATGGGGTTGCAAGAGTTGGACACGACTTACCGACTAAACCAACCAACCAGCTTGTTGACACCAATTACATGGCAAACTTTTTTGAGGGGATGGGCGATTGATGCAATCAGCAGACACGTGACACTTTAAATGTATTACCTGCTGTTTAAGGCACAGGTTCTATGGTGCTGAGCAAGACAGACAAAATCTCTATACTCATGAATTGTATTCATGAGATGATCACACAACACAGAAATATAATTTTGATAAATAACAAGGTCAAGTACAGAATGCTCAGAGAGTATTTAACAGAGTACATGGGACCTAAGTTTCCAAGAGGAAGGGTATTTTAAGTGAGGCTTGGAGGATGATGGGAGGTCTGAGACTATGAAGAGGCCGATGTGGGGGTGAGGCAGGGATGCATTCTTGACAGACAAAGGCAGGTGTAAGCATCTCAAAAGGGACAAAGGGGAGCCTGGGACTCCAGGATGAACTGAAAAGAGCCCTTGGTGTGGTTGGTTGTTTGACTTGTACTGCTTTCTGAGCCTGGATCTTGGAGTATTGGATGGGGATGTTGATGATGGCGTGGGGGTGGGGGGATGAAAGAATACATGGCAGTTGTGGATGGGCTGAATCCAGGCCATCAGCCCCTGCCTCACTGCAGCCTCAGTGAGTTCTGCAGTCTTCCTCCAGCTCAGGGCTGGGCTCCTTGCCAGAAGTGTTTCAGAAATGCCCCAACCCAGCACTCTTTGATATCCCCCTTTCATGTTGGTCTGAAACTCCAGAAGGCAGAAATCCCTGGGCTTTATTCTAACTAATGAGAGTGGAGCTTAGGGGCCGTATATTTTTAGCTCTGATAGCATCTCACAACATACTTTCCCAGGGAAACCCTCTGCTTTCCCCATTCTGCCGGAAGCCCTGGGTGAGCCAGACAGCACATCTGGTAATATGGAGAAAAGGCTGAGAGGGAAGTGCAGACTGAGAAAATCAGAGTAAATCAAACCAGATGGGGAGGTGGAGACTGACTCTCCTCCTCACCCAGAGGGAAGGGTGTCTTTGTCCCTTTCCCACCTCTAGGGGAACTGAAGGCAGAATCTGACCTGGAGGGTCAGGGGCAAAAGTAGCACATACCAGATGTCTTTAAATAAGTAAGAATTCTTAAACTGTTACAAAATATGCTCTGTCATCCTGAAGATAAAACAAACTTTTATAACACAAAATAAGTATATATAAAGTCATGGGTTTTATATGACTGCAAGCTGGTAAAAATACCAAAGATGACTGAATTTAATAATCACTGCATATTTCTGGGCATTTTGTTGTTGGACAGTGATGTTTGCTTGGTGAAAATAAAGACATAAAATTCTTAAATTAATATGTATTTATTCTACAAAATTTATTTTTCTTGCCTTCATTTTAACATTTTTATGTTTTTATAGTCAAGATTCCCACACTCATGCACCTATAATCAATTAATCTAAACAAAGGAGGTAAGAATACACAATGTCACCACTTCAATAAGTGGTGCTGGAAAAACTGGGCAGCTATATGTAAAAGTATGAGATTAGGACATTTCCTCACACCACATACGAAAATAAACTCAAAATGGGTTAAAGAGCTAAATATAAGACCTGAAACCATAAAACTCCTAGAAGAGAACATAGGCAGAACACTCTTTGACATAAATTGAAGCAATTTTTTTTTTTGATCCATCTCCAAAAGCAAAGGGAATGAAGGCAAAATAAACAAATGGGGCCTAATTGAACCTAAATGCTGTTGTACAGCAAAGGAAACCACTGACACAACAAAAAGACAACCTATGGAATGGAAGAAATATTTGCACACAGTATGACCAGTAGGGGGTAATATCCAAAATACATAAAAAGCTTAAACTACTCAATATAAACAACTCCATCAAAAAATGAACAGAAGGCCTGAATAGACATTTCTCCAAAGGAGACATATAGATGACTAACAGGTACATGAAAAGATGCTCAATGTCAATAATTATTAAAGAAATGAAAACCAAATCCAAAGAGATATCACTTTATACCTGTCAGAATGGCTATCATTAAAAAGTCTACAAATAACAAATGTTGGTGGGAATGTGGAGAAAAAAAGAACCCTGTACACTGTAGGTGGAAATGTAAATTGATGTAGCCACCACCAAAAACAGTATGCAGGTTTCTCAAAAAAAATGGAAAATAGAACTACCAGTAGTTCCACTTCTGAGTATATATCCAGAAGAAAATGAAAACACTAATTTTAAAAGATACGTGCTCCCCAATGTTCATAGCAGCACTATTTAAAATAGCCAAGATATGCAAGCAACCCAAGTGTCCATTAACAGATGGATAAAACAGACGTGGTGTCTACAAACACATACAACACACACACAATGGAATATTACTCAGCCGTAAAAAGAATGAAACCCTGCCATTTGCAGCAACATGCTTAGTGAAGTAAGTCAGACAGAAAAAGACAAATACTGTATGATATCACTTATATGTAGAATCTAAAAGTGAAAACAAAGAACTGTATGTGTGCGTGTCCAGTCGTGACTGACTCTGTGACCCCATGGACCGTAGCCCGCCAGGTTCCTCTGTCCATGGGCTTCTCCAGGCAAGAATACTGGAGTGGGTTGCCATTTCCTCCTCCACAGACTCTTCCCCACCCAGGGATTGAACCCACTTCTCCTTCATCTCCTGCATTGGCAGGTGGATTCTTTACTACTTGACTCACCTGGGAAGCTCAAACAACTGTATATAGCCAAACAAAAACAGACTCACAGGTACAGAAAAAGAAAAAAGAAAAATTAAAAACCACTGGTAGTTCCCAGTGGGAAGAGGGAAGCAAAGAAGGGCAAAATAGGGTATAGAATTAACAGAGATAAACTACTAGGTATAAAATACATATGTAATAAGGATACATGGTATAGCACAGTGAATTATAGCTATTAACCTATAATAAGTTTTAATGGAATATAATGTAAAGATACTGAATCACTATGGTATTCACTTGAAACTAATATAATAATAATATAAATCAACTATGTTTGTTGTTGTTTAGTCACTGAGCTCTGTCCGACTCTTCTTGAGATCCCATAGACTACAGACTACCAGGCTCCTCTGTCTGTGTGATTTTCCAGCCAAGAATACTGGAGTGACTTGCCATTTTCTTCTCCAGGGGATCTTCCCAACCCAGGGATCAAACCCATGTCCCCCTGTCTCCTGCACTGCAAGTAGATTCTTTACCACTGAGCCACCAGGGAAGTCCCCAAATCGACTATATTCAATTAAAAAAGAATTCCCCTGGAGAAGGAAATGGCAACCTACTAAAGCATTCCCACCTATAGAATCCTATGGACAGTGGAGTCTGGGGGGCCACATCCATAGGATGGCAAAGAGTTGGACACAACTTAGCAACTAAACCACCACCATCTTCAAGGTATTAGTCATTTTTACATTCACCTGTTCATTTTAAAATCCTCTAGTAGATAACAAAGTTCATCTTCCTAATGACTTATAGGGTTTCTACAGTGATTAACAAGATTTGGATTAAATAAATCAGTGGTGGGGGGAAAATTGAATAAAACAGAATTACTTATTTTGCTTTCTGAAGGACTGAGTGTCTGTTATACATGAAAATATCATATGACAGTGATAATGACCTTTAATTAATACTTTTTCAGAGATGTCATTTGTAAGGGTTCTAATGTTTAGAATGCCACCATCGAACCTGAAGCTCATAGAGAATGTAAAATGAAAGCAAATAGGTCTAAGAATATACCTGCATAAATTATTTTTCCTTAATGAGGAATGTAAACGTTCAGTGTATCTCTCAGACACCCTAGCACTGCTCACAGAAGGTGCTGGCACTCACATTTGATGTGCTGTCCCTCTTGTTCTGATGTCTGTTGTTAAAACCAGGAAATAAGATGGAACAATGTATTTGGGTGGAAATGTCACTCTGTTGATTTGTGAGCTATAAATGTTCATCTTTTAAAAATACTATAAATGCATAAACAAGTGATTAGTATTTAAGTTGATATAGCAGCAAAAACAAATCAAAACATGTGAACCATCCTGTACTTTGGTTGTTGCTTTAAGAAAGGATTTGCACAGGTGGAAAAAAAACAAAACAAAACAAGATTCCCCCTGCCCCTACCTTTATCAAGATACAACTGAAAATAAAAATGTTACATATTCAAGGTGTACAAAATGATGCTTTGATATACAAATACATTGTGAAATGACCATCGCAATCAAGTTATTTAAACATCCATCACCTCACACACTTAACTTTTTAATTATTTTGGTGTGATGAGAATACAAAACCTACTCTTTATAATCAAGATTTTTATCTAATTTGTATTCTTTTGTCAATAATGTCAAATGAGACAAATTTTCTTGAGTCACTGTAAATCAGAGAGCTTTAAAATTAATTTCAATATTAAGAAATACTGTTCTGATAAGGGGTAATACATGAAATTGTCAATAAGATTTTTAAAGCAATACTTAGATTCAGAGAAGAATCATGTATTTTATATATGATATTCAATATTCTTGGGGTCACATATAAATATTGTCATTACAGAAAATATCATAAATTCACATTTTATTATATAAATTTATTACATAGATATCCCTTACATTAAGTTCTCATTGTCTTATAAAGCAGTATCTACAGTATTTCTTGAATTGCTCTTTTAAATCTTTCAATCCTGTAATATTATGAGGAAATCTCCCTAAACACAATATGTAACTCAATATGTTCTGACTTCCCTCAGTTAAGACTATACTTTGTGGAGGAGGAAATGGCAACCCACTCCAGTTTTCTTGCCTGGGAAATATCATAGGCAGAGGAGCCTGATAGGCTACAGTCCATGAGGTCTGCAAAAGAATCAGACACAATTTAGCAACTAAATAACAGCAAAAAGGACATGTTGTGCACCAGGAACAAACATAATGTTGCAGTTCAATTGTACTTCAAAAATAAACACGTTCATGGAAGAAGAGATCACATTTGCAGCCAGAGGGAACAGAATGAAGATGGTCGAAAGGTATAACTTTGTTACAAGATAAGTAAGTTCTAGGCATGAAAAGTACAACATAAAGTTTAACTAAAACTGTTGTAAGTCACATACAAAAGTTACTGGGAGTAAATCCTAATAACTCCAACCATCAAGAAAATTTTTTCTACTCATATTATACATATATATATATATATGAGGTGATTGATGTTCTAAATTTGTGAATATTTCATGTTAACATTTCACAAATGATGCTAACATTTCATGGTCTATGTAAATCAAGTCATTATGCTGTTTAGCTTAAATTTATACAGTGCTGTATGTCAATTATATCTCAATAAAATTGGAAGAATGTTTTAAAATAGTAGATGATACTGAAAGAGACAATAGGTACACAAAATAATGGAGATATGCTTCACATCAAGTTTATTTTTTTGTGATTCTAACTCATAAAAATAAATACAAATACTAATTTATAAATATTTTTTTAAAAGCTAAAGAAAGATACTATACTTTGACCTATAATGGCCAAAAAATAGTTTGTAAACAAGTCAGTTTGGGATTATTCGCATGTGAGTCTTCTCAGTCATGCAAAATACTTAGCTCATTGTTTGCGTGTCTTTATATTTCCTTGGAAGGCCATTTCTCTAAAATTTATAAAGATACGCTTTGACCCTCTTGGACAAATTTAGATACCTTTGACTTTTTGTAATAATAATAGCAAGCAATAGTTCATAGTGAGTGTTAAGTGACTACACATTCAAAGTTAATTTTACTTCCCCCCAAGATAGCTCATTCTATTAGGATCTTCTGTGATTTGACCAAACTCTTCCAGTGCTTCTTTTACCTTATCTAACCGAAGTCTAATTACTTTAACAGAATTTTGTCAGCAATTCCATTGAGTGTGTGAAATAGGTTTTAATAAGAAATCTGGTATGTTTCACCAAATGTTCTATTTTTTAACAGCTCCATAAAATATTGTACATAATCTTTATACATTAAAGGCACACTTGTAAACATGTTTCCTAGCAATACATTCAAACTATATGCTGTCCATGGCACAGAAAATACTCAGGGGTTTTCAGCTAAATATGCCATTATCACAGGCTAGCCTTCTTTTCTCTTACTTAACATACCTCTGTTTGAAGGCTTGAAAATAGTGAGTGCTTAAGAAGTATTTCTCAAAACAGTGCATGCCAGCCTCAAACAGTCCAGGGCCCCAGAGTCAGCGCCTTTCTCAGATCTATTCTTCTCTTCTTCAGGGTTAGGGGCTGAGTTCCTCAACTGATACAAATTTCACTCACTTCCTGTGTTGAAGCCCTAGCTCCCAGTACTTCAGAATGGGATTCTAGAGGTGACAGAGCTTCTAATGAGGTAATTAAGGTAAAATGAGGTCATAACCAATGGGCCCTAATCCAATGTGACTGGTGTCCTTAGGAGACTATGACAGAGACACAGAGCAAAGACCATGTGAAGACACGGGGAGAAGATAGGCATCTGTAAATCAAGGAGAGAAATATTAGAGGAAACCAACCCTGCTGACACCTTGATCTTGGGCTTCTAGCCTCCAGAACTTAAGAAAATACATTTTTCTGTTGTTTCAACCACCTGGGGTGTGGTATTTTGTCATGGCAATCCTGTGTAAATCTGTATTCACATAGCAAGTGAATAGACCCAGCTATGCTATATTCTGTCCTTTATTGTGCCTATCTTTGCATAAAATGTTCCCTTGGTATCTCCAATTTTCTTGAAGAGATCTCTAGTCTTGTCCATTCTATTGTTTTCCTCCATTTCTTTGCATTGTTCACTTAGGAAGGTTTTCTTATCATTCCTCGCTATTCTTTGGAACTCTTCATTCAGATGGGTATATCTTTTCTTTGGTCCCTTGCCTTTCAGAAGAAGGCTGATCATCGAAGAATTGATGCTTTTGAACTGTGGTGTTGGAGAAGACTCTGAGAGTCCCTTGAACTGCAAGGAGATTCAACCAGTCAACCCTAAAGGAAATCACTCCTGAATATTCATTGGAAGGACTGATACTGAAGCTGAAGCTCCAATATTTTGGCCACCCAATGCAAAGAGCTGACTCATTAGAAAAGACCCTGATGCTGGGAAAAATTGAAGGCATGAGGCAAAGGGGACAACAGAGGATGAGATGGTTGGATGGCATCACTGACTCAATGAGTTTGAGCAAGTTCCAGGAGACAGTGAAGGACAGAGAAGCCTGGCATGCTGCAGTCCATGGAGTTGCAAAGAGTCAGGCATGAATGAACAACAACAACCCTATGTTCTTCCATCATGAAAATGCTTCCCTTTCCACCTGAATTCCTTCAACACTTTGTCAAGTCCCTACTTCCCTTCCCACTTGGATCCCATGCCTAAGTGTCATGATCACCCATATCTAAGTGGTCCTTCTCTAGTGGGAATTTAGAAAACCGTCTTAACATGGATTTCCACATCCTGAGCCCAGTGGTTTTAAAAGAATGTTCCATGCGAGAATAATTGGTATTGCAGAGGAGTGTCTAAGGTCACAGCCATCTGGGAGATGTGGTGTTAATCAAGGCTAATTACGTTCTTCTACCAGACTCCTCCGATCACTGCTCATCTTCAAGAGAGGAGAGAGCATGACACATCCCCCAAATTTATTTGACCATGTTATCTTCTTTTCGCTACACATCTCTCCAGACTAATAGTGCCTCAAATATGCTAGATCAAATATACCAACCCTAATGATGAGAAGCCTTGGAGGTGATATCACATGGCTGAGAAAGATTTTGAGACTGTGAAGTAATCAGGTCCCTCAAAGTACACCAGTAGGAAATGACCTAGTATGGGGATAGCAGAGCTGGAAGGAGCCTCAGGTTATTTCGTCAATCTTGAAGATAAGGAACTTGAGGCCTCGAGAAATTCAAGAGTAGTCCAGACTGCAGCAACGAAGGGATCACTAACAAATTCCCTAGTGCTTGTCTCAGTGGCTGGTCTTTAGGAAATCCGGTGCTGTGTAACAGTGTGTAAATCTGGGAGCTGTGATGCTCCCAGCACCAGTGTTGGTCTTCTAGTGATCTTCTAGTGCCAACATTTCTGATGAGTGCAAGAAGTCCCCAAGTGCCTTCAGCCTGAGAACTTCCCTGCCACTATGCTGGGCCCCTCCTTAGAGCTGGTTTTGCTCCATCTTACTTACCCAAAGCCTCCCAGAGTCCAGTAATCAAACTCCTAAGTCCAGTTTTGAGGTCCAGCCTGAATGATTGATTTAGTATACTATAACAGCAAAAGCTGGGCCTTTAGACAAGGGTTCAATTCTAGCTGTCACTTAGTAACCATGTGAAAATAAACACACTGCATAGTCTCTCTGTCAAAGGTGGAATTTAGCACAGTCACTGTGGATTCAAAGGGATGGATGAATGGAATTTAGCACAATGCCCACACACCTCAGGCCTTATTACATATTAGTTTCATGTTTCCTTTTAGAACTAGGGATGTATTGATAAATGATATATATGAGATAGGATAGAAAGCCTAGACATGAAGCCATGTGCTCATGATAAATCCTTCTACAATAAAGGAGGCAAGAATATATAATACAGAAAAAGATAATCTCTTCAATAAGTAGTGCTGGAAAAACTAGACAGCTACAGATAAAACAGTAAACTTAGAACTTCTCTAACAACATATACAAACATAAACTCAAAATGGACTAAAGACCTAAATGTAAGATTGATAAAATTGCTAGAGGAAAACATAGGCAGCACACTCTTTGACATAAATCAGAGCAATATTTTTTTTTTCGGATTCCTTTCCTAAAGCAAAAGTAAACAAATGAGACCTAGTTAAATTTAAAAGCTTTTGCACAGCAAAGAAAACTATTGACAAAATGAAAAGACAACCTACTGCATGGGAGAAGATATTGCAAATGATATAACTAACAAGGGGTTAACCTTCAATGTATATAAACAGTTCTTATGATTCTACATCAACAAAATAAATTACCTGATTGAAAAAAATGGGCAGAAGTACTATATGGACATTTTCTCAAAGAGGACATGCAGATGGCCAACAAGCACATGAAAGGATGCTCAACACTGACAATAATCAAGGAAACGCAAATCAAACTTACAATGGGGTATCACCTCACACTCGCCAGGATGGTTATCAACAGAAAGAACACAAACAACATGTCAGCAAGGATGTGAAAAGAAAGGAACCCTCTTATGCTTTTGGTAGGAACATACTTTGGTGCAGCCACTATGAAAAACAATAAGCAGGTTACTTAAACTAAAAATATGCTTACCATATGATCCACCACTCTACTCCTGGGCATATATCCAGAAAAGACAACAATTCTAATTCAAAAAGATACAAGTACCCCAAGGTTCATAACAGCACTACTTATAATAGCAAGACATGAAAGCAATGTAAACGTCCATTAACAGATGAAAGGTGTGTGTGTGTGTATGTATATATACCTACTATTCCACAATGAAATATTACTCAACCATTAAAAGAACAAAATAATGCAATAGGCAGCAACAAGGATGGACCAAGTTATTATCATGCCAAGTGAAGTCAGACAAAGACAAATTATCATTTGATATCACTTATAAGTGAAATCTAAAAAATGATACAAATGAACTTACTTACAAAACAGAAATAGACTTCCAGACATAGAAAGCAAACTTATGGTTATCAAAGAGGAAAGGTAGGGAGGGATAAATTAGGAGTTTGGGATTAACAGATACACACTACTACTAATATACATATAACTTAAAAATAAAAAAAGACCTACTGTATAGCACAGGCACTTATATTCAATATCTTAAAATAATCTATAATGGAAAAGTTTCTGAAAAGGAGTAGATATATATATATATAACTGAATCACTTTGCTGTATACCTGAAACTAACACAGTATTGTAAATCAGCCACACTCCAACTGAAAAAATAAAACCCACTCAACATCCCAAACAAAAACAACAAACAAACAAAAATCAGCACTAGGAATCCAGGCTGTAAAGTTATACTGTCAGACTATGAAAGCCCTAGGCTCAGGAACCATCTCCAATATCAAGCCCAGAATAAGTCAATTTATAAAGATATAATCCCTCCAATAAGAAAGCAAAACCAGCCATTAGTTTAGGGTGCAGCATCTTTATATTCTTTATGCTCCTCCATTCTCTTTCAGGTTGTCTCCTTAGTTACCAGTTTTCCCGTGGTCGTCCAAAGATTAACTATGACTAGAATATGAACCAGAATCAAGACAAGACACTCATTTCACGAGTTTAGAAGCAGTTTTAATGGAGATGGAAATGTTTATCAACTCAACACAAGTACCCCAAAATACAAAGCAAAATATCATCTTCAGCTGCATAGCAAATATGATTTAAGAATTTAACATCATTATTTGATCACAAGCGTAAATATAAGTCACCATAAATAAATGTAAATTCATTGTACAAAAATCCCCGACAACTCTTAATACAAATATGGTACATTAGACAGTTTCTGAAACAGAATTTTTTTAAACCTTTTAAAACCTAAGATTTTATTTTTCTTGGTTCTTAGATACACAAAAAATCAAAAGAGGGGCAGTAACACCAGGAAGGAAAGACTATTAAACCCGTTCTGTATTTGTAAATCAATGCTGCTGGTGAGCCAGGGAAATGAAACATCTCTCCTAAAGGTGAAGACCTCAATTTACTGAGATAAAAATCTCTTGAGGACAATGGGATTCTACCCAGAGGGTCAAAATCAGGGCTATGATAGGATGGGAGGGGCAGGTTGTTGAAATAGCTATCTCATCGAATGGGTGATCCAAATCTCCACAAAGCAATAGTCAAGGATTCAGAATGATCTCCAGGTAGCTGAGAAAGCGAGCCAGTTACTGTACCCAGACAGGACTGAAGACTCAGAAGACTCTGGAGCTTATGTGGGTTTTGAAGGTGAGTTTTACCATGTAGTTCTCCCATGTGGTGTAACCCCTCACTTTTGCCTTTGGGGCACATGTATGATCTTCAAGAAGAAAACAAAGAGAGAGAGAGAAATATTGTTCCTATGAGAATAGGAACTGGCAGCTCCAAACAGGAGGATCTGACAGCTTGTACCCCGACTCACTTTCCTTCCCTACAATTATTTCTCTCATGGCTCAGAGGGAGCTCAAAGCCCACGGTTACAGCGCAGGGGGCCTCTGCAGCAGTGGGCCTCAGACTCTGATGAGTAACAGAACAATCCAGTTTGTGGCGAGTGCCAATTTCTCAAGTCTGCTCCCAGAGATGCAGGATTGGTGGGTTTGAGGTAGGCCCAGGAATCTGCATCAAACGTGCTAATCTCAGAAGTCCTGATGGATGTGGCCTTTGGACCACACTTGGTGAGCCCCGCCTCTTTCCTCCCTGGTGAGCATGGGTGGATAACACAAGCCTCTTGCTATGGACACTTCTTTGCTCTTGCCTGGGGATGAAATGGGCCATCCGGTTAATGGAAACAATTTCCGTTTATCTGTCTTGAGTGAGGTGATCATTATCGGTTTATTTTCTCTCTTTTCCTTCCTGGGCCAGGGAAGAAATACCAAACTGTCTCATTTTATATGTTCTTACAAGCTCAGGCTCACAGATTCCCTTTGATGATGAAGTGCTCTGTAAGGAGACATTCATTTCCCAAAGGCTTCTGTCCTTCTAAACAGCTTCCCCATGCTCATTAAGAGATTCTGCAAGGAATTTTGATTCATTCTGGGAAATGGAAGTAGGTATGATTGGATGGCATCACTGACTCAATGGACATGAGTTTGAGCAAACTCCGGGAGATGATGAACAGGGAAGCCCAGCGTGCTGCAGTCCATGGGGTTGCAAAGAGTTGAACACGACTGAGCAACTGAGCAACAACAATGTCCCTGCGAGATATGACCCATATCTCAAAATTTAAGTTAAGGAACATCAAGGAATAGAAGCCAAAGGTCAAATGTCTCCAGAATTTTTCAGCTTCTAGGACAAAAAAATCCTGATTCATTAGAACAGAGTTCCTCTTTGGGTGTATTTTAGTATTAAAAGGGGCTTCCCAGGTGATGCTAGTGGTAAAGAATCTGCCTGCCAATGCAGGAGACGCAAGAGACGTGGGTTTGATCCCTGGGTTGGTTGGTATTAAAAGCTCATTGACAAGTATTATTTATACTCCTTACCTCCTTGACCCCAAGGTGTTTCTGGATTCTGTTAAAATAACCCTTTAATATTTTCTTTCTTGTGAGGGATTTTCTTGATGAGAGATTCTGTGCCAAGAAGCGGCCCCTAATTTGGTTGCTGGCTAATGCTGTGGGCAGTGCACGTCTGGCCAGTAGTCCAGTGTTCACTCTCTGTGCAATGTGGTGCTAAGTATTTGTTCAAAGAATAAAGGACCCTCTCACCATCAAGCTGCTGAAGTGTTCTAACAGCTTTCTGTTTTGAACTATGGAATTCCTGGCTGTGTTCATAAATACTGCTTCTACACAGCAGGCCTGACCATCTTCCTACCCCATTTCCACTCATCCATTCCAGCTGTGAATGCATTTCTGAGTTCTCCCTAGGAGTGCCCTGAGAGGGGAGTCAGGGTGTGGTTTTAAGGGTCCATGGAAGGCCAAAGGCAACATCTCAACACCATCTACCATGATACTAATACCAGGAACCTCATCTCCCATTCACCACGGATCTCAGTGCCTGGTCCAGGAATATACTTGGTGGCTGAATCCCTGGCATCTGGAGCAGGAGAAGACGATACCAGGACAAGTCAGGGGAGGGATCCAGAGGAGGTGGAGATGCTAGGAAGTGGAAGCATGCCCGTCAAGCCAGGCTGACATCTTGGGACATGGCCATACTCTTTTCTCCATCTCTAAGACTTCAGTCCTGGGGTTGCACATGGGCACTGGGCAGGAGGTCACAATCAGGGGAGGAGGTTTTGGGTAGCAACCATGGATGTGGGGACCATGAGATGGAGAAAGGGTGAAACCAGGGCTCTTAACACAGCTGAGGGGAAAAAAAGAAAAAAGTACTGCCCTGTTTATTTTCTTCTTCTTCTTCTTTTGTTTTTTTTTTTCATTTACACTATGGAAAAACCACCATGGAGATGTCATGGGAGAGCATGCAGAGGCCCAGCCCTCGGGAGGTGCAGATGTGTTTGGGGAGGTTCTTGTTTGCTTCCAGGTCCATCTCACACATTGTTCAGTCGGACCCTGTTACAGGTTGGCCGTGGCTTTCTGTCTCCTGCTTCTTCTCCTCCAGTTCGAGGGTTTGCAGGACCTTCCGCCTAGCAGGTGGTGGCCAGGGACTGGTGGATGGGCGGCTGGAAGCAGCGCACATGCTCCACGGTGGAACTGTCTGTCTCCACAGACTTCATGTACTTGTTCAGGATGGCAAAAACCTCATTGTTCAAGATCTGGTATTTCCTGATCCTGTCTGCCATCTTCTTTAGGGGCTGTAGAAGGACAGGGGCATGTAGGTTAGGAGTGGGAGGAGGGGACAGAGAGACCAAGAGCGAGGGAAGAATATAGTTGAGGGTGGGTTCCAGAGTCCTGATGCTTCCATAGTAATGCCCACTCTCTTGCTTAAAGGCCTCCTTTGGGAGCCCAGAGGTTGACAATGAGATGTGGACTTGACCATAAAACCCTTTAAATGAGTTTCAAAACTTACCACAAAGCTGCAGTAATTAAAATAGTGTGGTGCTAACATGAAGACAGACATATGGACCAGTGGATTGGACAGCCCAGAAATAAAGCCTCTCATATACGGTCAAATGGTTTTTGACAAAGTTGCCCGCAACATTCAATGGAGAAAGAATGGTCTTTTCAACAAATGGTGCTGGGAAGACTGACACACAAAATAAAGAAGATGGATTCTTAACTTTACACCATACACAAAACATAAGCTCAAAATGGATTAAAGACCGAAACATAAGAGCAAAAGCTATAAAACCTTTAGAAGAAAAAACAAAAAGCTTTGTAACACTGAGTCTGGCAACGACTTCTTGGAATATGGCACCAAAGCACAGGTATTACATAATACATTGGAATTCATCAAAATTAAAAAAGTATTTGCATCAAAGGATACTATCAACAGAGTGAAAAGGTGACTCAAAGAATGAAAGAAAACATTTTCAAATCTTGTATCTGAGTAGGGATTAATATCCAGAATATAGAAAGGACTCGTGCAATTAAATAACAGCAAACAAACAAACAAAACTAACCAGCCAAATTAAAAAGTGAGCAAAATACTTGAGCAGACATTTCTCCAAAGAAGGATAAACAAACAGCCAATAAGCACACAAAAAGATGATAATATCACTAATTGTTAAGGAAATGTGAATCAAAACCACAACGAGCGAGAGCCCACTTCATACATATTAAGGTGGCTAGTTCCAAAAATATACAGAAAATAACAAGTGCTGAGAGGATATAAAGAAACTAGGACTCTTATGCATTGCTGGTGAGAGAGTAAAATGGTGTTGTCCCTGGGGAAAACAGTATGGTGGCCCTCAAAAATTAATGACAGAATTACCACATGATCCAGCAATTCCAATGTTAGGTATATATCACAAAGCAATGAAAGCAGGGTCTGGAACAATTATCTGTACACTCATGACACAGCAGCACTATTCACAACAGCCAAAACGTGAGAGCATCTGAAGTGTCCATCAGCTGACCAACGGATAAACAAAATGTCATGTACACACACCATGGAATACTATTTAGCCTTTAAAGGAAGATGATTCTGATGCCTGCTCTTAATACAACATGGTACACCTTGAACACAGTATGCTGAGTTCAAGAATTCCACTTATATGAAGTACCTAGAGCAGTCAAATCCATAGAGAGAGAAAGTGAAAGGTCACCAGAGGCTGGAGGGAGGGAGGATGACGAGTTAGTGTTAACCAAGCACAGAGTTTCATTTGGGGAAGAAAAAAAGTTCTGGAGATGGAGGGTAATAACTAATAAATTGCAAATGCATTTTTAATTTTGATGGATTACATCAAAGGACACTATCAACAGAGTGAACCGGCGACTCGAAGAATGAAAGAAAACACTTTCAAACCATGTATCTGATCAGGGATTAATATCCAGAAAGAACTCCTGCAATTAAATAACAGCAAGAAAAAAAAAACAACAGGGGGATGGTTGCACAAGGTGAGCGAATTTAATGCAGTAAATAGTTCAAAATGATTACACTCTACTGAACTGAACACTTAAACATAGTTAAAATAAAAAAATTGTATGTTACATATATTCTACTTCAATGGAAATTGTCACCTTTATGAAGTGGTGCCTGCCCTTTTTCCCTCTCGGCTGGTCCTGGAGACCCACCCTTTGTTCCAGCCATCGATCTTCATGCCTCTGTGCCTTTACTCCAGCCGGTCCCTTTGTCTAGAACATCTCCCCCATTCTGCACCCTGTTTTCTGCCTGTCTCTTTGCGGTTGGTCATTCAGGACTTTGCCCAAGCATCGCCTCTCTGGGGAGCCTTCTGAGGCCCCTCCCCAGCCCCTCAGCCTGGTTTAGCTGGCCCTTCCTCACACTCCCAAGCAGCCCTGCTTACCCCAGCACAGCGCTCATCCCATCCCCATGCCTGCACAACAGTGTCTGTGCAGATGACGAAGCAGCATGAGCAGATTCTGACTGGGACAGGGAAGGTGTGTTTCAGCTCTGGAGGCTGGCCCTGCCCTGTGGGGTGACCTGATTCATCCTGGCGGCTTACAAGGCAGTGAATCATGCTTCCTATGAGAAAGTCATCAGCTGCTGAATGTCTCCGCACCTACCTGCGGTGAGGGGAGTTGGCCTCCACAAGGAGCTCACCCTCCTTGGCAGATGAAAGCCTGCTTGTCAGGCCTGGCCCCCTCTCCCAGGCCCCAGCCACGGGTTGCTTACCACATTCTTAATGATTTCGTCTTTCCCGTCCTGCCTCTGTACTTTGAGCAGGTGGTAACAGAAGTCGAACAGGTCAAAGCGACGCTGCTGGCCCAGCAGGACGATGATGGAGCAGCCAGCCCAGTTCAAGCCATCTCCGAAACACTGCCTGGGAGCGGGAGAGGTAGCAGCTGGAGTGAGAGGTGGGGAGGGTGGGGGGAGGAGCCCTCATCTTGGACCATCTCTGGGCCAGTTCTCTTAATCTGTAAAATGGGTACAAGGGAAGTTGCGAGTATGGATTCACTTGTTCCCAGGACTGAGGTTACAATATACGCCCTTCTAACCACAAAGAGGTGTCAGTCTGTCACCTCACTGAGGTAAGAAAAATCAATTTTGAAGAAGACAAATTTGCTAGAAAAAAAAATCCAACCAGCCTTTGAGATTTATTCAATCAATCAGAATTCTGATGAGATGCTGTCTCGGCTCTGGACAAGCATCAGAGGAAACCTGTGAGGTGAAGGGCCGTTTTGAACCAGACCCACTGGCCAGTGTAGGCTGAGAGGGCAGGGATGGCGGGGGATGGTGGGGCCATGAGCAGATGCTGCTGGGGGTGCTGCCAGTCTCTCACATCTGGTAAAGCTAAGCCTGCACACCCTCAACTCTCAAAAGCAATGCAGGCGATTTGGGAGGCTGTGGGGCATCTCTCGGCTGAATCTCTCGTCCTTCATCAGTAGCCGAATCTCACTGGAAAGGTTCCCAGCTTCCCCACTGCTGTCGCTGAAAGTGCAGCCTCTCTGGAAAACAGCCTTCCCATCCCACTCCCCGAGGGGGACCTCTGTGGCCCCCATGCACCTTTCCTCCAGAGCTCCTGGCTCTGGGGGGCAAGCCTGGTCCGCTCCCCTCACACTCTGCTTTTGCTGTGTAGCTGGGCAAGTGATCGGAGAATGGGGCTCTGCTTCTGTCTTTTCTGAGGACAGAACTGGGTCCCTCTCAAAGGCTCCCCTCCCCCTGTTTTTCAGGAGCAGAGGCCTCATGAGCAAGGTGGGGCTCAGCTGCTGCCAGTGGAGCCTTTATCTGTTCTATGAGCCCTGGGGTTCTGTGGGGGAGGTGGCAGAGTGCAGTGAGGTCTTGATGCTGAGCCCTCACCTGGGCTCCCTCCTGCCCCTTCCATTGGCCCACTTTCCAGTCTCGGGAAGACAGAACCTTAGAGGTCCGAGGCCTTGATGTGCAAACACTCCATCTCTGCCTCCAACTACCTGGAGCTTTTCCTGGGAGGTCTCCTTTTCCCCTCTAAGAACTGCATCCTAAGCAACGTTCCAGCTCAGTTGTAGTCTGTGAATTAAATTCCAATAATCCTCTTGTCCAATACTTTGTCCACCTGATGCAAAGAACTGACTCACTGGAAAAAACCTTGATGCTGGGAAAGATTGAAGGCAGGAGGAGAAGGGGATGACAGAGGATGAGATGGTTGGATGGCATCACCAACTCGATGGATATGAGTCTAAGCAGCCTACGGGAGTTGGTGGAGGACAGGGAAGCCTGGCGTGCTGCAGTCCATGGGGTTGCAAAGTCAGACTGAACTGAATCCTCTTGTCTCTCCTCTTGGGAATCTGTTGTCCTTCCTGTCCTTGCTGCCAGGTGGCCTCATTCAATCCACCTTATGTCTATACTCTCGCCTCCTCTAGGCTCTGTGAATCTCACACACCAGGAACCGTCTCTCCTTTCACTGGGCACTGGGTTACGTTCAGCACCTAGCACTCTGACCAACAGAGAGCATGCGCTCAGTAAACTGATGCTGGACCATCCCACCCCGCCCTCCTTTCTGACTGAGCTCTGGCTGTACGATGGCTCTTAGGAGGATGAACAGATTGGAGGGTGACCCCACCTTCCCGGGGCTACTCACTCAGCTGTGAACTCGTTGGTCCCCACGGGGATGCAGTAGACGAACTGCATGGCACTCCAGAGCCGGTGGAATTCTACACACTCGTCCACGTGCATGACGCCATTGGTGGGCGGCGGGCCCCGCCAGACAGGGTCCTGCAGGTAGCTCCGGATGCGGGTCAGGATGACCTCGAACATGGACAGCCCACAACACAGTCGCTCCTTGGTCAGTAAGTCGCCTTCCCGAGCAATGGCGATTTGCTGGGAACAGGAGAGTACACGGACAATCCCATCACATCTCAGATACCATTTTCCACCTCCCACCCAATATTCTCAAACTCTGAAGCTGGCTGCATCTGTAATTTGTTCACCAGAACTGATGTCTTGCCCAGAGCAGGCAAGATAGTTTATAAACCTTAGTTCAACTGCAGGGAAGTCTTTGGGTAAGTAAAATCTAGGAGCCATTGATAAAGGAATAGTTTAAAAAATTTTAAATCTACCTATGGATATAGGCAGATCTATAAAGAGTCAGGTAAGGTGGTCTGTGGTGTTGGAGAAGATTCTTGTGAGTCCCTTGGACTGCAAGGAGATCAAACATCAATCCTAAAGGAAATCAATCCTGAATATTCATTGGAAGGACTGATGCTGAAGCTGAACTCCAATACTTTGGCCACATGATGAGAAAAACTGTCTCCTTAGAAAAGACCCTGATGCTAGGAAAGATTGAAGGCAGGAGGAGAAGGGGATGACAGAGGATGAGATGGTTGGATGGCATCACTGACTTGATGGACATGAGTTTGAGCAAGCTCTGGGAGTTGGTGATGGTCAGGGAAGCCTGAAGTGCTGCAATCCATGGGGTCACAAAGAGTCGGACATGACTGAGCAACTGAAGTGAACTGAACAAAGAGTCAGACATGACTGAGGGACTGAACAACAGCAACCTACCTAAATGCTAGGAAGCCTTTGAAAAGACTTAGATGATACAATTACTAGTATTATTGTTACTACTGACCTATTACTACCACTAGTGAACACTCACTGTGTGTGTAATATACCAGGCCCTGTTCTATGCACTTGCTAAGTACTGACTTTATTTACTCTTCACATAAACCCCATGTGGTAGATGTCATTATTATCCCTGTTTTATTGAAGAAGAATCTGAGGTTCAGAGAGGCAGTCAGTGAGTGGAAAAGCTGGGATTTGAATCCCAGTAGTCTAGATATGTGGATTAAATTGTTAAATGAATAGAGCAAGATGCAGAAAAGGGCATACACTAGAATCCTATTAAAAGACATCAATAACACAATCCCACAGACAGACACACAGAACTCTGTGTGTGGGGGTGTGAAAGTGCAAAACATTCTAGAAGGATTACCATCAGTTGTGAGAACAGATGGGCTTGGAGAAGTAGGTAGGATATTCACTTTTTAACACAAATACTCTGTATGGTTTAATGTGCTACACTGAGCATATGCTTACTCTTAAAAATTTACCATTGATTTTACAGAATTATTTCCTCCAGTTAGAAGTTTTCTCACCACTGTCAACAATCTCTATTCAGAATTTAAACTGGCTGATCATCTGGCTTCTAGTTATTGTATCTCTAATAATCAGCAGGCTAGACTAGCACATCAAAACACGTTACCATCTATAGTAGGAAAAAACATCTGGGAATAGAGATCACAAAACCAAATGCAAAGATAATAAATATTAACATCTAAGTTCAAAGTAAGATCTTGAGATCTAGGGATAAAGCTAAAAAGGGCTGGCTTCTGAAACTGAGAGGTCCCCAGGGCGCTTCTGGGATCAGCTCCCCAGAGAGTTCAGGGTGGCTGGGGGGAGCCCACCTGATTACCCCCAGTACAGCACAAAACTGTGAATTGGGGAAGAATTTGACAACCTGTGTTTCAAACAGGAGGGAGAGGGAACCCTGATCACAGTGACTCATCTTGGTTCCAGGGGCAGAGAAAGAACACTCCAGAGCAGAGAGCGGCCACAGTTCATCAGAAATGCCTCTTTTGAAAAAGCCTGACCCCCGTGCTTGACTCTGTTCTCGCCAGGCAATGCTCTGCGCTGGTGCCTAGACTCTGGCAGGGCTCCCTACTTTAGGAAGAGAGGGCCTGGTACAGAGAAGATGCTGTGTAAGGAAAGAATCCACACTTGTTCTTGAGTCATGGATATTCTCCTTCAGAAGCCAACATAGAGAGCTCTGGTTTTCCAGATAATCTCCTGAGCATTTGGTTAATCTGAATCAGTCCTCAGGGGCTGACAGTTGCAGGAGGACCTAAAGAATTAGCAACAGGGCTTATAATGGGTTGGCCAAAAAGCTCTGTTGGTTAATGATTATGTCGTTCAATACAGTTCTTGGTGAAAATGAAAAATGTGTTTTATTTTTACTTAAAATCAAATGATTATTTTGGCTAACCCAATAAATCTGCAGACAGGCCTTGAACTCTGGTGACCCTGAAATACAGTCAATCAAAGGGCCTTGGCTGAAAAGGGCATGGGCTTTGTCCCTTTCCTGGAAAAGAGTTTACCTTTACGGGTCCTCCTATGATCTATGAAAGTAAAGTCTGGAAAAAAAACCTGTAGAAACGTTATTAAAAAAATTAAAAAAATACTCCCATAGATCCCATCACCCAGAGACAAGCTTTCTTAAGATACTCATGTATGATTTGTATGTATATGATTATGTATAGGTATCTATTTTAACAAAATTTGTATCAACTATCTACATTGTCTTTTTCTCAAGATATTAGTACTATAAAAAAACCATTTCCTTCAATATCTTCAGTAACATGGTTTTTTTAATGGCTAAATAAAATAGCCATTGATATACCTCATTTATTTAATCCTACTCTTTAAACATTTTTTAAAATTTAAATTTATTTGTTTTTAATTGGAGGATAATTGCTTTGCAATATTGTGTTGGTTTTTGCCACACATCAACATGAATCAGCCATAGGTATACGTATGTCCCCTCCCTCTTGAGCTTCCTTCTAATCCTACTCTTGTTGGTTAAATTGTTCACAAATTTTCAACATTATAGACAGATAATAAGTAATTACTCTTATGTGAGTGTGCTCAGTTGCTCAGTGTGTCCGACTCTTAGCGACCCCATGGACTATATAGCTTGCCAAGCTCCTCTGTCCATGGAATTCTCCAGGCCAGAATACTGGAGGGGTTACCATTTCCTTCCCCAGGGGATCTTCCTGACCCAGGGATTAAACCCGTGTTTTCTGCATCTCCTGCATTGGCAGGGGGATTCTTCACCACTGCGCCACCTGGGAAGCCCTGTTTTCCTTATGTGCGTGTGTGTATATATGCATATACACTTAGTACACTTCTTGAGCTTATCTCTGGTTATTTTCTTAGGCTAAAATCCTAGGACTATTCAAAGAATACAAGTAGTTTTAAAAGGCTTTTGCTACCTAGTGACAAGCTAGTCCCAAGAAAAGCTGAACCGCTGTGCATCTATCTGTGCCAAGTCTGATACTTCATTGTCATGAAGAAAAGTTCTTAACAAACTTCGGAGATGAATAGCTGTACCCCACTTGGTCACATTTCACTGATTACTGGTAAGGCAGAATGCATTTTCTTATGCTTGTTTCTTATGTTTGCTGCTTCCTTTATATTTTTTATGTTTTGAGTTTCTGTTCATGCCCTTGTTTCTTTTAATATGATTTTTCTTTCTGCTCCAAAAAAGTGCATTATAGATTATTATCACATATAATTTGTGACTGTGTTTTTTTTTTAATATATATAATTTTATTACAAAATTTTTTTAAAAAAACAATGCAACATTCTCGTTCTAGAAAACCCAAAATTTGCTATTGATGCTAATTTCTATGAGTTTGCTCTGCTA
Organism: Antilocapra americana; assembly: GCA_007570785.1. Taxonomy (NCBI): domain Eukaryota; kingdom Metazoa; phylum Chordata; class Mammalia; order Artiodactyla; family Antilocapridae; genus Antilocapra; species Antilocapra americana. Next base: position 38,353,496 of record ML660765.1, read on the forward strand.
CCATACACAAGTCAAGAAATTAAAGAAACCATTAAATATTTAGAAACATTTAACATCAGAAGCTCGAAAATCTAACTGTATGTAGTAGCCCCTCAAAAAGCCACAACTTGCATTTTTAAAACAGTATTTTCTCTACAAAGAATTTTATCAGCTATACAAAAATCTGTACAGTTTTTATACTGAAGCTAATATTGAGCTGCACTTGAATTCTCATTCTTAGCAAAACAATTGCCTGAGCACACACGCACACTCCACACACATCATTACAAGATAGCCATTTATTCTTCATCTTCCTCCTCCTCCTCATCTTCATCTTCCTCCTCCTCCTCCTCCTCATCTTCTGGTTCATTCTTCTTCTTGGAGCCTGTCGGCCTGCCAGGACCCTTTTTTCCCACTTCACTCTTGCCCTTGGCACGGTATGCAGCAATATCCTTTTCGTATTTCTCCTTTAGCTTAGCTGCTTTCTGTTCATACGGCTGTTTATCTTTGGCTGACTGCTCAGACCACATTTCACCCAATTTTTTTGCAGTATCCCCAATGGATAAGCCAGGGTGTTCGCTTTTGATCTTTGGGCGATGTTCGGAGCAAAACAGGAAGAAGGCAGATGGAGGCCTTTTCGGAGCGTTGGGATCTTTTTTCTTTCCCTTCTTGTCACCTTTAGGAGGGACATAATTTTTCATCTCCCTGTCGTAACGAGCTTTGTCATTTTTTGCCATGTCTTCGAACTTGGACTTTTCCTTGGCAGACATGGTCTTCCATCTCTCGGAACATTTCTTGGAGAACTCTGCGAAGTTGACTGAGGAGTCGGGGTGCTTCTTCTTGTGCTCCTCGCGGCAGGTCTGCACGAAGAAGGCGTACGAAGACATCTTGCCCCGCGGCTTGTTGGGGTCGCCCTTCCCCATGATGCTGCGGCTGTGGTGGAGGCGGCGTGTCCACCTGGCGAAAGATTTTCCTCCGAGTTCCGCGCAGCGGCCGCGCCTGACCGCGACGCTGCTGTCCCGGCTCCGGCGTGAACTGGTCCGTGACTGTGTTTTTAATATCTACTATGTGTGTATGTGTGTGTTTAACATAAATTTCAGTCATTTCTTTTTAGTCCCACTCAGTGGGGGAATTTTTTTCTCTCTCTCTGCCATTCTTTTCTGTTAATAAGGGTATAGAGAAAGCATTTGTGAAATCATGTGGAAATAGATTTCTGTATGGAGTACTCTGCTTACACTTAGGATACTTCAGAGAAGATTAATATCCCATTGCCCACTCTTTCCTTTCTGTTTTTTGGAAGTTTTTACTTATTTGTTTGTCATAATGACTATGAAAGGCAGCTCAGCTATTTGCCCATTTTACAAGTGGGAAAACGAAGATCAAAAATATTAAATCCTAGCACTAGATTATACAACAGTTCAGGGATAAAGCTGGGAAGAAGAGTCCTTCAACTCCCTGACAGAACACTCTTTTCATGATAGCACTGGGCAGCAAACCAGGTCACCTCAGTTTTTCCTAGAAACAAATACAAGCATTGTGGCACAATCGAACCCTTCTGACATTAAATATGTAGCAGAATCTCCCTATCATTGACCTAGAAGTTTTGTGAGTTCCCTAAACCCTAGCAAGCTTGGAAGTTAATATTTAAAAATTTTTTCTTTTGTCTACAGGAGGACTAAGTTTTGGACTAATTCCTTAAGGGCTGGGAGACTTATACAACTGGCATTTCCTCTCCGGCAGAATGTCTAGGCTTTTGTTTGTTAAATATCAGCATTTGACAAATTGAGATTTCCACCAGTCCCAGGGAAATAGTGTTCACCAGAACAGGGAAGGAATTCACATACTTCTAAGTGGAAACACATGCCAAAGCCTGGGTGCGAGAGGCCAGATTCTTGTAGGATGACACCAGCCCTGGAGCAGACACATTTATATGTTGCTGGCTTGGGGGACTTCTCCCTAAAAGGCAATCTCTAGAGGATCTTCTGTGTTCAGCTCCGGAAAGCCAAAAAAGAAAATGTTCATATTTCACAGTATCTAAATTCTCTTGGTGGTGACTAAAGAACCCAAATGCCACTAAATGTTTAGTCAAGCTCATCAGCTTGACACCTGGGCAGATGGGCCTCTGCCCTGGGCTCCAACAAATTGCCATGGTTTTTGAGAGAAGAGACTGCCTTTTGCTCTCTGTGGAGGACGAAAGCTTTCTGATCATGAGCTTCTGTGACAGGAGAGAGGACCTTAGGGATGCAAGTCCAAGAGTGGATCTGAATCCTAAACCTTTGAAATAGTCGGTTTTGTTGAACAAAGCAAGCCATCATGGTATGTCTCACTACAGTGCTCTGTTTTCTCTTCTGCCTGAATATCCCTGCCCCCCGCCCCCCCGCCCCTAAATGCCTGATTCAACTTGAATCAACTTGAAAGGAGACAATATATGCTTCCTGTTACCTCACTTTCTCCCGGTGTCTTTTTCCCAACTACCTGCACTGTCTGTGAGTTCTCTGAAGGCAGGGGTCCTCTTTCACTCATCTCCCTATATAGATACAGGCTTATAAAAATGAGTTTTAACTACAGAATTAACACCTGAGCTCACTGACCTTTGAAAATATGAGAACATTACAGATAAAGCTGTGTTTGATCTCCCCATCCATCTCTGTCTCTTTCACTTCTCTTCACAAGTTGCCACCGTTATGAACTGGGCACTTTCATGTCCTAGGAAAAGTTTCACTTTATATGGTTTTTTGGTATGTGTTTAAAAAAATCCACATAGCATCAAACTCCGTGACCTGTTGTGCAACTTCCTTTATTCACCTAACCGTGTGTTTATGATCTGTCCACACTGATATATCTAGATCTGACTTTCCCTTTTCATTATGATTTGGCAGGTATTCATCATTTAAATGATTTTACCCCATTTTATTTAGTGAACATGCTACTGATTGATATTTAGGTTGCTTCCAGTTTTTGCTTTAACAAACAATGCTGTGATAAACATCTTGTGCTCATGTAATTTTTTTTCTTCTTTAGCAAAGATAGGGCTTCCCTGGTGGATCAGATGGTAAAGAATCCACCTGCAATGTGGGAGACCTGGGTTTGATCTCTGGGTTGGGAAGATCCCTGGAGGAGGGCATGGCACCCCATTCCAGTACTCTTGCCTAGAGAATCCCCAAGGACAGAGGAGCCTGGTGGGCTACAGTCCGTGGGGTTGCAGAGTCAGACATAACTGAGAGACTAAGCACAGCACAGCACAGCACCCAAAGGTGAACTGCTGGCTTGCAGGGTGGGTGGTTTAATTCTGAGAGATAACAGCAGAATTCTTAATACTTAACGGGGAGTAACAGATACTTGTCTGACTTCCTTCTTTCTTGGCAGGACAGATAACAGAGGGTGTAGGCCTGAGAGTCAACAAATCTCATTCCAGACCAGCTCCTGCCACTACCAGGCTGGGTGCTGTTAGACTTTCTGTTTCTCTCTCTGGACCTCAGTTTCCAAATCCATAAGGAGGAAGTTGGACTAAATGCTCTCTCTCCCTCTAAAGTTCCTTTAGGTTCTATGAGTCCATGATAGGAGGATCGTACCTGAGGTGTCCCCAGCCGCTCTATCAGAGGGACCAGGTGAAGTGGGGCGTACTTGGCTTCCAGGCGTTTCATCCGGACCTCCAGACGCTCGCCCTCTGCAAAAGGAATGGTAGGCAGAAAATGAAACCCAGGGCGCATAGAGGGAAATGGGAAAGGAAGAGCTCTCAGAGGACTTGGTGATATACTTGCATCTCAGCACTTAGAAGGAGTGTGTACAGCTGTTTTCCTTAGTTCTGGCAAGTGTGGTCAGGACTCACTACAAGGAAACCTGTTCTGTTATCTTTGTCCAGTGGAATCATCTACCTCATGGGGTGGTGAGTTACTCATCACTTGAAGGATATAGACGAACCTAGACAGCAACATACTAGGGATGTTCTAGAAGGACCAAGGAACAGGCCTGGAGCATCATTTACAATTCTAGCATTAACAGCTGCCCAAGGCTTTAACCTTATCCTTTTCTGACTGCAGATCTGAGTTTACTGAGATCAAGAGAGCATAAGATTCAAATTCAAATGGCTAGTTTTTAAAATTAATCTATTTTTAATTGAAGAGTAATTGCTTTAGGGAATTTTGTTGTGTTCTGCCAGACACCAACACAAACTAGCCATAGGTGTACATATATCCCCTTCCTCTTGAACCTCTCTCCCATCTCCCACCCCATCCCACCCTTCTAGGTTGTTACAGAGTCCCTGTCTCAGTTTCCTGAGTCACACAGCAAATTCCCGTTGGCAATCTATTTTACATATGGTAATATAAGTATTTAGCTGCTTTCAGAGGTCTCTTACCTTTGATGTAGACTCTAGGCAAGATGTTTTGGAAGGGTGCAGCATGAAGCAAATCACAGACTTCCTCCTGAGACTGCAAACAGAGAGAGAACTTTTATTTTAAATCAGGAAGAATTTTCATCACCAAAGGTTTGAACACTGGAGTCAGTTAGACCTGAGTTCAAACCCTGACTCCTCTCCTTAACTAGCTGTGGGATCTTAAAGCAAAGTCGCTCAGTCGTGTCCGACTCTTTGCAACTGCATGGACTGTAGCCTACCAGGCTCCTCCGTCCATGGGATTTTTCAGGCAAGAGTACTGGAGTGGGGTGCCACTTCCTTCTCCAGGAGATCTTCGCAACCCAGGGATCGAACTCAGGTCTCCCGCATTGTAAGCAGACACTCTTCTTTGATACCTCCAATAATCAAGATCTCAGTGCTTCTGGAGGTAGCCCAATCCATTTAAAAACTCTAATAAAAGAACGAATAAACAAATGGGACCTAATTAAAATTAAAAGCTTCTGCACTGCAAAGGAAACTATAAGCAAGGTGAAAAGACAGCCTTCAGAATGGGAGAAAATAATAGCCAATGAAGCAACGGACAAACAATTAATCTCAAAAATATATAAGCAACTCCTGCAGCTCCATTCTAGGAAAATAAACAACCCAATCAAAAAGTGGGCCAAAGAATTGAACAGACGTTTCTCCAAAGAAGACATAAAAATGGCTAACAAACACATGAAAAGATGTTCAACATCACTCATTATCAGAGAAATGCAAATCAAAACCACAATGAGATATCACTTTACACCACTCAGAATGGCTGCCATCCAAAAATCCACAAGTAATAAATGCTGGAGAGGATGTGGAGAAAAGGGAACTCTCTTACACTGTTGGTGGGATTGCAAACTAGTACAGCCTCTATGGAAAACAGTGTGGAGGTTCCTTAAAAAATTGCAAATAGTCCTGCCATATGACCCAGCAATCCCACTGCTGGGCATATACACCGAGGAAACCAGAATTGAAAGAGACACGTGTACCCCAGTGTTCATCGCTGCATTGTTTACAATAGCCAGGACATGGAACCAACCTAGATGCCCATCAACTGATGAATGGATAAGAAAGCTGTGGTACATATACACAATGGAATATTACTCAGCATTAAGGAAAAATTCATTTGAATCAGTTCTACTCAGATGGACGAAACTGGAGCCCATTATCCAGAGTGAAGTAAGCCAGAAGCAAAAACAATACAGTATATTAACGCATATATATGGAATTTAGAAAGACGGTAACGAGAACCCAGCATGGGAGACAGCAAAAGGAACGCAGATGTATAGAACAGACTCAGGGCCTCTGTGGATGAGGGAAAGGGTGGGATGATATGGGAGAATGGCATTGAAACATGTTAATTATCATATGTCTAAGCAATAGCCGGCTCAGGACTGATGCTTGGGACTGGTGCAACGAGATTTCCCAGGGGGAGGGAGGAGGGAGGGGGGTTCTGGAGGGGGAGCATATGTAAACCCATGGTGATATCATGTCACTGTTTGGCAAAACTAATAAAAAAAAATGTTTAATTAAAAAAATAAAAAAAAATCAAAATAAAAAAAAATAAATAAAAAATAAAAACTCTAATGGTTAGAGTTTTAAACCATAGCAACTTCCCAGTAGTTCCCATTCAATATCCTTGTTCTGCTCTTTAGAGTAGTACTGAATGTGTTTTTCTAGCCTGTATCTTTAGTCACCCTCCCATTTCTTTCCTCCTTTCAGGGCCAAGCAGCTTATAGGAGCCTTTTACCTCTCTCTCCATTTCCTAATCTTCACTTCCCTTCACAGCAAACAAAAGTATCACGGCCTGCTATAGCATGTCATGGCAATGGCTGGGGCAGAGATCGCTGCTCTGTCACCAAGTACAGTGGACAGCTTTTAGTCCTCCTGGTGTTGTTAGGCACTATGACAATGAGTTCTGCTGGGGTCCATTGTTTCAATTTCTTTTTAGAGTCTCTTGCAGCTATGACTTCTAACCATTCTTTAAATGTTGATTTTCTCCAAGGCCCTTCTTTTCCTCTCACTTTACTCTACACAGTTTGTCTCATCTATTCCCAGGTCTGCAAGCACTGCCTTTGATTTGTCAGCTCTATTTCCAGCCAGATGCCTCTTTCAAGCTCCAGATTTGGATAACTACCTCCTTGCTAGATATTTCCGAAGCTTCACATTTCTAAAGCTGACCTCCTCCCTTTCTTATCTCAGGTTCCTTTACTCCTAGAATGGCACAATAACCTCATCTGCCCATGTCTAATACCTGGGGCTCATTTTCTCGCTCTTCCTCACTTCTTATGACCAGTAAGTCCTTACATCTTGAATTCTCTTCACATTGACCACAATATTATGAGCTCCTTAAAGGCAGGAATGTTGAGTGCCTCTATTTCTACTTTTTATCTCCAATGCCCAGTACATAACAGTCTTGCAATAATTATTAAATGAACGCATATTTGCAACCTTCAGGACCAGAGGTTGTTCGGGGGTGCTTCCTGTTAGCATGCTTCTTGTGAGTTCTCTACCTTGTAATGCCATTTGTTAATGAAGGTGAGGAAACAGAAGGGTGTGGTTTCCTCACCAAGGTGGGAAAGCATTGTCTGGAAGGTTCCCAAGGATGAACTATGTGGTCATTTGCATGATGAGGTGGCTACACATTCTGCAAGTGGAAGGTATTTGTTTGGCATTCATGAGCTGAGGCCATCACATGATGTCCAGTTCAGAGCACACAAGGCCTGTGTCAGGGATCTGAACAGGCTTCACAGTAGGCACCTATGGTAATGCTGACCAACTCTCATCCAGTCTCTAAAGGATCACACTTTGCTGTCCATCTACTAGGAAACCATCTGGCCCTGGCCTATGAAGTGGGTTTCTTCCCAACTCCTCTCCCAGAGCTCTTTCTGCACCAGTGACAGCAGCTTTCTGTTATTTGAATCCACCGTATGCACACTCATTGCTGAATTTCTACCTTCTCTCTGGGAGGCTCACTAACCTATCTCCCTGCTGTTTGCTTAGTAAATCTCTACTCTTCTTTCAGATCTCAATTTAAGCATCATTCCTTCCATGGAGACTTCTTGGATCCCTCCAATACCTCTCTGCCCAAGGGGTTCCTTTGATATATGTCCTCAAAGAACCAAGCTCTCTTCCTTTCCAGCATTTGAACTCAGTCTGTATTGCACATGTCTGTATGTGACTATTTGATTAATATCTACCTCCCTCTACTGGAATGTAACATTCATGAAGGTAGGGACAATGATTATTTTTGACTATATTTTTTTTTTACCAGGAATAATCACAGTGACTAGCAGATAGCAAATGCTTAATAAGTATGTGGAATAAAAGTTGAAAGTCTGTGGCACATAAGGGAATTTAGACTTAGGACAGAATCTCTCCTATTCTGGGTTTTCTTAACAGGTCTAGATGTTTTCCCTAATCACTACAGGAAGAATTTTTTCTGCAGTGTTACTGATTACTCTGTATGAATACTTCTAAGAAATGCTCAACAGGGCAAGATTTTCAGGTGTTTATTTTCTATTCCACTCTCTCTTCCTCCCTGTTTTTTCCTACTTGTATGTAGTTACTAAATATTACTACACATACATTACTTCAAAAAATTAAACTGGAAGAAACTTTGAAAGTACTTTGAATTTTAAAATAAGGAGCTTTTGGGGTCTTGATGCTAGAATCAGAGGGAAGGAAATAAAATCTTAGCAAGGCACTTGGTCCAGCACAGAACAATACTTGCTTGGGATTAATAATGTAAAAAGTATTTGCTTTTTTTTTTTCTCCTTTTGTTACACTATAGTTAAGGAAAAAAAATCACAGATAAAGAGCAAAATACAAATGTTACAGAAAATACAGCTGTGACAACATAAAAGTAAAAGAGCAGCTGACAGGAAGTAGGAGATAGAAGTCTAGAAGTTGAAGTGAGGTCTGTTGATTTCCTCATCTTTCATGGAAAGAGTCAAGATACTAAATAATGTTACTGAAGGAAGTGTAAGTATACTATTTCTGATTACAAGATAGGACCATATAAGTTAAAAAATGTGACATAATCAAATACTGAGAGGAAGAGAGGGAACAGGGGTAAATGACCTAAAATTTCATCTTTACAATTAGGGAGTCAATAAGCATTGCTTAAAGTTACACATGAAGAAATAGAGGTTAACCCCATATTACCATGCATTATGGAGATAACAAGTAGAACTAGAAACAGAAATGATTAAAGCAGGTTGCCTTGGGGATGGAGATGCAGATGTGGGGAGGTGCAGTGGAGCCAATAAAGCTTTTCATCATAAGCTCATTTATACTATTTATCATGTGCAATTAAGAACAGTTTAAAAGAAACAAAATGAAGAGGTTGGATTAGATGGTCCAACAGACACTTAAATGGTCTGTAAGGGTCCTTCCAGAAAAACATCTATTTCTGCTTTATTGACTATGCCAAAGCATTTGACTGTGTGGATCACTATAAACTGTGGAAAATTCTGAAAGAGATGGGAATACCAGACCACCTGAGCTGTCTCTTGAGAAACCTGTATGCAGGTCAGGAAGCAACAGTTAGAACTGGACATGGAACAACAGACTGGTTCCAAATAGGAAAAGGAGTACGTCAAGGCTGTATATTGTCACCCTGCTTATTTAACTTACAGGCAGAGTACATCATGAGAAATGCTGAGCTGGAGGAAGAACAAGCTGGAATCAAGACTGCTGGGAGAAATATCAATAACCTCAGATATGCAGATGACACCACCCTTATGGCAGAAAGTGAAGAGGAACTAAAAAGCCTCTTGATGAAAGTGAGAGAAGAGAGTGAAAAAGTTGGCTTAAAGCTCAACATTCAGAAAACTTAGATCATGGCATCTGGTCCCATCACTTCATGGGAAATAGATAGAGAAACAGTGGAAACAGTGTCAGACTTTATTTTGGGGGCTCCAAAATCACTGCAGATGGTGACTGCAGCCATGAAATTAAAAGATGCTTACTCCTTGGAAGGAAAGTTATGACCAACCTAGATAGCATATTCAAAAGCAGAGACATTACTTTACCAACAAAGGTTTGTCTAGTCAAGGCTATGGTGTTACCAGTCATCATGTATGGATATGACAGTTGGACGATGAAGAAAGCTGAGCGCTGAAGAATTGATGCTCTAGAACTGTGGTATTGGAGAAGAGTCTTGAGAGTCCTTTGGACTACAAAGAGATCCAACCAGTCCATCCTAAAGGAGATCAGTCCTGGGTGTTCATTGGAAGGACTGATGTTGAAGCTGAAACTCCAATACTTTGGCTACCTCATGGGAAGAGTTGACTTATTGGAGAAGACCCTGATGTTGGGAAGGACTGGGGGCAGGAGAAGGGGATGACTGAGGATGAGATGGCTGTATGGCATTGCTGACTCGATGGACATGGGTTTGGGTAAACTCTGGGAGTTGGTGATGGACAGGGAGGCCTGGTGTGCTGCAATTCATGGGGTCATAAAGAGTCGGACACGACTAAGCGACTGAACTGAACTGAAGAGTCCTTCCCTAGGCTTGGCCCCAGGTGCTTTGTATTCATTTTCTGCTTTACCCCTGTGATTCAGGTCTGATAATCCCTAGCCTACGTGTAAGCATGGTGAGACTTTTGGGGGATGGACTGTCCCAACCAGGTCCACATAGTGATACAGAAGCAGCAGGGCTGATACTAGGACCCAGGGCCACCTCATTTCCACACCCATTGCTTTTCCATAGCCACCCATGCAGCCAAATCCTTGGGAAGCTTGAAATACTGCCCCCTGCATTATACATGCACTTTATGAAAAACACATTCAATTGTTAAAAATAGAGACAGAAGGAAATTACTATAAAATCTCATTCTTGAGAAACTTTTTAGCCTCACACATATCTGATGGTAAAGAATCCACCTACAGTGCAAGGGACCCAGGTTTGATCCCTGGGTTGGGAAGATCCCCTGGAGAAGGGCATGGCAACCCGCTCCAATATTCTTGCCTGGAGAATCCCATGGACAGAGGAGCCTAGTGAACTACAGTCTATGGGGTCTCAGACTTGGATACAACTGAGCGACTAACACGTTCATATATGATAAGATTACATCATTCTTGGCTTTATTTACTGGGATTTTGGTCCTACCAACTAATATTCTTTCAACTAAAAAAACAAAACAAAACAAAAAACTTTGACATATATATGCAACTGAAGAAGAATGAAGAGTCTCATGTCACCCTCTAGCTGAAAAAATAGGCGAAAACTGACACTTCTTTTTCCTAAAATCCAGAGGTTACGTCTGTCCTGAACTTGTGTAAATGATTTCTTTGCAGGCAACTAATTTTTGAAGTTCTTCTGGTGTAATTCCAAGGTAAATAACTGGATTGCTCATGTGCTCAACCTATCCCTATACATTCCTTCTGCCCGCCCCCCTCCCAAACCACACTCTGCTTATTCTTGTCCGTCCTGCAAAGTCCCATTCAAAGATTCAGTGTCTAGGAGTCTTCCAAGCCCCTTCAGTCTCTAGTAGTTTTCTCTTTAAAAATTGATCAGTATACTTATTCATCCAGGTCCTCACCAAGCTATGTGTAGGCTGGGCTCTCTAATCCGGCCCCAGCCTAGGGTGCTTTTTAGGGAGAATCCGAGCAGCATCTCATATCCCATGCAAACAGCTCTCAAGAGTCTTCTTAGAGGGCCCAAGCACACGCAGGACCTGCCCTTCACCTGCTCTGAAAGGCCATCAGAGGACAACAGAGAACATGGTATAATACTATCTAGAGACCAGACAAGGAGGTGCCAAACTCTCCACATTTTCATTCTGACCAGGATGCAGCCTGAGCAGAAATGAAGTCAATCATTCAGCAAACAGTAGGCATCTACTATATACCAAGTCGCTCTGTGAGGTGAAGCTACAATAGGAAGTGAGGCAGACCTAATGCACAGTCCTTACCAAGATGAGGAGGGAAGTGAGTGACATGGGCAGTTCTAGTAAGTGCTGTATGGGGTATGTGGGAGTTATGGGAATACGTAATAGTGGCCACTGATGCAGACTTCTGGGGAGGATGATGGGGAAGGATTTCAGGAGAAAAAATACTGAGACGTGAACCAAGGCTAAGTGTTGGACAGGTAAGGGTGAACAGCACCTGCCAAAGGCCCCAAAGCAAGAGGGACTGCAGTGGGACTGGGGCTGACAGTTGAATAAGATCGAAGCTTTCAGTGCTGGGGGAAAGTGGCATGAGATAAGGAAAGAGGGCTGAGCAGGACCTTGTAAGCTTGGCTTAGATGTTTGGATGCTATCCTGATGGTTTTAATCAGGGAAGTGGCATGATCCCATGTGTAGTTACACCTTTTGGCTGCGAGAGAGAAAGACAGCATGGTGGGAGGTTGAGGGGTAGGGGAGCTAAAGGGGTGCTGGAATAGGTCAAGCAAGAGATTGCAAGGCCTGGAGTAGTGGCCAAGGAGCCAGAGTGGGAAGCAGATATCAGAGACCCAAATGCAGACTGGATGTGTCAGCAGAGAGAGAAAGGACACATGAGCTGGGCCTCTCATAGGGTCAGAAGACACAGCAAGACCACAGGCAGGAGGAAGCTGAGAACAGATCCGGGCAAGGTGATCTTCTGTGGACATCCAAGAGGAGATGTCTAAAAGGCAAGCAGACATAAGGCCTAGGGCCTCATGGAGTCCGCAAAGTGGACCTAAACTTGGGAATCATATGAGGATGGAATGGACTCCAGGGGCAAGGAATACACAAGTGCAAGGCGTGAGTGGGCACTTCTCCAGGGGGCTGGATCTTTCCGATATTTCAGTTTCTCTGACTCTATGAAACCAAACAAAGAGAAAGTGCACAGTGGCATTTGTGATGAAGGGGAGACTGATAAATTTTGGGCACGTCCTAGTCTACCAGCACACAACCTGAACAGGGACAGCAGGCCACCTTTCCTGCCAGGTGTGGAGCAGAATGCACTGATGTTACCTTTTCCCTTCCTCCCTTCGGTTAATCAAACATTCATGGAGTGCTTACTGTTTTCTGACCAGAGTGGGGCCTGGATGCTGCAGGAAACATGATGACAGCTAAGACTAGATAAACTAGATTTTAATAAAATTCGTAATTTAATGGAGGAAGAGGGTTAAGGACACTTGTGACTGGGAAATAAACAGAATCACTAGGTACAAAAGAAACTGGCAACTAAGGGCTCTGGAGACTCAAAGGAAAGAGAAATAACACCAGGTGTCTCGCAGAGAATAGGCACTTGATAAAGTGTGTGCTGAACACGAGACCTGGGGGGGAATGAGGTAATGGTGGGCTTGGGAGGATGGGTGGGGAAAGACACAACCACAGACAGAGGGAAGATGAGATCAGAGTTGAGATGGCTGGTGTATACAGAGCAGGAGATCATTTGCTCTGTCGGGGAATGAGGGAGAGGTGGGTTGGTGAGCTGCAGGCAGTCAGACCCCTCTGTATTAGGGGACTTCCAGGAAAGGCAAGTCAAAGCTCCTTGCTGGGCTGTGGGAAGAGGAGGGAAGAGGCTCTGGTAACCTCATTTCATACAAAGGCTCTGGAGAAATATGGACCTAGCCCCAGCAGCTTGGAGGATTTAATAATTTCCCCAGTGGCTCATCTGCTTCATGGATTATAGCCTTGTCATGGCGAAGGGGTTTGCGTAATTCAGTGAAGCTATGAGCCATGCCATGCATAGACAAGACAGACAAAGCTGGCTTAAAACTTGGCATTCAAAGAACTAAGATCATGGCACCCAGTTTCATCGCTTCATGGCAAACAGAAGGAGAAAAACTGGAAACAGTGACAGACTTTATTTTCTTGTGCTCCAAAATCACTGCAGATGGTGACTGGAGCCATGAAACTAAATGTCATTTGCTCCTTGGAAGGAAAGCTATGACAGATAGAGACATCACTTTTGTCTGTATAGTCAAAGCTACAGTTTTCCAGGAGTCATGTATGGATGCAAGAGTTGGACCAAAAGAAGGCTGAGTACTAAAGAATTGATACTTTTGAATTGTGGTGCTGGAGAACACTCTTTGAGAGGGAGAGAGACTTGCAAGGAGATCAAACCAGTCAATCTTAAAGGAAATCAACCCTGAACATTCACTGGAAGGACTAACACTGAAGCTCTAATAGTCTGGCTACCTGATGCAAAGAGGTGACTTGTTGGAAAAAAACCCTGATGCTGATAAAGATTGAAGCCAAAAGGAGAAGAGGGGCACAGAGGATGAGATGGTTAGATAGCATCAGCGATTCAACGGACATGAACCTGAGCAAACTCTGGGAGATAGCGAAGGATAGCGAAGCCTGGCGTGCTGCAGTCCATGGGGTTACAAAGACTTGGATATGACTTAGCAACTGAACAACAACAGCAAAGAACAACCAGTGGCTCACAGCTGTCAGGTACAGAGGTAAGACCTGAATCCCAGATTTCTAAGTCCAAAGATACACCCTGTCCAGGAGAGTACCAGGGAAATCAACCTGAAATTGGACTGAGAGAGCCTTACATAACATGCCCTGGTCAGCTCCTCTGCCTATTAATGCTTTTTGGTCTTATTCTGTGTAATGGTCTCTAGACTCAGTGAAACAATTTCTTAATTAAAAGATATTGCATACTCTTTTGGATATAGGCAGAGTATAAATGAATATGGTAATACTTCTTATTTAATATGGTCACTGGGCCTATAGGACAATCACCTTCTCTAAAACCAACCTCACCCTGCTCTTTCATTGCACTCCACTCGATGAGTTTTATAGCCTTGGATGGAAAAAGTGGGAAAAGTTCTTTCCTGAGAGGCCACTGAGGCATGAGGATTCCCATGTGACTGTAGCACGTCTCAAGAAGGAAACACTGATTTCAAAACTCTAAGTGACCAGTTAGAATCTGCTGGGCGGAGAATGCCCTCACCTTTTGAGTTTCCCAGTGGACTGCGCCACCTAGGACACATCTTCAGAACCACTGGATTGCATACCCAAACTGCTAGGTGTTGGGAGGGAGAGGCTTGGGCTGCAATACAGTCTGCCATGGCAACAGCAAAGACCCCAGGGAACTGTGTTCATTACAAATCACTGAAGTGTGAAATTAGCAAATTCAGGGACTGGGAAAAAATGGAACGAAGTCTGAGTTTTAATTGGAACAAAGACCCATAGTTTTCCTTCCATCACGTTGCCTAGAAATGGAAACAGCTCACTGGTTAATAACACCTAGTTAGCATCCTAGGTCTTGCCACATTTCCTTCTTCTATGGACTGTACAACTGACCAAGAGGAAGCAGGCAGTTCAGTTGCCTCCTAGATACCAAAGTAGGACAAACTCCAGTGCTAGCATGCAGGACAACTGGGCCATTTCCAGGGGGTTCAGACCCCTCTTTCTGGGGGAGAGTGATAAGGATTTATTTTAGGGGAGGAGGTGGATCTCCAGTAGAGATTGAAAAAAAAAAAGTATCACCCATTGCTGTGAATGGTTTATGAAGATAGTATACTACCCAAGGATATCCCATCCTAGGGGGGTGTCAAACATATGGTAGACATCAGATATGGGCTGTTTATAATGATTTTCCAACAGATGTATTTCGGTCTCCAAAAAAAATCAATATATTAAGTTAATATTGCAAAAGAAGAAAACATAAGATCTCGAGAAAAGATACCTTTTCATGATTTGCCTGACGGCAACATATATGCTACTGATGGCCCTGGGGTCATCTCAAGTACCAACCATGACGGAGAGGCAGTGGGTGCTCCTGGAGACGATTCTGACATCAGACTTAGCAGGATGGTCTATGAATATCTGCTTTAGGTTAGAATAGGGGCACTGGCACTTAGGTTACAGATTTATTAACCTTGATTTCCAAGAGCCATCAACAACAATGACATTTTAATCACTTTCCATCTGTTATCTGATTGGCCATTTGTCATTTTCTTCTGGAAATGTACCCAAAGGTTATCCTTTGAAAAATTATTAATTTAGCCTACACAGCTTTTTTCCCCAGATACACTGAGGTATAATTGACATACTACAATTGTGTAAGTTTAAGGTGTATGACACAATAATTGATACACATATATATTGCAAAATGATTGCCACCATAATGTTAGTTGACGCTTTCTTTACCTCACACAATCACCACTTTAGTTCTTATTGTTGTGAACATTTAAGATGTACTTTCTCAGCAGCTTTCAAGTGTACAATACAGTACTGTTAGATACAGTCACTGTGCAGAACATTAGATATGTTTTTAAAATTGTCACTCTACCCCTTTCTTTTTGGTTATTTTTGAAAAAATAGAAATTGCAGATATACTTTTTTTAATAAAAGGAAAATTTATAACCTCATCATGCAGGGGGTCATCATTGATAACCTTCTGGGGTCTGTTTAGCCAGGTTTTACCATGCATAAAACATTCAAGTGTATATCTTAAATAAGAATGGAACATAAAATAGTACTCTTCTGTAAACTCTTTTTATCACTTAGTGTATAGTCTCAACATCTCACCAAGCATAGTGCAGAGTTTCTACTTCAATGTTTTTCTTTGGTTTATTTTTGTTTATGCCTGGAGGAGGTCTTTTTGTTCCACTATACCCTTTGCCTGACTGATCTTCCTACTCCTCAGAATTACCTGGCAAGTGAATACCCATCGAAGAACTGGCTTTCACAGAATTATCTATCTCCCAAACAGTCTCAGTGGACTTGGTATTATAGCTGGCTTCTAAAGATCAAAGAACATTTCAAATCAACAAAGTAAGCCCCTAACAGGAGAATTTCAGACACTGTGACAAAAAGTAGAAGAGATGATTTGTCTTGAGGGTGCTCTGGCTGCCTCCAAATTATAAATGCCAAGGGGGTAAATGTCACCAAGCATTACGGTAGAAGCCAAGGACAGTAAGAGTCAGTCTTGGTCCTGATGCAGGTCTTCGGGGAACCTCAGACTTCTCATCTCTAGCCTGACCTTCTGGAGAAGGCAATGGCACCCCACTCCATTACTGTTGCCTGGAAAATCCCATGGACGGAGGATCCTGGTAGGCTGCAGTCCATGGGGTCTTGAGGAGTTGGACACGACTAAGTGACTTCACTTTCACTTTTCACTTTCATACACTGGAGAAGGAAGTGGCAACTCACTCCAGTGTTCTTGCCTGGAGAATCCCAGAGACAGAGAAGCCTGGTAGGCTGCTGTCTATGGGGTAGCACAGAGTTGGGCATGACTGAAGTGACTTAGCAGCATCAGCCTGAGCTTCAAGGGTCAGGTTGGTAGCCAGGGAGAGAGTGGCAATGAAAGATGGGGTTGAAGGAAAAGGTATGGCTGAATAATCTGGGCCATTATTGGGACTTTGAAGGCCAAAATCAGAACTTTAAATTTTTAGTACCAATGACAGCAGAGATCAACATAACATTATAAATCAACTATACTTGATAAATTGAAAACAAAGATTTTTTTCAGTAATGAGAAGCTACCTGTCAGTTTGAAGCTGGAGAGTAGCATGATCTGGTTTACAATGGTATGAAAATCTTTTTACTGCTACATGGGCAAATCAGCTCTTTTTTTCTCCCTAATGCATTACCTACTAGCAAACTGCCCACAGAGCAAGAATGGAAAGGCAGAGAGACCTTAAAGAAGCTGCACGGAAACATGTCTCTTAAGCTGAGCACAGGGAAAAAGGAATTACTGCTTTCTCTTCTCTCAAAGACCCAGAAGCAGAGAGAGAGTCTCACCCCCATGGATCCTGGCAGGAGGGCAGCCAACCGTGGTGTTCTGGGTGTGCTCCCAGCAGCGCTCACAAGCCTGAGTGGCCTCCTTCTAATTCACACTGGCCAGCTTCCCCAGCTTTGGCTTTCTATGGTCCTGAACTAATATTTCCTGCTCACAAATCAAACAGATGGGCAGCATGAGAGTCGTGGCTAAGTTTGGCACTAGCAGATGCCTCAATAAATTTAAAAAATGAGGTCAGAAGTAGCTCTGGGGCTTATGTTACTAAGAATAAATCTCACCAACTAGCAGAAGTAGCTAAAAAAAAACAACAAAAAACCCCTTATAACTTTTCTTCCTTCTTATACCTCATGACCTTGTTTGCTCAATGACCCTTTTTCTTAACTTTCCAGATTCTATGATGCAGTTTCCTTCACAGAGCCCTCAAGTTTGTGCTACAAAAAATGTCAGACATATTAAATACAAAACATTTGAAAGAACTATGAACATCCCTATACTCTTGATGTAGAGTCCTAGTGAACATTTTACCATATTTGCTTTGACTCTCTGATTTACTGAATCATCTGAAAGTGAGCTGAAGCCACTGCATCAATCATTCTTAAATATTTCAGCACACAGTTCCTAAAAAGGACATCCTCCCATGTAACCTCAGTATTGTGATCATCTACATCAAAAATTCTTGATATCATATAACATACTAACATTTCCTGACTGTTCTTAAGGAGTCTTTTTGTAGCATTTTTGGGGGATCCAGGATCCAATCATGATGAGTTTTCTAAAGTGTAAAGATGAAGCAATTGCTCTACCAAGTTGTGTCTCTTTCCGAACTCATGGACTGTAGCCTGCCAGGCTCCTCCATCCATGGAATTTTCCAGGCAAGAATACTGGAGTAGGTATTCCCTTCTCCAGGGGATCTTCCCAACCCAGGGGTTGAACTCAAGCCTCCTGCATTGCAGGCAGATTCTTTACCATCTGAGCCACCAGGGAAATCCTTGCTCTATCAAAAAGTACCCTAACGATTCTCTCGTTTGGGAACTGCTGTGTGCCCCTGCTTCGGCACAGGGTCCTCCCTGGGAGGGGCTAATGAGGGACAACTGCCACACTTAGCAAGTGCCACACCAATGCTTGTTATTCCTATTGCTTAGGACAGCCACTAATGTATTACAGTTCAGAGAGAAGGAGTCGTTAGCTGATTAGTAAGGATCAAGAGCTACTGTAAAAGCACTCTCTGCTATAGAGCAAGTCAAAATTCAGAGATTTCTGGAGTGAGGGGACAAAAAGACTTTATTGAAAGAAACTCACATAAAAATTCAAGGGATAAGTATTTTATTTTGCTTTCAGTCTTAATATTTTACTTTTCTACTTACTTAATTTAAAACTGATGAACTATGAGGGATTTCCATGAAATACCACAAAACTTCATGTTCCCAACTCACTCACTCTAGGAGGCTAACTGGGAACTTGATATCTTTGTTAACGGACATCATAAAGATTCAGGATACATATTTTTAAAAAACATGTGATCCTACATGTGTCATATTCATGTAGAACAGCATTAGATTCTACCTTTAGGCTCTGCTTCTGGGTGAAAAACTATGTACCCATTTTAGCTGATCTCCTAAGGGAAAGCATCAAACAATTTTCAGAACAGTATTTTCTTAAATAACATTGGGAGTCTCGAGACAACAAAGACAATAACACAAATACATTTTTGTTTGTCTTTGTCAAGTGAGTGTGGAGAAATGAACTGGAAAACTTGAGGTGGAGCACCCCAGCGGAATCCTGGCTTTGGCTTTCCCGCAGGCTGTGGGTGGCAGGACAGGGCCTGACCGGAGGGCCCAGCAGTCTAAACATTCCCTTATAAGGATGCATATGGATGTCAGTGTCAGTAGTTCCTGTGAACTGATGCTAAGCCCCAAAGATACAGGGCCTGTGGAACTGAAATGAGGCTTCCCACATCTACCATGGCCCTCCTTTGCACGCAAAGTATGGGCTGCAGCTTCTAGCCCCTCATGGGGGACTCTAGGTGCAGTAGAGAGCTCACCTGAGGTTTGTTCCACTTGCTCCCGCTTCATCACTTTCAGGAGCTCCCTGTGCCCCTGGCTGAATAAATCAGTAACTTAGCTTTATCTGATTATGCGTGTGTGCGGGGGCGGTCTTTCCCCACCAGGCTATGCCTTACTTGAATAATGAAAATACTCTGTATTACTACATCTCACCTCCACCCCTTCTCCCAGCCCCTGAATCATCAAGGGGAAAATGAATTATTATTATTCTAGATTAGAATCATGTCTGGTCAACTAGGAAAGATCTATGGCCATGAAACTGACCCAGAGAGCAGCTTTTCCTTTCCCACAAATGCATGTCAACGTCTCCCAAGGTTGGCATTTTCCAAAGGGTGGGAAATCAGGGGGTCCAGGGCAATGGAATTTCATAACAGCGAATCACAGTGAAAATGTCTTTTTCCTTTTCAGTTTCCTGTTAATCTTTCTGACAACTTCAACAACGAGGTCTCCATCTGGAAGCAGTAGGTCTTCCCACTTCCGTAATGTTTTTGACAGAGAAAATGTGCAGGCCTCACTCAGGGCCCAGGCAGGCAGCAACTGGGATTATGTCATCATCTTTTGTTTTGATTGAATTTATTATTTTGGTTGCTTTCTAATGACAGCGAGAGATAATGTTTTTTTTTTTTTAAATGGAAATGATATGAAGTTTCCTTTTGAAAGAAGTTTAAGGTAAAAAGTTATTTTAGATACAATTATTACATAAACAAGAGGAGCAGAGGTCTGCAGATACAGCAAGAATTGTGATAACACGTCAATGGCTACTCTCTAGCAACGCTAGTTGAGAAGACAACCTCTAGAACAGGGGCTCTCCTCCCTGGCTGCACATTACAGTCACGTGTGGACCTTTCAGCCGGGGGCCTACTTGCAAAGATTCTCCTTTTCGTCCCACAAATCCTGGCTCACTTCCAATCAAGAAAGCCACTAGGTTCAGGGCCTGGGCTGGAAGAAACTGTCATACACTCAGGCCGAGGGGAGCCTCTTGATGGGGCCTGGATGTAGGGACAGAATCCATGTCCTGTGTAGCTGGGGGTGTCTTTTTTCAGGGTGAGGGGCAAAATAAGTGGATCAAGTAGAAGTGGAAAGATGGAGTGAAGAGTCTGGAGTTGGGTGGTGGTGGTGGGGGGTTGCTTCTGATTTCCCATGCATCAGGACCGTGTATATTTTTTAAGCATGGGTGTATTTTCTTTTAAGCAAGAAAAATAATAAATCTTATTGCACTGAATTCAAACAATAAATGTACAGTATAGAGGACTCCTATCACCTGTTCCTGCCTGCACCACACCCCACAGAGGTAACTTCCCTTTTCAGCTTGGTGACTATTACTTTTATAACTAAACAAAGTTAAAAAAAAAATATATATATATATATATATATATATGGAAAGTTAACATGCTGGAATGTGAACACACTGAAATGTGAACAATGGTTATCTTGGTGTGGCACTATGTTTTTTGTTTTCTTCTTTCTGAACCTCTCTATTTTCCAGCAATGAACTGATTTCAGTTATGCAGTGAGAAAAGCAAAATTAAAGAAAGTGGACTACATGGCCACCCACTCCCGTGTTCTTGCCTGGAGAATCCTGTGGACAGAGGAGCCTGGTGGGCTGCCGTCTACGGGGTCGCACAGGGTCAGACACGACTGAAGCGACTCAGCCGCAGCAGCAGCTATGCAAAGATTCTAATCAGGCGGAACCATACGGAAGTACTGATATGTAACCATTTTTGATTACCCTAATACACAAAATCAGTGGCAAAGAATGTGCTATTAATCTCTTTTCACCTAATCTTTGAAAGCAACCCCCAAGTAAAATCATTTCCAGATTTTTCAGAATGTGAGTTTTATGGCAACTTAAGAATTAAGAAACATGTTTTAAGATCTTAATTTTATGGTTCCTAACCTCATTTCATGATATGAATAAATGAATAAATATCCTTGTCAGCAAAAAAAAAAGAAAAAAAGAAAGAAAATGGACTACATAGAAGCAGGAAATAGAGGGGTCAGACATGGAGCTGGAACTAAAACAAAAATAAAAGCAAAAGCCAAGAGAGCAATTTGCAAAGCTCAGCAGAGCAGCTCTCTGGCCTTGAGTACTTGAACTGTGAGGGTCTCGGGTCCTTGTCTTAACTCCTGCACTAGCTGAGTAGCTGTAACTCTGAGAAGGTTATCTCCTTCTCAGGGCCTTAGTTTCCTATCTGCAAACTGTGGAACTAGGATGGTACCGGATCAGCGGTTCTCAACAAGGGGGAGCGTTTGTCTTCCAAAGGAATATCAGGCAGTAGATGAAGACATTTTCGGTTGTCACAACCGGGGAAGTGCTCCTGGCATCTAGCAGGCACAGCCCAAGGATGTGGCTCAGCAACTTGCCACACACAGGAGGTACCCCCAACTATGGAGTGTCTGGGCCCCGATGTCAGTGGTGCTGAGGTCGAGACACTTGCCCCGGATGGCCCCTGACGACTCTCGCACCTCTGACCAGCCTTCAGATCTATGAGTTTGGGGCTGAACTGTCCTCAATTCCTGTAAAGATAAGTAACGCTCTCATGACTGACCAGTATGACTTTGGCTCACTTAGTTATTAGGATGAGAAAACAAATAAATAACAGAGCCTAAGGCAGGGAACGCTCTCAAGTCCTGGGCGGGAGGTCCAGCAG
The DNA here is from genome assembly GCA_007570785.1 of Antilocapra americana. Classification (NCBI taxonomy): domain Eukaryota; kingdom Metazoa; phylum Chordata; class Mammalia; order Artiodactyla; family Antilocapridae; genus Antilocapra; species Antilocapra americana. The sequence goes on from ML660765.1 coordinate 38,375,248, forward strand.
CAAAAGGCAAACAGAAGGGCTGCCTCCTCTTCAGGGATGCAGGCCTCCCTTGCTCCCATGAATGAACAGGGCCCTCTCCTGGTGTGCGCTGGCATAACAAGCAATGAACTGATGGCTTGAAAACCACACAAAATTTGAACCAAAACTTCGTGTGTGGAATACTTCCCTTATGATTTCTCAGAGTAAAAGATAGTAGAGGCAATACTAGCCACTAGTAATAGAATTTCCTTTAAAAACACAATAGGTTTATAAATAGATACCTAACAAATACGGTTCATTTCAGATTTTATTTAAGTATTCATTAAAAGCTTCCCATGACCAGCCCTTTGTGGACACTTGACAAATTACAGACACAGAACTACCTCTGTAGACCAGGGAGAAAGAGGGCTTTTCAATCAGTGGTGCTGAAGCAACTTGGGAAAGAAATGAAGTTGGCTTTCTACCTCCCACTCAACATGAACATCCATTCCAGGTGAATAATAGACTTAAAGGTCTATTGAGCCTGGAGAGGCTAAACTCTAAAACTCTCAGAAGATATAACTTATCTTCATGATTTAAGAATAGGGGAGATCTCTTTAAACAAGTCACAAGAGCATCAACCACACAGTAAAATGTAGACATGAAATACAATAAACCTTAAGAATTTATGTTCATTGAAAGACACGCCACAGAAATATATTTGTAATACATGTATCTACAGTATATTGGAGAAGGAAATGGCAACCCACTCCAGTATTCTTGCTTGGAGAATCCCATGGACAGAGGAGACTGGCAGGCTACAGTCCATGGGGTTGGAAAGAGTTGGACACGGTTCAGTGACTAACACACACCCAGACAGTATATAAATCATGGCTACAAATCAACAGGAAAAGATAACTCACTAATAAAATAGGCAAAAATACTGAACAACATTTCACAAGAGAGACTGCCCAAATGGGAATACCATATGGAAAGAGTTCAGCATCCTTAGTCATCAGGGAAATCAAAACCGTAGTGAGATATCACAACACATCCACCAATGGCTCTAACTGAAAAGACAGATGATGCAACTGTTCATCAGGATGAGAAGAAACTAAAACTCTCACGCATTGCTGAACGGAGTATATACTGGTACAACCACCTTGTATAGCTTTTTGGCAGTATCCACTGAAGCTAAACATAATGTCTCCACATTGATCCAGCTATCCCACTACTAGGTATTTACCCAATAAAAATGAGACCACACAGGGGACTTCCCTGGCAGTCCAGTGGTTAATACTCTGCACTTTCAATGCAGGGGGCACAGGTTTGATCCCTGGTTGGGTAACCGAGATCCAGCATACTGCGCTGCATGGCCAAAAAAAAATGGATAACTAAATAAAATAAAATAAAAAATGGCCTTATAAGAAGAAAAGAAAAAAAAGAGGTATATGCTAGAGTAATGATTTAATAAAACTAATAATTATTCATTTAAAATTAATAATTAAAAAATGAGAGCATACATCTGCCAAAAGAGATATATAAGGACATTCATGGTACCTTTACTCATAGTGGTATCAAACAGTAAGCAATCAAAACATCCATCCACAGTTAAATGGATGATCCAACTAGTCTACGCAGTGAGAATACTGCATACTCCATACACAAATGACCTTTGAACACGTGGGTCTGAAGGGCGTGGGTCCACTTATTCACAGACACTTTTTGATTGTAAATACTACAGTACTATAACTCATGGTTGGCTGAATCTACAGATTGGAACCGTGGATATGGAACGGCAGATACAAAGGGCTGACTGCAAAGTCACACATGACTTTTTGGCTGCAGAGAGGGTAGGCACCTCTGGCCCCAGTGCTATTCTAGGGTTAACTGAATTACTCGATGTTTGTTGTGCCTTGTGAAGATGACTCAGTCATGTCCGACTCTTTGCGATCCCATGGACTGTAGCCCACCAGGCTCCTCTGTCCATGGAAATCTCCAGGAAACAATACTGAAGTGGGGTGCCATTCCCTCTTCCAGGGGATCTTCCTAACCCAGGGATGGAACTTGGGTCTCCTGCAGGCAGATTATTTACCGTTTGAGCAGCATGCTCATTAGACCTTCATTAAAAACACTGAGCATATATACAATGGAATATTACTCAGCATTAAAAAAAATTCATTTGAATCAGTTCTACTCAGATGGACGAAACTGGAGCCCATTATCCAGAGTGAAGTAAGCCAGAAGCAAAAACAACAATACAGTATACTAACACATATATATGGAATTTAGAAAGACGGTAACGAGAACCCAGCATGCGAGACAGCAAAAGGAACGCAGATGTATAGAATAGACTAGTGGACTCTGTGGATGAGGGCAAGGGTGGGATGTTATGGGAGAATGGCATTGAAACATGTTAATTATCATATGTCTAATCAATCGCCAGCCCAGGATTGATGCTCGGGGCTGGTGCATCGAGATTTCCTGGGGGAAGGGAGAAGGGAGGGAGGAGGGAGGGGGGTTCTGGAGGGGGAGCATATATAAACCCATGGTGATATCATGTCACTGTATGGCAAAACTAATAAAAAAAAAAAAAACACTGAGCAAACAAGAACCCGTCCCGCAGGTGTATGCATTTCTGTTCTGCTACTGCATCCTTAACGTTTTGTAAGCACCGAACTTACAGAATACATATCTCTGTCCAGGAGATCAGTCTTTTCAATTTATAGTCCATCCATCTACAAATCAATGATATATTAATAATCTGCTTTAAAAAGGCAAGCCACAGGGCAAGAGAAGGTATTTGTACATATACACAGATATAGACCCCACAACAGGACAAAACTCTGTAAAGCTATTAGAAGAATACAAGAGACCAGTGGGCAACAGGCTTCTCATACTTTTCTGTATCCCTTCAGTTTTCCTGAAATTATGATACGCTACTTGTATTTTTTAATTAACTTTTAGTCAATGATAATATATGAATATATATTCCTTATAAAAAATTCAGCATTCCAGATACAGCAAATGTCTCTGTTGACCTCTAATCCTAGCTCCTGCTCTAATACCTAAAGAAAAATGACTGAACTATTTAGGATGATTTCCCCAGATTTTTTCCCCCCAATGCAGGGTTATTTTGTGGGCTCTGGTTATTTTGCTTGTATGGCATACTGTGTATCTTATCAGGGAACTCACTTTCTTTCTACTCATTGTTATGTCTTTCACCATTTTCTATGTTGTATGTGCAAAGACACCTTCATGCTTTATTCTTTTTGGCTGTTACACAGTCCTCCACTGGACAGACATTCCAGTTTAAATGACTTTCCTCTATTGACATATATAGTCTCCTTCCTCCTCCTTTCTTTCTTTTTTTTCTGTTATTAGTCCTTCTATTTAATAAGAATAATCAATATGTCATTTAAATATTTATTCCGGCTTTATAAATTAAAAAATTCCCCAAAGCTCCTGCCTCATTCTAATCTCAGAAAGCACCGTCTTACCTTGGGGATTTCTCCAGCTGTCTAAGTAGAAAACAGAGCTCACAGTTTCCCATATGGCTCATGGGATCTTAGTTCCCACCAGGGGTTGAATTTGTGTCCTCAAAGTGGAAGCGCGAAGGGTCCTAACCACCGGACCACCAGGGAAGTCCCAAGCCCTGACTGTTGCTGTGTCTCCTCCCCACTCACATTCCCCTAAGGATGACAGTCAGTACTGGAGACCCGTGCTTTTGTCCCTTCAACTCTGCTACTGATGTGCTGTGTGGCTTCAGGTGAGTTGCACCCTTTCTGATTCTCCTTTCCTAACTTACGCATAGAGGAGGTTGGGCCATATAAACTGCTGAGGTCTCTCTTAGCTCTGAAGGCCTTTGATGTGAGTGTTCTGTTGACTGAAGTGGTATCTGCAACTGACCACATAGGCAGGGATGCTTGAGACAGGATTTCCTTTCCTTGTAGCCCCATCCACAGTCTGCCTCTTGGGGGTTTGTACGGGGGAAGTTAACTGATGCTCCTTGTGCAGAACAGTGTTCATGAAAGACACTGGGGACCAGGGCCTCAGGGACCTGCCTGTCTCCTCATCTTCCTGAGGCCTTGAGCAGTTTCTCCTGTGTGTCTTATCCTTGTGACGGCTGACGGCTATGTTGCCATAGCAACTAGGCCTGCTGAACCATGTTTAAAAAGCCATTACCTTGAAGAGGAACACTTAGTCCATTTCGAGAGGAACAGAAAGGCTATTACTCCCCACAAAATAGACTGTGTTTCAGAGACTGTCAGGCGGGACGGGTTGGAGAAGAGCTGATCCAGATCCCTGGCTGCAGAGACGAGGCACCGAGGTATGGATGGGCCAGCTCGCCACTGCTCACAAGTCCAGAGGAGGAACCCTCTCGGGCTCTGAGCTCATATGCTCTCATTGCTGCCTTGCTGCCTTTACCTTCACTTCACCTCCTTCCAAATTCCTCCTCCTTCTGCCCCTATCCCTGTGCCTTCAAGATGACCCTGCCAAACTGAACAACTGCAAATAGCCTGGCCCTTCACTCACCTTCTGGTTGCTTCTTCTCCAAACAGCAAAAGGGCCTTTAAAACTATAAATCAGAATCCAACCCTGCAACTGCTCACAGCATCCCAAGGCTTCCTGTGTGCCCCCTCGGCCCAGGACTGAGGCCCCGACCTCTCCCACCTCAGCCCCAACCTGATTCACTCTGCTTCTTCACACCAGCTCAGTCCAGGGTTCTCAGCGTTTTTCAGCAACCTTATCCTGTCCAAAAACAGCACATGCTTCCCAGCACCTGCGACTCTTGAGCTATTCTGTTTCCCTGTTTATTCTTTCACAGCACCTACCATCTGCACTTACATCTCTGGTTATTTCCTGCTTCCATCATCACCCTCTCCGGAATAAAAATGGTAATTATTTGTCTGTGTTACTCACGGCCACTGACCTGCCACTTAAGGATGCACCTGGCAATGAGCAGGTATTCAAAACCCTTCTGCTGAATCTGTGTGTGGACAGAGGACAGCAGGAATGGATGCTGACAGATGTTCCTGCTGCGTCCTGAGGACCATGCCTTTCCTTCCACAGTGCCGGCAGTGCCCACTACCCTGTGCCTAGAGGGCCAGGCCCACCTGTGGATGCCTTACGGGACTGGAGCCGAGTGGAGAGCGCCGGGAGGGTGTGGATAACGCACCTCTATGAGCAAGACAGGAGCAAGTCCTGTGTGGTCCCAGGATGCAGAAGCCCAGGGACTCATGTTTTTGCCCATTAGCATAACTCCAACCAGTTATTTAGCTCTTACTTTAGATGTCTTGGGGCTTCCCTTGTGGCTCAGCTGGTAAAGAAACTGCCTGCAATGCAGGAGACCTGGGTTTGATCCCTGGGTTGGGAAGATCCCCTGGAGAAGGGAAAGGCTACCCACTCCAGTATTCTGGCCTGGAGAACTCCATGGACTGTACAGTGCATGGGGTCGCAAAGAGTCAGACACGACTGAGCCACTTTCACTTTCATGTCTTGCCTCCTTTCAGCCTTTAAACTGCCTTGCAGGGTTAGAATCCCTGTCTTCCATGACAACAAACGCAGAAAGCTCTATGTGCTCTCAGCCTGGAGCAGCTGTCCTGGATTCTCCATGAGGCCAATTCCTGAGCAGTTTTCAGGTCCCCTCCTCAGGGAGGTCCTCCCCCGTCCTCAAGACCACACCAGGTTTCGTGTTCCCTCCAGACCTGGCAATCGTCCCTCACAGCACTTGTCCTGACGGTAAACATGTGGTTTCCGTGTAGACACTATTCAGGGCAGGTCTCGTCTCTACCACCAGGGACTGCACTGCACCCCCCAGAGCAGGGCCTGGCCTGTGGCCACCAGGAGTTATCTTGTGTCTGACGAGCGAATGGAAACCCAGACTCTGACAGACTGCCGAGGCCCTGCTGCTAGAGGAGGGGGGCACGGGAGGAGAGCCAGGCCCCTCTGACTCTGGGACCTGCTTCTCCCAGTATCTGGGTGCCAGAGAGGTCTGAACGGAATGGAGAGAAGAGCATGCCCGCCCTGGAAGAGCACGCAGCTGAGCAGCAGGGCTCCCAGGCGGGATGCGCTGGAGGGGCCTCGGGCATCTGTTAGGGTCGGGGGACCCTTCCAGCCTGGAGACATGCCAGTTCCTTGGGGCTCAGGACTCACCAGAGCTTGCTCGATAAGCAAGCAGAACAGGATGGCATTGCCCACCTCCCTCAGGCTCTGGAACACGTCGGTCTTGAGCTCTGCATACTCGATAATGTCCTTCAGCTGGTGGTGAAAGAACTCCAGGATCCCTGGGAGGTGCAGGGGGAGGGTCAGTGGGAGGGTCATGCCAAGCACCGTATCTACAATAGCTCATGTAACATTCATAAAAACACCCTGGTCCAGGCACTGTGACCCCTCTTTTCAGACAAGGCTCAGAGAGGGTTAAGTGGCATCTCCACAGTCACACAGCCAGTAAGTGGGGCAGCTGGGAACGAAAACTAGAGCTATCGGCCCCAGCCCTTTCGTGCTCTGACTCACACTGACCCAGCACTCAACATCTTGGTATTTAGGAAAACCACCTGGTACCAAACTCATACTCTCCACCTTTCCCCATCCCCCAGGCTTCAAATTCATTCCAGGTGCCGTCACTGTTAGGGAGGGGAAGACTTACTTCTTTGCCCAGAGACTGAGTGGCTAAAACTCCTATTTCCTGACTTACTTTAGAAATGTCACGTTACACCACACCTGGGGCGTCAGTCTCCTCCAAATAGGCACACGGAGGAAGGAATGTGGATATGCTGGGCTACAGAAGACCTTTACAATAAAACCTCCCTGCTCATGACTTAACGGTTCTCACATTTGTGGACCTCTTCCAGCCTCCCGGCAGTGCCGTGAAGCAGGCCCAGCAGGCACCGCTTACATTCACTGATGGAAGACGATACTGTTGCTCAAGGGGATTAAAAATGGTCCAGGGCAATATAGCAGCAGAGAGAGGGTGCAAAACCAGTGTTGGGACAGCCTGTGCCATGTCAGAGAAGCAAAGACTTCAAGGTAGATTGCCAGAGCCCCCTTCCACTGTGGGACGGGTCTGGATTATTTTCCTATCACCACACCCCGCTCCTGGTTCCCCCTCACCCACCTGGGGAGCCGTACTCATGCCGGGGCAGGCGGCATATCTTGGGCATGACCTCGATCAGTGTTTTCACGTACTGGAGGATGGTCCCTTGGAGCTGACAAAGGAAAAGTACAAGATGAGTGAATAATCCATGGTTGCTGCATACGAGCTGGACGCTGGGCCAGTGGGGTGTACCGGGGTTCGGCTGAGACCTGTGGATAAGTGCTATGGACTGAATATCCGTTCTCCTCCTGAATACATATGTTGAAACCCTGACCCCCAGTACGGCTGTATTTGGAGATGGGGCCTTGGGAAGGAATTAGGTCATGAGAGAGGAGCCCTCGTGAAGGGACTGATGCTCTTAAAAGAAGAGAGGAGAGGGAGCAAGAGAAAGACATTCTGCCATGTGAGGACACAGTGAGAAGGCAGCTGTCTGTGAAGGAGGAAGACGGTTCTCACATGCTAGCTCTGTGCTCTGCGACTTACAATCTCCAGAACCATGAGCAATAAACATCTGTCACTGAGGCCACCCAGTCTATGGTGTATGTGTCATAGCATCCCAAGCTGCCTAAAACAGTGGGGCACTGCTCCCCAAGAGGACCGGCAGGATCTCTCCTAGAGGAGTGTGCCAGCCCCATCGCCCTTTGTAAGTGAATGTGGGCCTTTATAAGACAGAAAAGGGGATGCTCTCATTATTCCATTGGGCTCACAGATGTCAAGGGAGTGGCAATTTCTAGGCATGGGGTCCTTCCTGGGGTTGGGGCACTTACGTGAGAGCTAAACTAAGATCTAAGATGAAACAGAACCAGGGAGCTATGAAGATTGACACATTATCTAATTTATGCACATAAAATTCACAGTTCATTCATCCCTCCTGTGTAGACAATCAATTTAATCAATTACCACATTTTCTTCTTTAAATTTAGCTTCACAACCTAGAACAACCCCTCATTATATACATTTGCTACCAGAGGACTAAAGTTAGCAGACAAATTCTGCTTGCTATTCCTGACATAGATATGCTTTACTTCATTTCTCTTTCATCATCTCAAAGTTTCAAGAAAATCTTATTTAAATGTTTAAACCTTGCTGCAGCAGTGTCCTGGTTAAATGAATGCTCATATGACCATACTTGGCGTGGATACAGAATGATGGCAAAGGGATACACAATTCCAGGCCAGTATTGGTGTTCAGCAAGAAATCCAAAGGCGAAGAAGCGTGGTGACTGATTAGTGATATCTGCCAAGGGTGTGGGTGGGAAAAACGGCAGCACATGTGTCAGGGATTTGTCATGCTCAAATTAGATAAAGCAGCACAGGAGGTGGGTATGAGCGGTCATTGAATGCATGCATGCAAAGTCACTTCAGTCCTGCTCGACTCTGTGACCCCATGGACTGTAGCCCACCAGGCTCCTCTGTCCATGAAATTCTCTAGGCAAGAATACTGGAGTGGGTTGCCCTGCCCTCCTCCAGGGGATCTTCCCCACTCAGGGATCAAACCTGCATCTCTTATGCCTCCTGCATTGGCATGCAGATTCTTTATCTCTAGCGCCAGTAGGCCTTAAAGTCAAAGTCAAGATTGCTGAATTCAGTTAGCGAGTTCTAGGAGTGAGCTCGGCATCAGAAAAGGAGAGGCAAAAAACAGCAGGTCAGAAAATGCATGAAATGTTACAGGGTGAGAGGAATCAGGGGACAAGGGCAAAGCATTCCCTGGGTGACTCCTACAGACAGAGCTGAAGGGCCTGTTACCGGATTTTTCAGGCCAGGTAAAAAGCAAAAGCAGGCCTCATTGCTCCCCGTCAGGCCCATCCCAGGGCCCCTTTCTCACCAAGCTTTTGACGATCTTCAGCAGTTCCTCCATGACCACAGCAATGCCCTGGTAACCGAGGAGTCTGCAGATGGTCTTGAAGTGTGGGGGCCCCACAAAGTTCCTGTAGGAGCTGTAGATGTGGCTGTAGGCAATGTTGAGAGGCTGGAAAACAGAGGATGTGGCCAAGTCAGTGGCAGAGAACTGAATGCACAGTACGTGAGTCCTGGAAGGAGGTGTTTCAGTCATAGAAGGATAGAAGCTTGACATCCTTCTCTCACTGGGGAACCCCTATGAATACATTTTGCAAGATGCTAATAGAGAGTGGTGGTCAGTGACCACAGGATGGAGCATCTAATGGGGCAGCAGTTCCCTAACAGAACAGGAGAAAGAGCCTCCAAGCAAATGTCTTTTTATAAAACAGGACTCATGCTACACTTGACTGTCTACACACAAACCAGGACTTTCACCCTTGAGCCACAGGGCAAGGGTAAAACCAATGCTTTTCTTTCTCCAGGGGCATTTTCAACGCTAGGAACTGGCTGGAAGAACCTTGGTGAAACCTCAATAGCTGATTCATTGTGGCCTTCTTTCTACCTCGAGGTGTCTTCATCTGTCACAGGGTGGGGTCTTGAGAATCAAGAGGCCTGGGAGGCAAGAGACCTTTGCCGACCACGTGGGAAAACCATACAGGAATTTCAAGCCTCAGTTTCTTCATCTATGAAATGAATGGGTTGGATTAGAACACTGGTTTTGAAGCTTTTCGAGTAGCAGTTAAAAAAAAAAAAAGATGTCACAGAAATAAGTACAAGAAACAGACAAAAGCTGAGATGTTCTGATTGGGTGTTGGTTGAGGGCCCAGAGCCCTGTCCACTGAAGAGCCATTTCCACTGTCCTTTGGTCCTCATGAGATGCTGTTGCTGAATTAGTGGAATCTCTTGAAGGTCTTTCTGTCTGAGAATATAGGACCAACATAAGGGGCTCTGAGTTGGTCTCACTTAGCTAGGTGAGACATTGAAGTTATCATTGACTTTGTTTTGAAATGCTGCCACTTATGGAGCACTTCATTCCAGGCTTCATGAAGCCCTCCGAGTGCATTTTCAATTAATTTACACAACCCATGTATGTGATCTGTGATCTGTACAATTCTAGGCCCCATTTTACAGATGAGGGAACTGAGGCTCAGGGTGGTAAGTAGTTTGCTCAATGTCACACACTTTATAGGTAACTGAGCCCTGATCTGAACCCAGGTGGTTATGATCCCAAAGCCCATGTTTTTAACCTCTGCCTACAAAGGTGAACTTTGGAAGCAGAATTATTACATAAGCCCTAAACTTTTTTTTTTTTTTTAAAGAAAAACCTTCACTTCTAACCTTAGTTATGAGTACAGTTTTCCTATTTGGAATTGTAAAAATCTTGTATACAGAGCATGCAAATATGGAAAGACCACCTCTGATACTCTATTAGTTGGCTAACTAGAAATCCTACATAAATTAAAAAGGAATTGTGATGGTGCTTCTGGAGTTCTGCAAGATTCTCAGCTCCGTCTGGAGCCATCAGGGAAGATTCAATTATGTTCAGCCTAGGTTTTGCATCAAGTATGTTTTACTATATTCTAAACTTCACAAACAAGCATCACAATCATGGTACCCTCTAATAACAAGGATACATGAGGAACACAATTAGAGTGTCCACTAATAACAAGAATTCGTGAGGAATCATAAGCCTACTCATCCAACAGGCTGAATGATAGTTCTCTTGCTAAGTTAATGCCTGTATATGGAGAGGCTTGGAGTTTGAGAGTGGAGAAGGAAATGCAACCCACCCCAGTATTCTTGCCTGGAAAACCCCATGGACAGAGGAGTCTGGAGGAGTCAGACATGACTTAGTGACGGGGCATGCATGCTCAGAGTGTGAGAAAACAGTGCTCTGCACTCAACACTGGTGTACTGTCACAGTAAAACTCTGCATGAGCCTGGAGAAGGGACATCTTGTAGGTAGTTACTAAATATTTCTAAATGGGGTAGGACGGGAGCAGTTTATTGTGGGGAAGGAAAATAAAACTGATTAAAAGCATGATGTTCACAGAGGCTGATGATCAGCAAATCCAGGGGTATATGAACTGTTGAGTTTGATATAGTCAACCATCGAGCCAGGCCATATAACTTTCTTTGTATGGAGCAAACCATTGATTTTAGTGTCTCTGTAACAGGCCAACCTGCCAAACAGGCAGGGACCAGAGAGAGTGGAGTGAGGCACTAGGGCACACATGGCAGAAGGTACCCCCCTCCCAAGTGAGTGCATCTCAGCTCTGGCTCTGTAATCAAACCCCACTCCATAGTCTCCAGCTCCCTCTCCAGGGATAAGAGGGGGGAAAAAAACAAATACCAGACACACCATGGCTTCCCTCTGGTGGTGGAAAGAGAGAACTTTCTAGATGATGGAAATGTCCTACATGTTGACTGGGTTCTCGACTACACACATGTATACATTTGTCAAAATTCATGAAACTATATGCACACATGATCTGTGCATGTTATTGACTAAATGGTTGTGCCCTCACCCCCCAATTCTTTTGTTGAAATCTTAATTCCTATTGTGATGGTATTAGGAGGTGGGACTTTGGGGAGATATTTAAGTCATGAGGGTGGTGTCCTCATCAATGAGATTAGTGCCCTGGAAGGAAGACACATGAAAATGCTCTCTCCCTCTCCCTTGTCCCCTCCCCTTTCCCTCTCTCTTTTCCCCTCCCCACCTGTCCCTCCCCTCTCTTCTCCACATGTACTAGGAGAAGAAGGCCGTCTGCAAACCAGCAAGTGGGCTCTCATCATTCATGGGATCTGCTGGCACCTTGATTCTGGACTCCCCAGCCTCTAAAACTGTGAGAAATCTTTGCTGTCTAAGCCATCCAGTTACTGTATTCTTGTTACTGTAGCCTAACCAAAGACAGTGTATTTTATTGGTTATGAGTATACTTCAATAATAAAAGTAAATTAAAAAGCCCACTGGGTTACATCATAGTCTAATTCACTTCCCAACATTTGCTTTCAAAGATTAAAAAACAAAAACCTGATTTGAGTTTCCTTCCAAAGAGGCTGCAGCTTGAGCCCCCACGGCACGGGAGAGAGATGGCAGGGCTGCGCCCACAGTCGCTCATCCCAGGGGAGCTTCCTCCTTACCCTCCCTACCTGGAGCTGGGCCTCTCCTCTGAACCCAGTGGAGCTCTGAGCACATTCAGTGCCTTTTTTAAATACCCTGTGAAGGGAATTTTTGAACAGCATGGAACTTTCAAATGGATATTCCTAGACGGGATAGAAAGCAATCAGCTACTTTCTTCCCCTGTCTGATTCTCTGACTTCTTTTCTTGCTTTGTCTGAGTGCAGAGTTATTTACTGGGGTGAGCACACCTGAGTTCAAATTCCAGTTCCATAAATTTACTGGCTAGATGATCCTGAGAAAATTATTTAAACTCTCTTAGCCTCAGACGGTATAGAATCTGCCTCCAATGCAGAAGACCCAGATTCGATCCCAGGGTCAGGAAGATCCCCTGGAGGAGGATCTGGCAACCCACTCCAGTATACTTGCCTGGAGAATCCCATGGACAGAGGAGGCTGGGCTCATGACTGAGCAACTAACATATTCACTCTTCTTTCACTCCCTAAGTAAAGATGATAATACCAACTCTGGGAGGATTGTACAAGATTTAAATGAGGTGACATACATACAGCTCTTAGCATGGTACCAGGCATGCTGGAAGCATTGGCTGAAATAACAGCCCTTCATATTCCTTTCCTTTGGTAATTGGAAAATAAAGACTAAGAAAATACAGCTTCCTGATCAAATTTCTCCCAGATACTTTGATACTTTGAATAGTCACGATTCTCTGAATATGGAGAGTATATCTATGGGGTAAAATTTCGTACAACACAGTGTATATCCTACATGGGGACAGATGTGACAGGGAGCAGAATCAATGCCAGCTGATGGAAGATACCAAAAAATGCAGATTTTGCTCAATATTTGGAACATTATAAAAACAGGAGCTGTCCAACAACAGGCTACACTGAGTGGACACTGAGACACGTGGCACAGGGATGTTAGAAGGGAGCTCTGCCTGGGACAGAGTGTGGGAATAGATATGCTGTGAACTCCCCTCCACAGGAGCAAGCTCCACTGTGGTCTTCCCTGTGCTCATCCTTAGCAGCCTCCTTAACCACCACTCCCACCCAAGGAGCTTCTAATACAAGGTTCCCTTGGCACTTCCTGGCAAGCACAAATAAAAATGTAGCTGGGTAGCTGGAAACCCTTCAGCAGCTCTCGCCAGAGTTCTAAGCAGGGAAGAATAATTTTGGAATTGTTTAATCACACACAGGGCTGAAAAAAAATCCCCCTTACAAACCCACACACAGGAGGCCTCTTGCTGACATTTCTCTATTACTCTTGGATTCTGGTCTGGACCATTCAGGCCTCAGTTGATGGCCCAAGCTCAGGAAGGACCAGCATGAAATGAGCAGAATTCAAATCCTCCTTCTGAGTGAACAAGCTCCCCTCAATCCCCAACCGCTACCCCCCCACAACACACCACACCCATGCAGGAGGAAATACACACATGCATGCTGGAAAGTACATGCACACACCCACACCCACAGGGCACCCATCTGACCTGCTGGTTCAGGAGGAGGCTGGGCCCTATTGAGAAAATGTGGGAATATGGGAGCCGGGGCATTTTCTGAGGTTTGGCAAGGAAAAATAGGAAAGCAACATGACTTGAGACATTGGAAACTTGCTACAGATCTCTTATATAGAACCAATCCTGCTAACTGACTTGGGCTACAATCAATGCCTGCATTCAGAAACTAATTATGTACTTTGTGATGTCTTGCTTAAAATTAAGCTTGGTTAAAACCATCTTGCTCAGAATAGATACCTTTATGAGATCTCAAGAAATAATCCTGATTCAGGAATTGGAGCCATAATATCAATGTGTGACCTAAATGTATATTTGTTTAAAAGTGAAATAGCATTTTAAGGAGAGAGAAAAAAAGCTGAGTTGATCTGGCAGATTCTGGCACTGTAATATTCTCTATAAGTGGACTTTTAAAAAAATTGTGATAAAATATTCATAACATAAAAGCTACCATTTTAACCATCTGGAAGTGTTGTAGATGGACTTTTAGTCATCAAGTGTCTATCTTTCACCAGATGATAAACAAGACCAACCAATCCAAACAGGGAAGCCTGTTTATTTGGCAAATCAAATTTGCAAGCAATTTGCATCTCTGCTTTCTGGAACTGCAATTGCTGTTTTCAGAGATCCCAAGAGGAATTAAAACTGTTTCTAATTTCCTGTTTTACTTACAATTTCTCTAATGTCCCTTGAGCAATTTGAATGCCATCAGCCCATCAACACAAACATTGCTATCTAATTCAGAGAGGGAGAGAACTGGAGCTTCACTCTAAAACCTGCAGGTAAATGAGGATGCAGGTAAATGAATAAAACAGTAAATGTAATCCTTGTTGGGAAGACCACAGAATGAGATGATTGAAAGAACTGATAAATCCTGTTACAGGTTCAAATCCATTGCTAGGGAGTGGGTAAAAGTGCTGATGTTCTGTCTGTCCCTTTTTGATGTCTGGTGAGCCATAGGGCTGCTTCTCGAACATTGGGGTGTCTTTTTGGTCTTCTTGGCTCAGAGGTTGAAAGATCCAAGTAGAGACCTTAAGAAATATCTCTTCTCTTATTTTCAGTCCCATGAATAAAGTCTTTTGGAGAAGGCAAGAGGGAGAACAGGAACCAAATCCTTTTGTTCTGAGATACCCTATCAACACTACAATATCTAGAGTTGCCAAAAGATTTTTGGAGGAAACCGATGATGCTGCTTAAAAAAAAAAAATCTGTACTCATATGATGATACACAAGTGTATCATAGGTCCCTGTTTATGAATGTTTTCACATAATTCCTTTGTAGTTGTCCAGTTGTATTTGTTTCTCCATAGCTGCTGTAACAATTTACCATAAATCTTATGGCTTAAAACAACAGAAGTTTATTCTCATAGATCTGGAAGTCATAACCCAACATCAGAATCACTGGGCCAATGTCAAGGTCAGCACAGCCACACTCCCGTTAGATGCTTGAGGCAAGAATCTGTTCCTTGCCTCTTCCAGCTCTGGTGGCTGCTAGCATTCCCTGCGTGGTGGCCGCATCACTGATGGCAATCTTCAAATCCTTCTGTTGAGATCTGGCCTTCTCTTCTGTATGTGTAGCCTTCCTCTGCCTCTCTATTATGAGGACACTAGTGATGGCCTTTAGGACTCATCCTGATAAACCAGGATAATACTCCCATCTCAAGATCCTTCACTTGATCGTATTTTCAAAGCCATTTCCCCAAATAAGGCAATATTTCCAGGTCTAGGATTAGGATCCAGTATCTCTGGGGGCCATAAGCAGCCTTTGAAACTGGTAATGCAGGTATAATCATCCCCATTTAGCAGAGAATGAATTTAAAAGCCCAAGTGAAGGACTTCCTTGGTGGTCCAGTGGTTAAGAATCTGCCTGCAAGCACTATTAACAATAGCTAGGACATGGAAGGAACTTAGATGTCCATCAACAGATGACTGGATAAAGAAGTTGTGGTACATATACACAATGGAATATTACTCAGCCATAAAAAGGAACACATCTGAGTCAGTTCTAATGAGGTAGATGAACCTAAAGCCTATTATACAGAGTGAAGTAAATCAGAAAGAGAAAAACAAATATTGTATATTAATGCATATCTATAGAATCTAGAAAGATGCTTCTGATCAACCTATTTGCAGGGCAGCAATGGAGATGCAGACATAGAGAACAGACTTATGGACAAGGGCCAGGGAGAGGAAAGAGAGGGTGAGATGAATGGAAAGAGTAGCATGGAAGCACATACACTAATATATGTGAATAGACACCCGATGGAAATTTGCTGTATGACTCAGGGAACTCAAACTGGGGCTCGGTAACAACCTAAAGGGAAGGGAATGGGTGGGAGATGTGAGGGAGGTTCAAAAGGGAGAGGACATATGTATACCTACTGCTAATTCATGTTGATGTATGGCAGAAATCAAACCAATATTGCAAAGCACTCATCAATCAGTTAAAAATAAATATAAATTAAAAACTAGGCAATAGAAAAAAAGATTTCATCTTCTTCCTATGCTTAATAAATATTAAAGTATATAAAATCTTATACTTCATATTCACTTTTAAGACTATTTCCCCTAATTTCCTTTTCCTAGAGTATATATACATGATCACCTGTGTTTGCTTATTGTCTATCAAATGACCTTTATCTTGATTATCTCTCTTATTATCACTCGATTTTCCCTGAGAAATACTGTCCAATAATGTTGCAATAAATAATGTGTGTGTCATTTTAAAAAAAGAAATAAAAAGAATCTGCCTGCCAGTGCAGGGGACATGAGTTCAATTCCTGGTCTGGGGAGATTCCTCATGCCTCAGGTCAACTAAGCTCATGTGCCACAACTACTGAAGCCTGCATGCCCTAGATCCCATGCTCTGCAACAAGAGAAGCCACTGCAATAAGAAGCCCATGCATTCCAATGAAGAGTAGTCCCCACTCGCCACAACTAGAGAAAGCCCATGAACAGCAATGAAGATTCAGTGCAACCAAAAAAAACTTAAGGAGAGTCAGAAGGCCCAAGTGAAGTGAAGTGACTCTTCTGCAGTGAAATACAAGATGATATTCTGCCATATCTACCAACTGCCAAAATAACAAACTTCTTCTGGACTGGGGGATAAATAATGTTGTATGGCCTGGGAGAGGTGCCACACAGATAAGATAGCAGGATAGGGGCAGGAAATTGGGTGGCGCTGCTGATGGTGTTGTGGGGCCAAGGCAGATTTCCCTGCTCGGGCCCCAAGTTTAGTGCTGGCGCCCAGGTATGGAGCAGGCTGAGATGCACCCAGCTTGCTGCAGCAAAGCCCTGGTTTCTAGACCCCAAGGACTATGGCTTCATGGAGAGGCGCTGCAAGTATAGAATGAATTTCCCTGAGGTCAACTCAAGGCTCACGCTGGGGCACTGTTTAGACACCAACAACCAAATCAAACAAAAGATCACACCATCAATCTCCAAAGACCAAAACACAATTGAGAAGTTATTGGTATAATTTAAGAAATGATTTGTACCACAATCTATATCACTTTGGAGGCTGTTTTATGATAGAACTCTAAAATTCACGTAGAGAATAACATTTTTTTTAAGTTTTGACTCATATAATAATTTTGGTGACCAGTTGCTAAAGGGTTTTTACATTTAATATTATCCCTATCCCTAAGTGACACAGCTCTTAGGCAGGGGAACCTGAACTCCAGACTCCAGAAAAGGAATCACTTGTGGACTGTATTTCTCAAATATAGCTGATTTTCTCCCTGCTTCTACCTGCTACTTTCAGGTGACTGGATATTCCCTCTGAGATCTTTTAGTTTCTTGCCTGTTCCCATCACCCTGGAATCCACCAAATTGCAAAGTCCTGTCTCCAGCTCTCAGAGAAGTCAACCACAGGCAAAGAGTTACTGTTGACCACTACTGACTGAAGATCGGTCCCAAGAGGCCAGCTGGGAGGTTGGGGTCTGGACCAACAGACCTCGGTGCAGGGATCTGCTCTGCCACTGCCTAGCTTTGTGATACTTGACAAGTTAGTTAATCCCTCGGAGCCTCAGTTTCTCCCTTTATACAATGATGGTAAGAGGGTCTACCTCAAAGAGTTCCCCATGGGTAAAATGAGAAAAAACATGTAAAACATGACAAAATGTTCTCAGTGGTTATTTATGAGTTGTTTGTGTTTGACTGCTGTCTTTGAATTTTTTGATACTTTTTATGTACAATGAGGACACACATTTAAAATATATAGCTGTTTTAAGGAGAGAAGGAGGGAAGGAAGCATCATGCAGATGGCACACCTTGTCGATCACAGCCCCTGGATGAAGCTACAGCGAACTTAGGCAATGGCTTGTGTCCACGGACCTTGTCTTCTAAATAATAAGAGCTACTATTCCTAAGCCCAGCACTACAGAGATGGGTTCATCTCACTGCTCCAACATCATCAAGCAAGTCATATTAATATTTGTCTTTTATAGAAGAGTTAACCAAGGCCTAGGACAGACAGAAAATTTGTCCAAGGCCATAGAGGCAGGATTTGAACCCAGCCTGGGGTCTTCAGCCGCTGGGTGGCAATCAGTTTTGGGGCCGGGGCATGCCCTCGCACTGTTCCTTCACTGCCACCTTCAGGGAGGGAGCAGGGACCCCGCTTTTGGCTGGTTTCCTCTGCAGTGACTTACTGCTGGTGTAAACCAACCAGAGGCCCCAAGGCCTGACCTCTGAAGAAGCTACCATTCCAGTGCCTGAAGATGAGTGATTGCATCCTGAAGGTGGAGACAGTGAGGAGTTTGGCTGGGTGCGATCTTCTGAGTGAAGTGTGCCCATGTGATGTGTCTCATCCACAAGGGCTCACTGGGTGCTCTGGGTGCTGCTGGTGAATGGTGACAACCCAAGGGAGCAGGAGCAGCTTGGAGTCAGGGTTCCTTGGACCCGGATTCCCCTCTTGGTTCTGCCACTCATCAGTCCCCCAGCCTGGGGAAACCTTTCCTTCTCTTGGGATCTGTGAACCAAGAGGACATCTAGGCCTCACATTCTCCCAGTGTCTCAGCTTCTCAAATAAAAAGCTCAGTGTGAAAAATGCCATCCAGGAGCATTAAAAATAAATTCTCATTTTTGGTGGCAAAGGCTTGAGCTTCATCTTGTCACTCCACAGGTCTGCTAGCTCTGGTATTTTTATTCTCCTCAAAATAACCTTTTCAAAAGGCATCTGCAAACTACTGCACTCACCTTTCTGAGGAGGACGCTGTGATGCTCTGCAGGGACTCACCATTGGTACGCATCACAGGCAGATTCCAGCCAGACACTGGGAAGACTGAATGTCACAGGAAGCACAGAGCAAGTGTCTAATTTGACGGACACTTGGCATCCCGACACCCCACGTCTCACAGAGACCCTTGGCTTGGGCAGGGTCTGTCACTCACTGGGCAGCTTTTATAGCTTTTTGACTATCACTGATGTGAATCCAAAGGAGACCTTCGTGGGTTCACTCGGATACTTTGGCCAAAAACCAAGAAGAAAAGAGATGGCTTTTTCAAAACACCTAGCTTGTGTTTCACTATTGTGTTGTATGACTCAGGCCTAGACCCATCTGAGCAAGGGCTGCTGTAGAAAATTACCAGAAACACGATGGCCTCAAACATCAGGAATTTAATCTCTCGTAATTCCAGAGGCCTGGAATCAAGGTGCCGGCAGGGCCATGCTCCCTCTGAAAGCTCCAGGGGAGAGCCCTTCCTTGCATCTTCCAGTTCCTTCTGGCTTCTGGCAGTACTTGGCTGCTGGGAGCATCACTTCAATGGGCTTCTACCCTTTGCATCTCCCTGTGTATAACCCCTCCTTTCCTTTCCCTTATAAAGACACACCAATCACTGGAATCACCCTAAATCCAGGATGATAACCATTTCTAGGTCCTTAACTAATTAAATCTACAAAGTCTCAACTTCCAGCAAAGGTCACATTCTGAGGTTCTGGGTAGACCTGAATTTGGTGGGGTGGGGGTGAGGAACACTCAAACCAACTCAAGGACAAGTGTCCTGATGGTTTAGCAAGCATGCCTCACATGGGCTCAGAACTGGGCCAGGGGTGGTACTCATGTTTTCTATCTGACATCTGGATCCAAACAAGCCATTAGCCTTACAGATGATGGAACTGAGGCTCAGAGAATAAAAGCATCTTGACCAATGTCATACAACTAGGTGAGGCCTCAGGAGACAAGAATAAAGAATAAAGAGGTGGAGTGCCGGTAGGTTGGGTAGGAGGGGATGCGGAGGTAATTAAACTTTTACTTGTGGGAAAGCAGAAGATGGCATTTTCGCCTTTGAAACCACTGTCCAAAGAAGGTCTGGATGAGGGATAAAAATGATAACTAGTTTATCAGAGAGACAATTTAGGAGCCTTTGAGGAATTAGTTTTATTCTAAGGATCAATACGGAGAGAAATGTTTGCCTTTTTTTTTTTTTTGGCTGAAAAAAAAAAGCTCCTGAGCTCCTCTCAATGAGCAAAAAGCCTTTCCAGACTGAAACATCGTGCATACAGATGCCTGCTGGTTGCCATGGTGAATGATGCTGATCTGAAGAAATGAATAATGTGAGCGTTGGGGGCGACAGTGCATTTACTCAGACAGTGGTGAGAGAGACATCAAGGAGAGCCCAGAGAGCCCAGAGCAGAGGAGGGGAGAAGGCAGCATCCCTGAGCTCTGATCCACTCTGCCTCTGAGGGGTGCCTAATAACCGGATCACTGCGAGCATCAGGTAAGGGACATACACGGCTCTTCTTGGGAATGGAAATGGCTTTTCCTTTCATACTCTGCTTGGAGGAGAGCCAGGCAATGGTAAAATGAGTAGCTAAAAATAGGGGGGACTCAGAGACAGAAGAAAAACAAATACATGGAGATATCTAATCCTAAAAGCTGTGAATGCTACATCCTGATAGAAAGCTTTTTAAAATGTCTGCTGTAGAAAACTCAGTCTGCAAAGACAGCCAGTGCAGATGTGAGAGATTCATGACAAGAAACAGGATTCCCAATCACTCCTGATGAGAGGGTTTACGAAGGCTATTGCCTCTGTATCACAAGTAATGAATTAAGCTCTTTTCATTGTGGTTGGAAGTATATTTGTAGAGATGGGGCAGGTACTGGGGCAGGGTGGATGGGTGTGTATGAGGAGACCGACGGAGGGAGCGCAGGTACTCAGTCTCCTCTGCAAAAGACTCTCTTCCTGGAGAGATCTGAGCACCCTTGCCTCATCCCTTTCATTCCCCATTTTTCTGGGAAAACATTTCCAGCCAAATGGCAAGGAACTCATTCCCTTCCTGAGCATTGTAGTTTATTGTCATCTTTAGATGAAAATCAATCATGAAGATCACTCACTGCTAGGCACCTTTCTGCAGCTCACCTCCTCTAAGAGCAAGGGCATGAGAATAGGAGGTTGGAGGGAGGCAGGGAGGAAAGCAGCTCATGAGGAACCAGTCTGGCTTAGTATCCAATTCAGCTTAAAATCTGATCAACTGTTTTTTTTTTTTTTTTTTTTTACTATGCTGCTGCAGTCAGAAATGAAACCTCTGTCTTTCATATGAGAGAGTAAAGGCAGAGGACTGGGATAGGTGATACCTATCTGTGACAGACACAGGTTGACTATGGCTGTCTCTAGAATTTTAGCTCAAGGGCAATTCAGCGGAGAAGACCAATCTCTCTCAAACACCTAGAAATAAAAAGAAACTAAAAAGCTTGAAGATGGCCCACTCTTACCAAAGTGAGAGGGTAGCAGTCAGAAGAGGGATCATTTGATGTGTTGGAAAAAGCAGCAACCCAGTCTGCACCTCATTTTGTGATAACTACTAAACCTGGAAATCCAGAGGTTATGTGGCTTTGGGTCTTGTTAGCTGATGGCTTCTCTTAGATTGCTCGTCTGTAAAATGGGAATATAGTTCAGAGGTTGTGATGAATAAAGCATATTTGTTATGCTATGTTGAGCTTCTAGCATGACCTGTGACATAGCAACTGCTCGCTAACTGTGGCTGGTGATTACCACCATTAACAGTCACAGAACCAGCAGTATCAAACAGGAGCAGCTCTGCTGGTATTTGGAGTTGATTATCTTGACCTGGGAAACTAATTTCCTGGGTAATTTGGCTTTGAAATGAACAAACAAATGGACAAAACGCTATCAGAGGCTTTGGGGAGAAATGAGCTGCCCCTGAGTGACTGACGCAAAGCTCCTCTCACCATGGGAAACAGAACTGCGAGGCTAAAAACACAGTGGCCAGAACATTCTAGATGAATGAACTCACAGCACATGGGGCAGAAACAGGAGGTCCAGAGGGAAATTTTAGGTGAAACAATCATCTGGCTTGGAGGTCACAGGCCCATGGTGACTAACATGGGGGCCCTGAGGCTGTGCTGGCTTTTCCTTCATTTCTTTTTCTTATCCCTCTACCATTTTTTTTTTTTAAGGTTTGGGAACCATGTTGTATTTAAGGATTCTGAGACAGGGCAGCATGGGGCTGGGGGGTCTGGGTGCATCTTTCCTAGGCCTGCAAGCCCCCAGCTTTGGCATGAGATGTCCCTGATCTGAACTGCGGTTCTGCCATTCCTCGGCTATGCCCAGCTGAGTACTGTCACCTCTTGGCCTCCATCTCTCAGTCTGTAAAACAGGGGCAATGTTAGTCTCAATGCACGGTGGCTGTGATTATCATAAATCAACACTTAAATGAGGAGATGTCACTCTTCACTTTGATTCTGGTTTCAGAATCGAGATGAACATCGAGGTTGGGAACGTTTCTTATACGGGAGCCATCATTTCCTGGTCGTCCTCGGAGCCCTGCCTGGAGGACTATTACCATATTATGTATAGGCCCAATTGGAACAGCATCTTCTCTGGCTATCTTCGCTACAGCTTCCACCACGAGGAGAAGGTGCCCCGAACAATCAGCTCCGTGGTGCTGGAACACCTCACTCCTTCCACCCTCTACTTCCTGTGCATCAGCTGCAAGAAGATTCTCTTCCCTTACAGGCACTACTGTACCATGTTCCACACTCTGGATAAGACTCCACTGGCCGCGGGAAGCTCCCTGGTGGACCCCCAGATCTCCCTCTGGGTGCTGATGGCCATTCTGCTGGCCTGCTTCACGGCGGTCTTAGCCTTCATCTGCCTCCAGTTCTGGTGCATCCGGTGCCACGAACCTCGATGGTCTTACAGAGCCGGCCACATGGAGGAAGCCAATGGGCTGGTGAGATGGCCGGAGGAGGCCCTGGGGCTAGGTCAGGGGGAGGAAGGCCTGCAGGGGCTCCCCCTGGTGGAGCTGCCACGCAAAAACTCTGGAGAAGACGCGGAACCAGAAGCTGAAGCTGCAGCAGTGGAAGCCGGCCAGCATGTCCCCGATGTGGGTGCCTTGCAGAGGGAGGGAGGTGGTCAGGCTGCATTGCCTCGTTTTGGGTAGTGAGAGGTGGGGAGGAGGCAGCCCACATCATGTAGCTTAAAGGCCTCCATGCAATAGGTCTCCTGTAAAAATCCATCTGTAGACTACCCACCCATCTTCCCTCAAATGACTGAGCTCTTGTGAACTACCTGGTTGGATGAGTGCCCTTTGACAAAGCCTTGTAAGCTGGAAAACACATACCCCTGTGGTGGGCGAGGGGAGGAAGATAGCATCTTTTAGGAGGGTCCATCTAGAGCAGCAGGACTCAGTTAGAAAATAGAAGCATTATTTTAAAATTAAAACAATCATTAGTATATTAGAAATTGAAATTGACATGACTGAAATAAAACACACTTGAAGGAAATTGTTAATTGAAGATAGGCTCTTTAGTTACACTTTCAGTCAGCTGAGGCAAATGTCCAGGCTCCTTTGCTGTTACAGGGGCGGGGGGATTATTTTGGAAAGATGTGAAAAACTTTGTTCTAGAGTATTTGTCTACTTTCAGCCAATTGCATACCACTTGTACCCTGTCTTCACTTTTTTTTTTTTAACCACAGACTATCTGTACTATTATTAACAATGCATTTTCTTTATATTGAGTCATTTAAAAAACTTATTTTAAAAGAAAGCCCATGTTACTCCCCAAATGAAAAACCAGCACCCTTCTGCTATAATAAATAGAAGGAAAGAGACATAATAAGCAGAATGAAAACAAAACCATATTAAATTTGACTTGGATACTATTACAGTCTAAGGACTCTGAGCTTAGGGCCTGCTCTCTTTGATAAAAAGGGGAGATTAGCAATTGCTGGAGAGCTATGAAAGACATTTTGACACCAACTCAAGATGTGCTCCTTGATATCATCAGCAAGGTTTAAAAGAGAATAGAAAAGGGAGTCCGTTTGTGAGTCACTGTTAATTCATGCCATGCCTGTGAACTGTCCACAAGGCTGCCTGGAAGGGTGCCCCGAGAGAGCAGCCTTGATCAGACTGGCTGCTCTGGAGGAGACACCTGCTCTCTCTCAGCATCAGCCTGACTTTCTAAGCCCCACCTTCCCGCCTTTAGGCCCGAGTGATGGGCACTCATCTTGGTTCCTTACACTTCCCAAACTAGGGCTCCCATTCCTAGACGAGCGCCTTGTCTAACCATGTTACACTTATCTGGTCACTTCTTCTAAGTCCATCTGTGCTTATGTTGTGAAAAATGGGGTCAGAAGTGGTCATTTTTCATCCATCACAAAAAAGAACCTAGGCTTTTTCGCTGTTGCTATTGAGAACTGCACTCTTTCCACGGTGTTCTCCTACACAAACCTGCAGAGTAAGAGACAATCTCCTACATACATCAAGGTGTTGGTGAATCTGTGTGAAGGGGGATCCCCTGTGCTCACCCCCCAGGGTGGAAACAGAACTGGAGGAGGGTGGAGATGTGTCTGCTTTAATCTCTGCTAAATCTCCAGCATGGAGACCCTGCCCAGCATGTTCTAGGGCTTAAGGAATGGCAAAGGACTGAAGGTCCAGAACAGACACTGCCTGGGAGGCTTCAGTAGTGTCGGGATCGGCATTGTGAACCAAGTAGCAAAGAGACAGGATGAGACCTCTCAGAGGTAGTTCTGGCCATCTGGGCTTTCCTTCAAAGTTCCACCTTCCCAACTGCTTCCTGGCTGTGAATCCCTCATCGTTATGTAGCACAAAATCCCAGAATCACAGGACAGTACGACAGCGAATCAACCAAGAACAGGAGGAGATGGGACGCCAAGACAAGGAGACCCTCTCACCTGTTTCCCCATTCCCACCCAGAACCCAGCCCCGCCAGGTCTGTGCTCACCCCCAGTCTTGCTAGTGGTGAACAAATAAAGATGAATATATTCGCAGTTGTTTCTGCCTGGACCTCACTGCTGCCTCTTTATCTCCACGCTTCTTGCCTTTCTGATTCGGGGAACACTTTTCTATTTGTTTTGGCTCACTAGTCCTCTCAGAAGTAGGACACAGGCAAGACCACTCACCTTGGACCCATAGAGGTAATAAGGCTGGACGTTGGCGGGTTTATCTCTCTGTGGTTCTTGGGTGAAAGGAATGGCAGTTCGGACAAAACTAGTAGGAGAAAAGAGATGGGGCAGGTGTTAACTGGATCCTAATAGTATTCTTCACCGGTTACAGAGCAGGAGCCCTTCCTGACCAGGGGCAACCACACTGTTTCTTAGGCAGTTGCCTATACAGTTCTTGTGACAAACTCCCATTTAACCCCTGTCTCCTTTTCATAAGGGCTTCCCTGGTGGCTCAGATGGTTAAGAATCTGCCTGCAATGTGGGAGACCTGGGTTCAATCCCTGGGTTGGAAAGGTCACTGGAGGAGGGTATGGCTACCCACTTCAGTATTCTTGCCTAGAGAATCCCCAGGACAGAGGAGCCTGGTGGGCTACAGTCCATGGGGTCGCAAAGAACAAATGGGAACACAGTAGTCCAGGTTCACAAGCTCGACTATGGGCTTACAGCTGCTGAAAACTGTAAGTCAAGAAAGCTGAGAATGAATTGAGCCTGAACACAGCCTTTTCCAGGACCCTTCACCCAGCTTGATTTCCTCAAGAGCAGGGTGCTGCAAACTCTTTCTATAAAGACCCAGATAGCAAATATGTTCAGCTTTGCAAGCCAGATGGTCTCTGTTGCAGCTACTCAGCTCTGCTGTAGCATGAGAGCGCCCATAAACAACTATAAATGAATGAGCACGGATGGCAGAATTCCAATAAACTTTGTGAATGTCAAATAATTTCCACTTGTCACCAAATTATAATTCTTCTCTGGATTTTTTTCCCCAGCCATTTAAAAATATCAATACCATTTTTGGCTCATGGGTTGAACAAAAACAGTTGACAACTAGAGGTGGCTTGTGGGCTGGAGTTGGCAGAAATCTGCTCAAGAGGATTGAAAGTCCCATATCTTTAGAGAACCGGAAGTCCATCTTGCTAAGTGTGTGGACTCTTCCCAGGCCATTTCCTGCATCTGGCACATACTTATTCAAAGCTAGCCATGAGCCAGGCCCTGATGACACTGAGCCTCCTCTGAAGGAGAGAGTTGGCTGCTTCTGCCCCTGTCCCCAGGAGGCGCTAGTGGTAAAGAAGCCACCTGCCAATGAAGGAGATGTAAGAGATGAGGGTTCCATCCCTGGGTCGGAAAGATCGCCTGGAGGAGGGCGTGCCAACCCTCTCCAGTATCCTTGCCTGGAGAAACCCATGGACAGAGGAGCCAGGAGGGCTACAGTCCATAGGGTCACAAAGACTGAAGTGACTTAGCACGCATGCACACCCCCACCCCAAGGCCACTTGGCACTGAGACTCCCTTACCGGTTGGTGGAGCCATTATAGCAGTAGTTGGGGAGGAAGTCGAAGTTGAGCTCCCAGAAGACATGCAGGGTGATTCGGCCGTAGGGGGCGGACACGTTGTGGTTGGCCTCCCGAAACATGGCGTCGAAGCTGTCCAGGGTCATGTGTTTACACAGCAGCCGGTGCGTGAGCCGGTTGATCTCCAGCAGCCACTCCAGCTCCTGTGCGGAGAGAGAGCCCGAGGCTGCTGAGGACTTCCGTATGCGCCTTGCACACCAGTCCTGCTACCTGCAGGCAAGAGCTCCTCAGACAACCTTGTAACTGCTGGTACGGGGACTAGGGCTCCTGTAGTAGTATGTGGCAACATTCCCTTCTTTTGCGTGAAGGAAATGCCAGACCATGCCAAGGGAGAATGCATGCCTGTACCCAGAAGGGGACCACAGATCATGTGCAAATCCCTTGTCTGCACTCCCTTGGGGAGAAAAGCACAACGACTTGCTTTCCAATTCCTATGCGGGTAAGGAAAAAGCCTGTCCCTGAGTGACGCAAGTAAAGTAAAAGAAAATTGTGACTGTCCTTCTATGATTGAGGTTCTATCTCCATCCGGCAGAAAGCAAGCAAAAGAGCTACCACCTGGTAAGTACTTAAAACTAGGTTGGTCCATGTGAGACTACTAGTTTCTTATGTCAAACACCATCCAATGTAAGTAATTTCTTATGGTTCAAGCTAATACATGCCAAGGAGTATTCTAAGCACTTAATATGTGTCAACTCACTTAACGCTCAAAACCCCCTTATAAGGTCAGCATGATGGCTGTTCTTATATATATATATATATATATATATATATAAACTAGGCTTTAAGAAGTGCAGTAACTCGGCTTCAAATCCAGGAAGTTGGGCTCTGACGTTCACATTCTTAACTGTTATATACTATAGAAATTTAAAAAACAGCTGGGGTCACAATGTTTCCGCCTCTCGACTCCTCTTGTGTCTCCCAGTCACACGGGGGTTGGTTAAACATATTGGCAAAAGTTTGGCTGCAAGCCATGGACCAAGGACTTGCATGAGCTATGGGCCCTGGTCATCTGGAATGCCACCTTTAGGGAGAGAATGGGACAAGAGTGGATAATATCCAGACATAGCAGGTCACTGCATTTGCTTGAAGTAAAAAGAAGGTGAAATCCTGTGGGCTGGGTTTAGTTCTTTGCTGCATTAGCTATCAAAGAGAATCAAAGCACACACCTGTGCAGAGAAAGAAAGTACCCCCTCTATAATGCTCTAGGACACTCATATATTGCAGTGGTTAAGCCATCTTTTGTGATGGGTTTGACTGCCTGTTTCATGGAGGAGTAGATTGAGGCTCAGAGGGAGAAATAACTCGCTCAGTAAAGGTCATAGAGGCAATATATAACAGGGTTAAGGATGTGCTCCCAGGTCTTCTAATCAAATCATGTGTATTTGGCCCTTGGATGCAGCTGCCTGGAATAAATAAGCAAAGAAAGTCCTTTGAACAGTAAAGATGGCTTTACAACATAAAAGCTAAAAGGACATAGGCAATGGCTGTTCCCCAGAGTGCGGCCAGGAGGTGGGGCGGTCAGAGGGCCAGCTGTAAGACCTGGGACATGGAGCCCAACTGTTTACAGTCACAGGAGGAAGCCTTGCATCAGGGATTCAGTTTTATTCTCATCAGCCACAGGATCCCTCTGACTCTGGTTGGGGTCTAGAGTGAGGTGGAACCAGACCACACTTCTAATCTTGGAACTTCATCTCTCTGAAATTCAGATTCGGTAGCTCTAAACTGGGGGCAAAATACCAGATCAAAGTTTGCAGACTTAACTGGCCTGAGTGAGACAAGCTGGGGCGGGAGGGAGCCTGGGCTGGGCTGTCCATGGCAAATTGGAGAGCCACTGCCGGACAAAGGTGGAGAGGCTATGTCATGGCATCCAATTGTTTGTTACTGCATTGGAATGGGGTAAGTGACAGCAGAGCCTCTGATCTATGGAAAAGGCCAAAGTCTGGATTTCAGTTCTGCAACAGTAGCTGGAAGAATAAGTTTCCAGTGACTGTGCACTGTGAAATACATGCAGGGCAGAAATACAGAATCAGCTGTCTGCTTTCATCTTTTGGGGACTGGCTAGCCAGATGGCATCTTTGTTCCTAGTCACTTAGGATGGGTAAATAAGTAAGTAAATAAATACATGTGATGAATGCACATGAGTTTATTTCTAAGATCACTAAGTACCCATAGCACACGGCGGGTCTCTGTTAGCGTAAAGACAGCTGCAGATGAGAAACTGGGAAACAATTTCCATTTTGTGATTTCAATGGCCTCGCAAATGCGCATCAGAGACTGAAGAAGAGAGCTCTCAACTGCTGACAGGGGATGCTCAAAATGCAGGTCCACTTCCTCCACCATGCCACGGGGAGTTTTTATTGTGCAATACAAAATGGTGCTTTGCATCAGCCATTTCTTCCAGCCTTTCGATCCGAAGAGGGCACTTGCCTGCGGGGGTGCGGGGCTCAGTGCATCAAGGCACAGAGGTTTAGAAGGCCCCAAGGGTGGTCTATGTGCCTTCAGAGGGGAGGTCAGCTCTGCAGAGTAAAGCCAGTTCACTGTGGGGCAACACAGAGAAGCAGCACCGGGGAAACAAAACACCCGAGAGGCTACTTATGTGAGGTAGAGGAAAGAGCTTTTCCATGGGAACCAGAAATCCCATGTGTCAGCACACTTGACCTTTAACCTTCTCTGTGGCCTGGGCCAGGAGAAAAGGGATTTCAAACTCAGGCACTAGGTCATCCCATGAACGAAATACACCAGGCCTGTGGCAAGCCCAAGAGATGGGGGCGTCTAGTCATTTCTAGGCAATTGTTGCCATCTGTGAAGGTGGGTCTGACGTTGCCGGGGTTTCTGCAGTTTTATTCGAATTCTCCCAAATGTTAAATGTTGGCTCAAATTTTCAAATATACTCTGCAGCCCAAACAAAACACAGACTGCAGGCTGCCAGCTCTCAACTCTGGCATCAGATCCCTCCGAGAATCTATTCGCTCAGCTGCAAAGGAGGAGGGCGACTAACTGATGAAATCGCTACAATCCTCCCGGCTGGGCATCAAGCCACCGCCTCACCATCTTAGGAGAAAGCCTCTAGGGTGCAGGGAGGGGATGAGGGGAGCACATTCTTTCTTTGTTTCTCAGAAGAGGCAGAAGCTTCTCTGCCAAGGCAGTGGGGGCCTCCTGACCCCCCAGGAGACAGCATCCCTGGCTCTCCTCTTCAGGGGCTTCAGGGAATGTGGCTCCTCTCTCGGTAGCCATCACCCTCATCTGATAACTCAGGGTTTCACTGCTTGTTTTGATTTTGTTCCCAGCTAAAAGAACATTCAGTGCCTTTCAAAGACTGGGAAGAGGCCATGGACACCCCGCCACACACTAAAACCAGTTTTTCATAGGGTATGCTCATTCATTACTGGAAAACTATAAGATAGAGACTAACAATGAAGAGAAAAGCAAAAATCCCACCTCTAATCACTGCTAACATTTGGCAAAGAAAAATATGTCTTAAAGTAGGTCTCCTAGAAGAACTTGTGCTATATCACAGTATCTCAAAGTCCATGACCCAGGACAGAGGTGGGTCAAGTCCTCTTAGGAAATGCTGCTGAGAATCTACCCTGAGAGTGCCTCATTCGCAGCTCAAAATTAATTTTCTTCTTCTTTTTTTAAACTCATTTTATTTATTTGCTTGTACCGGGTTTTAGTTGTGGCAGCTCAAAATTTCTATATTCCTCTCTTTCTTCGTAAGCTATTTTCATCAAGTGGAAGGAAGTATGCAAAGCTCTTTCCAGGCAGTATCTCATTTCATCCTTGAACACGGCTATGAGGTGGATTCTAATATTTCCTCCATGTACTACAGGTTTTTATACAAGATAAGTAACTCACCCAAGATCACCCAGCTAGTAAGTGGCGAGGCCAGAACTGGGACCCCAAGGTCTTTTTGATGCTAGAATCCTAGTTCTTAATCCTTTTTTAAAAACTGCTTTGTCCATTAAAAAAAAAAAAACATTTTATTTTGAAATAACTTTAGACTTACAGAAAAGCTATTCACTGCAGACCTCCTGCACATTCCTGACCTAGTTTCTCCAGTGTTAACCTCTTACATAATCATAGTATAATCGCCTAAAGTTGGAAAATA
This sequence comes from Antilocapra americana, assembly GCA_007570785.1. NCBI lineage: Eukaryota > Metazoa > Chordata > Mammalia > Artiodactyla > Antilocapridae > Antilocapra > Antilocapra americana. The sequence continues at coordinate 38,405,675 of ML660765.1, forward strand.
TCATTGATATAATTCTATGAACTAAATGACAGATTATTCAAATTTCACCAGTTTTTCCATGAAGGTCTTATCCCACATTGCACTGAGTGGTCATGTCTCCTTGTCTTTGCAAATCTCTAACAGTTTTCAGTTTTCTCCTTGTCTTTTATGTTCTGGGTGCTTTTGAAAAGCATGGCTCATTTTTGAATGTCATTCAATTTAGATATATAATCACAATTAGATTGAGATTATGCATTTTTCATTATGCATACATATTCAGGGGATGTGTGCTGTGCTGTGCTTAGTCACTCAGTTGTATCTGACTCTATGACCCCATGGACTGTAGCCCACCAGGCTCCTCTGTCCATGGGGATTCTCCAGGTAAGAATAGTGGAGTGGGTTGCCATGCCCTCCTCCAGAGGATGTTCCCAACCCAGGTATCAAATCCAGGTCTCCCACATTACAGGCAGATTCTTTACCATCTGAGCCACTAGGGAAGCCAATTCAGGGGGTACATGAATATATTTTCTTACTGGTGATACTAACCTTCATGTTTGGTTAAGAGGATGCCTCCCAGGTTTCCTTACTATGAAGTTATTATTCTTCCCTTTGGAATTAGTAAGTATCTTGAAGGAGATAGTTCGAGACTAGGCAACTATCCTGTTTCTTCTCAAAGTTTTTTTTTTTAATTTGTGACTAATTAAAAAATTCTGGTAAAATATGCATAACATAAAATTTACCATTTTAACCATTTTTAAATGTACAGTTCTGTGGCACTAAGTACATTCATGTAGTTTTGCAACTATCACCACAGTCTACCTCTAGAACTTTTTAATCTTCCTCAACTGAACCTCTGTAACTCCCTATTTCCTGGCAACTACCATTCCATTTTCAGTCTCTCTAAGTTTGGTTATTCTGGACACTTCCAAATAAAGGGAATCATAAAATACTCTTTTCAAAGCTCTGCCCACTAATTTCATTGTCTTTTATTGGATCTTGCCTGCTACCATTATTACTCTGGTGTTCTAATGGTGATTTTCTATTTCTCTCATTCCTTCTATGTATCTGCGCTTGAAGCTTTAAAATCTTCCTTTCATTCACCCAAAGATGGACCAATCAAGTTTTTCTAATACTTGAAGAGAATTAGCAGAGAGTTCAAATAGCTGATTAATAAAAGAAGAGGGCATGCCTGTTCAATACTTGTGCATCAGGAACAACTATACAATTTCCAAGTCCCAGCACAAAATGAAAAGGTGGGGGCTTTCATGAGAAAATGATTACAAATTCCACGATGGTGACAATGGAGCATTAAACCAGTCAACAGCCTCTTTGGGCTCTAACCTACTGCACACCAATGAAGCTGACCCCACTGTGAAATCTTCGCTCCTTTCTCAGGACAATCCAGCTACTTGCTGTATTTGTAGAATCCTAAAGGACAAGAAGCTGTGTCCCAGGACAGGCCATCTCTAGAGATTTTTAGACCTCCCTCCAGTCCCTCTCTTCAGGCAATCAGGAAGGTAAAATTTCTCTCATCCCTTTTAAGTCCTTCTTTTTCTCTGCTCATTCAGATGAGAAAGAGACTCATCACTTCTCTTCAACCAGCTTAGTACCAGGCTACCAACAACTTTCCAACGAGGCTTCTAGTCTGAGGAGTCCCACAACAGAACTCCCAAGGGCCCCTATCTCTTACCACGATTGACGTCAGGTCCTCACTCTCAAAGCGGCTGATGGCCTGGTCCAAGGATTTATACATGGCAGCAGAGATGCGCTGGGTAATGAGTCTGTTCAAGTCAATAGATCTACCCAACAGCTGCATGGAAGAGAGAGAAAGTTACTTAAACTTTACACAGGCACATGACAACTAAATGCAATGCACTGATTTAGTAAATTGTCCTAAAAATATAAAGAACATGACCAGGATAAATAGGGACTTTATGCAGAAAACAGTATTGTTAAATTTCCTGAGTATGATAATATTATTTGGATGATAAGAGGATATCCTTGTTCTTAGGAGATATGAGCTGAGGTATCAGGGGTAAAGTGTTACGATGTCTGCAACTTACTCTCAAATGGCTAAGAAAAAAGTATGTATATTAAAATATATATTTAATATATTACTTACACATAAATATGTATTTATAAATTATATATTCTATAAATACATAAAGTACATTTACTGTATTTATGAGAAATAATATACACATAAGAAAAATAAAGTGAAGCAAACATGATTAAACATGAATAATCATGAATCTGGCTATAAAGTATATATGTGTGTTCACTGTTTTATTGTTGCAACTATACTGTAGGTTTAAAATATAAAAAGCTGAGGAAAAATATGGTGCATTCAGACTGTAGAAAGAGGCTTGCAATAAGCTCTGGCAGCCCATGCAATGCTGACATCCTGAATCTCACCCTGATGTTCTTCCTGCATCCATCCTATCGTGCAGTTCAGAGTCACCAGGGAGCCCCCGTCCCCTCAACCCCAGCAAGGGCCTACTGTGTACCGTTATGAGGATGAATTTAAAAGCATGAGGAGAAGGGCTGATTATGGGATAGAAAATATAGCTTGGGCTAAATTCCACTGGGGTTCATGTGGGCATGACTGCAGATACTATGTAGATAGCAATAAACATTTATTGAGTACCTGCTGCATGCATTGCACTTTGCGATGTGCCTAAGGATTATTCTCAACTATTTAATTTTTTTCTGTTTCCCTTTTGGGAGAGATTTTCTACTAATTGACTAAGGCTCCTTAGAGCCATCTTCTGTACACACAAAGCCCTCAGGATTAACATACTGTGGCTAATTCTAGCTGCACTGGTAATGGAATTTTCTGAGAGGCTGAAGGAGACTCTCTCATAGAACCTTTGATGTTGACAGATGGGCAAATGCTTTTTCCTCTTATGATTCTTTGAGCATGGATTTCTCAGAGCAGTGGGACTATCCAGGTTTTTCAGGGTAATTCCTCTCCTCTCTATCCAGGGCATTTTCTCAGCCTCAGCCCTGCTCTCCTTTTCCCAAGTCTCCAGGAACATGTGAACCACAGGATAAGCACACAGAAATCACAGCGTGAAAGTCATTTCACTTCAGGGCTTAGAAGTGGAATTTAAGATCTCCTAAAGCATCTCTTTTCATAATGTTCATACTGCTACTGGAAATCAGTGGAGAAATAACTCCAGAAAAAAATGAAGTGATGGAGCCAAAGCAAAAACAATACCCAGTTGTGGATATGACTGGTGATAGAAGCAAGGTCTGATGTTGTAAAGAGCAATATGGCATAGGAACCTTGAATGTTAGGTCCATGAATCAAGGCAAATTGGAAGTGGTCAAACAGGAGATGGCAAGAGAGAACGTCGACATTCTAGGAATCAGCGAACTAAGATGGACTGGAATGGGTGAATTTAACTCAGATGACCATTATATCTACTACTGTGGACAGGAATCCCTTAGAAGAAATGGAGTAGCCATCATGGTCAACAAAAGAGTCTGAAATGTAGTACTTGGATGCAATCTCAAAAGTGACAGAATGATCTCTGTTCATTTCTAAGGCAAACCATACAATATCGTGATAATACAAGCCTATGCTCCAATCAGTAACGCTGAAGAAGCTGAAGTTGAATGGTTCTATGAAGACCTAAAAGACCTTCTAAAACTAACCCAAAAAAGATGTCCTTTTCATTATAGGGGACTGGAATGCAAAAGTAGGAAGTCAGGAAACACCTGGAGTAATAGGCAAATTTGGCTTTGGAGTACAGAATGAAGCACGGCAGAGGCTAATAGAGTTTTGCCAAGAGAATGCACTGGTCATAGCAAACACCCTCTTCCAGCAACACAAGAGAAGACTCTACACATGGACATCACCAGATGGTCAACACCAAAATCAGATTGATTATATTTTTTGCAGCCGAAGATGGAGAAGCTCCATACAGTTAGCAAAAACAAGACTGGGAGCTGTCTGTGGCTCAGATCATGAACTCCTTATTGCCAAATTTAGACTTAAATTTGAAGAAAGTAGAGAAAACCACTAGACCATTCAGGTAGGACTTAAATCAAATCCCATATGATTATACAGTGGAAGTGAGAAATAGATCTAAGGGACCAGATCTGATAGACAGAGTGCCTGATGAACTATGGACAGAAGTTCGTGACATTGTACAGGAGATAGGGATCAAGACCATCCCCATGGAAAAGAAATGCCAAAAAGCAAAATGGCTGTCTGAGGAGGCCTTACAAATAACTGTGAAAAGAAGAGAAGTGAAAAGCAAAGGAGAAAAGGAAAGATATTCCCATCTGAATGCAGAGTTCCAAAGAATAACAAGGAGAGATGAGAAAGCCTTCCTCAGCGACCAATGCAAAGAAATAGAGGAAAACAACAGAGTGGGAAAGACTAGAGATCTCTTCAAGAAAATTTGAGATACCAAGGGAACATCTCATGCAAAGATGGGCTCAATAAAGGACAGAAATGGTAGGGACCTAACAGAAGCAGAAGATATTAAGAAGAGGTGGAAAGAAAACACAGAACTGTGTAAAAAAGATGTTCACGACCCAGATAATCATGATGGTGTTATCACTCACCTAGAGCCAGATGTCCTGGAGTGTGAAGTCAAGTGGGCCTTAGAAAGCATCACTATGAACAAAGCTAGTGGAGGTGATGGAATTCCAGTTGAGCTATTTCAAATTTCAAAAGATGATGCTGTGAAAGTGCTGCACTCAATATGCCAGCAAATTCAGAAAACTCAGCAGTGGCCACAGGACTGGAAAAGGTCAGTTTTCATTCCAATCCCAAAGAAAGGCAATGCCAAAGAATATTCAAACTACCATACAACTGCACTCATCTCACACGCCAGCAAGTAATGCTCAAAATTCTCCAAGCCAGGCTTCAGGAATACATGAACCATGAACTTCCAGATGTTCAAGTTTGTTTTAGAAAATGCAGAGGAACCAGAGGTCAAATTGCCAACATCGGCTGGATCATTGAAAAAGCAAGAGAGTTCCAGAAAAACATCTATTTCTGCTTTATTGACTATGCCAAAGCCTTTGACTGTGTGGATCACTATAAACTGTGGAAAATTCTGAAAGAGATGGGAATTCCAGACCATCTGACCTGTCTCTTGAGACACTTGCATGCAGGTCAAGAAGCAACAGTTAGAACTGGACATGGAACAACAGATGGTTCCAAATAGGAAAAGAAGTACGTCAAGGCTGTATATTGTCACTCTGCTTATTTAACTTATATGCAGAGTACATCATGAGAAACGCTGGGCTGGAAGAAGCACAAGATGGAATCAAGATTACAGGGAGAAATATCAATAACCTCAGATATGCAGATGACACCATCCTTATGGCAGAAAGTGAAGAGGAACTAAAAAGCCTCTTGATGAAAGTGAAAGAGGAGAGTGAAAAAGTTGGCTTAAAGCTCAACATTCAGAAAACTAAGATCATGGCATCTGGTCCCATCACTTCATGGGAAATAGATGGGGAAACAGTGTCAGACTTTATTTTTTGGGCTCCAAAATCACTGCAGATGGTGATTGCAGCCATGAAATTAAAAGACACTTACTCTTTGGAAGGAAAGTTATGACCAACCTAAACAGTATATTAAAAAGTAGAGATATTACTTTGCCAACAAAGGTCCGTCTAGTCAAGGCTATGGTTTTTCCAGTAGTCATGTATGGATGTGAGAGTTGGATGGTGAAGAAAGCTGAGCGCCAAAGAATTGATGTTTTTGAACTGTGGTGTTGGAGAAGACTCTGAGAGTCCCTTGGACTGCAAGGAGATCCAACAAGTCCATCCTAAAGGAGATTAGTCCTGAGTGTTCATTGGAAGGACTGATGTTGAAGCTGAAACTCCAATACTTTGGCCACCTCATGTGAAGAGTTGACTCACTGGAAAAGACCCAGATGCTGGGAAGGACTGGGGGCAGGAGGAGAAGGGGATCCTCATGCCAGAGGATGAGTTGGCTGGGTGGCATCACTGACTCAATGGACATGAGTTTGGGTAAACTCTAGGAGTTGGTGATGGACAGGGAGGCCTCGAGTGCTGTGATTCATGGGGCTGCAAAGAGTCAGACATGACTGAGCGACTGAACTGAACTGAAAGCATCTCTTATTTTGTCTGCCTGGCTCCCATGAACATCGTTAAGCAGGGAAATGTTTCTGAGCTCCTGCAGCATTTTCTCTATATCATGGGTCAAATGTTAACAGAGACTAACTCTATACCATTTCTGAAGGTCAGTCCTGACTGAAGGAGGTGGGCTGAAGTTCATGGTGTTGTTCAGTCACTAAGTCGTGTTAGACTCTTCATGACCCCCATGGACTATAGCATGTCAGGCTTCTCTGTCCTCCACCGTCTCCTGGGGTTTGCTCAAATTCATGTCCATTGAGTTGGTGATGCCGTCTAGCTAGTTCATCCTCTGCCAATCCCTTCTCCTTCTGCCTTCAGTTTTCCCCAGCATCAGGGTCTTTTCCAATAAGTCAGCTCTTCACATCACGTGGCCAAAGTATTGGAGCTTCAGCTTTAGCATCTGTCCTTTCAGGGAATATTCAGAGTTGATATGCAGCTCACGATGGGTGTTCAAAGGCTCTGGTGGCCTCTAGTCAACTGAAGTGAGCAGCAAATGGACTGAGAAGCCTAGAATTTGAACCAAAGGAAGCCCAATGCCTCTTGGTAAGATTCTGGGGCTGGATTATCCCTATTATCAGCAGCCTACACAGGGCAATACCCAGGGCAGATGATACATGGTCCTGATTTCTGATCTCTAGGCTAACATCACTGCCCTCTCTCCCGCCGGTTCCACCTGTCTCCATACCTGGACGTGTCTCTGTTTCAACAGTGTTTCATAGCGGTTGGATGGTGGGTATGGAATGATGACTCCATAATTCTTACATTCGGCCCTAAAACGTTTATCCAACAGGACGCTGGAAAGGATAAAAGTGAAATAAGGCCAGTAAACCAGTAAACATGACAGGAAATGAGTTCAATCACTCAGCCATATGTATTTCGAACCATAGGTTCTACTCATAAAGCACTATGTTATGTATTTTAAATATTATTTTTTTTCCTGCTGCAGAGCAAAGATCTTTAAATTTTTTCAGCCAGAAAAGCTCAATAGGTGAAATGAAATTTCTGTGTTAAAGACAGGCAACACAGAAGTTGAGCTGCTTTTTTCCTTTTATTTTTTACCATAAAAGCAATTGAGTGCCTGATTAATATAGCCCAGGAAACAGTCTAGGTACCAAGGATTCAAAGTTCCCATCCTTGTGAAGTTTGGGTTCTAAAGACTGATAATAGAGAAATAAGACTGTGAAAAGAGGCTGATAATAAATAAATAAGCAGAGTTATAAAGTAATGTTAGGCAATAGTAATACCTGCATAGTATTTACTATTCACCAGGCATGCATATAGACATGTGCACAGTCATTTTTAATTTAATGACAACCCTATGAGTTAAATGTTCTATTATTATTTTTCACACTGAGTCATGGATTGCAGAGGAATAAGTGCTCTGAAAATAACAAAACAGGATCATTTGGTGCTAGGAGGTCATGGAAAGTCTCTCTAAAGAAGTCCTGTTGGACAGACAGAGAGCTAAATGCTAAAAATGGAGAGATTTGGGGGAAGAATCTTTCAGGCATGATTAGTTTGGTACATTGAGAAAAAGGAAAGATGTAGATAAGGGGTGGGGTGTGCTGGACAGCATAGTGCAAAAATGAATTTACAATGTTAGTCTAGGGGCCAGATCCTTGTGGGATGATACAAGCCACAGTAAAGAGGTTAAATGTTTCCTCAGTGTAATTGAAGCCACTGAAAGGCTTTAAGCAGGAAAGTGACATCATCTAAATCTATACTGTCCAACACAGCAGCCACCCACCAGGTGAGCCCCCAAGAACCTGAAACATGTGGGTCCAAGCTGAGATGCGCTATTAGTATAAAACACACACGAGGTGTTGAAGACTTAGGAAAAAACAACAAAAACTATCTCTTTAATAATTTTCACTGATTACATTTTGAAATTATAATGTTTTAGATATCATGGATTAAACAATATAGTAGTAAGTTAATTTTAAAAATATGACTACTAAAATTACACTTGTGGCTGCATTATATTTCTGATGGACAGCAGTGACCTAGATCAGTCCATCCCTCCAGCACTTTCTCTCTGACTCTTTCAACTTTTCAGAATCTCCCCCCAACTTCCTGTATTTTTGACAAACCACAGGTCTTATAAGAAGGAATATAGACCAAGATTCCTCTTTTAGATTAGGATATTTTATAACCTAAATATATAGAGGACTCAGGGTTTGACAAATCTGAGTTTATTTATGCAGACAATGGACCAGCATATTTTGAAGATAACTGGAATTATCTTGGAGAAACTAGAAGCCCAGCTCTCTGGTAGGACCACATACAATTCAATCCAGATCCTTGTGAAGCGATTTCTTTGTGAAAGGCTGCATTCTCTTCGCTTCCCTGAAACCCTAAGTATGTGCTTTCTATAGTTTCCATCATTAAGAGTCATTCCTTTCATTTAATGCACGCTCTGTGGTAACAGATCCTTGTGTACCTGTACACCAACTCTTGGGAAGCCCTGGCGGCTCAGCAGTAAAGAATCCACCTGCCAATGCAGGAAATGTGGGTTCAATTCCTGGGTTGGGAAGATCCCCTGGAGAAGGAAATGGCAACCCATTCCAGTATTCTTGCCTGCGAAATCCCATGGACAGAGAAGCCTGGCGAGCTATAGTCGCAAGAGTCAGACACGACTTAGCAACTAAACCATGACCATACCAACTCTTGTCTGAAATACATCAGAGAAACTCAAGTTGTTGAAAGCAAAACGAAGCAAGTCTTTAACTGTTGAAAAATGTAACAATCCTTGAAATTTCTGGTTGGTACATTTGGACTTCTAATAAAAAAAGAGAACTACCCCACATATAAATACATATATGTATATATAGAGAGAGAGAAAGAGAGAGAGAGGTTTTTGCTGACCAGTACTATTATGGGTTCCTCGAACCCAGGAAATCTCAGGGGTCTAAATCAGCCCATACTGACAATACCAATGAGCCTTTGAGACTTGACACACCTAGATTTCTCCCCTGGCCTCCTGTTTGATTTTCACACTCCTATATTTGCTCACCTCCAATCCATTCTCTAAATTTTAATGTTTTTAAAAGATCACACTTCTAAAAACAAAAATCAAATCAGGTCACTGTCATACTTTGGAAATCATCCCATGGTATTCCACTCCTCCTAGGATAAATGCCTGTAAGACCACAGAGCCTGGGCCTTGCCTACCTGCCCAGCTTTACCACACAGCCCAACCCTCTGTGGTCTGTGAATGAGATATTTACATGTACTAATTTACATTAAACCTTTCAACAAATGAGGTACGCATGCTATTAATATTATGCTTCTGCCAAACAGACTTTGAACAGAGGTTTATTTTGCCTGCAGTTTTCCACTCTACTCTTTACCTAGTTTAACTCAGTCAACTCTTATTCACTTCAGATGTGAACTCAAATGTTACTTTCTCAGGATAGCCCTTCCAGTTACCTACCCTAAAGACAGGTTCAGGTTTAACTGTTATATATTCTGAATAAATTTTCTTTCACAGGAATCTCCCTTGTCACTGTGCATTCAATAGTTTTTTATTAATGTCTATTTTTCTCACTACACTGTAAGCTCTGTGAGGTCTAGCCCCATATCTGCCTATTTCTCTTTCCTCTACTTGCTAGCACCCAATCCAGACTAATGGAATCATTCAGATTTCCTTAGGTGCTAAAGAAGCAGGGAGGTTTTGTAGCAGAGGCCCTTGCCTACCAGTTTGCAATCTTAGGGAGGTTTGGTGCCACAGTGCTGAGCTCTCATACCTGCCGGCCATGGCTTTGTAGTAGGCAAAGATCTGGTCTGCCAGCTTGTAGACAAACTGATCAAAACACAGGTTCACCTGGTGGAGAGGAAGCAGGAAATGTCACTGGTGTCTGTCCCACTTTAGTAGAGAAACTTCAGCAACTGAAGAGGGCAGTGGTGTAGGACTGCCTGAAAAGCGTGAGGAGGAACAAGATGCTTTGCAGGAAAGAAAAAAAAAAAGAAGATTCTGTGGCCAGGTACGTTTGGGAAGTCCGGTCCCTTGCTCTCAGGGTCCTCAACCAGGCACAGAGAAGGCACGATTCAAAAACCTGTTGCGGCACTGCCCTCCCCACCGGCCACCTTGCGGCTGTTACGAGGTACCTCCCCACATCCTGCCATCACACTTATCTGTCTCCCCAGCTCCTAATAGACTTTCTTTTCTTTTCCTTTCATTTTGTTTTTACCTCGCTTTGCAAAGAAAGAAACTGATGGTCATTAAAAATTTAAAAATCTCCTTTTTAACAAGTTTGCGTAAAAATCTTTGGTGAGCAACAGACCATCTTGCCTTGTCAGTGTTTTATCACGTCGGTGGCAGAATGTGATGCTCAGGTGAGAAGAAAGTTCACACCAGACACAGACGATTGAAACCAAATTCTCCAGTGATGACAAGAGCAGGGAATGGTCAAAGGTGGGATGTTAACGAGATGGGCTGTGGTAATTGCAGGGAATAATGGGGTAACTGTAGCAACAGACTGCATGTAGGTGATTAATCTTCCATCCTTTTAGCACCCCACTCCTAACCCCATGAGGCTCTTTATCCAAAGAGCTTTCATGTCTTTTATTTTATACCATAAATACTATTTTGAACATAAAAACAATGTATGTGAGTAACCAAGCCCTCTGCCCTGGACTTTGAGCTTCAAGGGTGCCCAGGGGGGGCCTCCTACAGGCAAACAATCCATAGGGTCCAGGTTGGGGTGTCCAACTCCTGCTCCCCTTCTAGAACCAGCTTTGAATATTCTTGCCCAAATAGCCCAAGCCCCTTCTAGGGTCTGTGTGTTCTTTTCCCTGGGTCCATCCCTGGGGGTAGACTGCACTGCAGATGTGTATACCCCTAGGGCCCAGGGTTGACCAAATGGTCATTGTTTGAGGGCAGGGGTGGGAGACAGAGCTTGGGTATCCATACATAGGCCTTTCCAGGTTCAAAACAGAGTCTGAGGATGGGAAAAGAAATGGGGACAATTTACACTTCTGCTTCATGGCCACCTATGTTATCCAGGGCTGATCTGTATGCTTTCTTTCCATTTATTTTTTAAACACCACTTGTATATAGGACACTCTAGAATTTTTTGTTTTCAACCTGTTAGAGAACATGATTAACTAAAATCTTATCAGAAAATGGACTTGTCAAAGCTGAGATGCAACCAATTAACTTGTCTACTAGAACCTTTCTTCCAAGTTTGCGTACGGCTCAGATGACAAAGAGGACAGATTTGCATTGGGCTCCACCAAGGTTTTCAACTCTCATAGCAACTGAAAGATTCAGAAAGAAAGCAGCATCTCTACTAGCTTTTGTTTGAAACCTATAAACTTTCAAACTAATTTGGTAGTACTGCTTATCCTAAAATATTCACCTCTGCCCTTTATAAATAAGAAAATCTTATGTTTGTACCTTGTAGTTGAAAATCTTATAATGACAATTGGTCTAATTCTATGTTTATATAACTCCACATACTTAAGTGGAGCGGAGACTCTCACTCCAATTTCCAGATGGCAAAACTGAGATATTTTGTAGTCCTTAGTGCTGTTGATCTCTTGTTTCTGCTCCTTGCTGGCCTGTGGTAGGACTGCACTTTCTCTCTCCTCCTTGAAAGTAAGCATAACCAAGTGACTTGCTTTGACCAATGACATGTGTCACTTCCAGCTGGAAGCTTTAAGTATCAGAGTATAAATTCACCCTGACACATCTCCCCGCCATGGCAACTAGTGAATATCCCACATGGGTTCCAGATTAAAGACTATGTGGAACAGAGCTCCTAGTCAACCCATAAAAGAGAAATGAAACTTTGGTCTCAAACTACTAAGAATTTGTGATTGTTTGTTACTGTAGCATATCCTAGCCTTTGCTGACCATTACAAAAATAAAGCCATTAAATGACAATTCAACAGCTTCACAAGTGAGAAGACCACTATTTCAGTTCCACCAGTACTAGAATGAAACTCTGTAAACTGTGTGATATTGGGGCAATGATACTTGAATACTCTAAACTAGACAGCAGTACATCTTTAAATCATTGTAAAGATTATCTAAAATGTCCATAAAGTGCTTTGTACCTGGCAAATAGTATAAATTTATTATACCTACTATTGATTTATTATACCTACTATCGATAGGTAGTATTACTGTTTTTCTTTCTTATTTTTTTGGCTCTGCTGCATGGCATGTAGGATCTTAGTTTTGTGACCAGGAATCAAACCCATGCTCCCTGCAGTGGAAGAACATAGACCACATTAACCACTAGACCACCAGGGAATTCTTGGTAGTGTTACTGTTGTTGTTGTTATCACCAGTTAATCCAACTGTAAAAGACCTATTAGAAAATTAATTTTACCCATGTAATTCTATCATTTGCCATTACTAAACATCTGAAAAAGAAAGACCGTCCTCCCCTTCCACTAGGTCCCTTTTGATTATCACAATGTTTATAAAGATCAGTCTCCAAAGCAAGTCATTGATATCCCATACTACGATCTGAATGTTTGTGTCCCCCTAAATTCATGTGCTGAAATCTTAACTCCCAAATGTGATGGAATTAGGAGTGGTGAGGTCATGAGGATGGAACCTTCATGAACGGCATCAGTACTCTTACAAAAGAGACCCCAGAGAGCTCCCTGGCCCTGGTCGCCCCATGAGGACACAGTGAGAAGTCTGGGACCCAGAAGAGGGCCCTCCCTGACTCTGCGGCTACCCTGACCTAAGACTTCTAGCCTCCTGAACTGTGAGAAATACATTTCTGTAATTTTTAAGCCCCACAATCTGTGGTATTTCATTATCACAGCTGAAACAGACAGACACTCCACTTTGGGCCTGTGGTTAGAGATCTGAAAAGTCCAGATTCTCCGAGCATGACTGTGGGAACAAAAGGAAAAGCAGTCACTTGCCTCGGCTTCGATCTCATCATACAGGAACTGCTTTTTAAACTTGGTCAGAGCATAGTAGGCGCTGTCGTTGTACAGATCCAAAGGGTAGAGGACATACCTGAGGAGGGAAAAGCAACGGCCAGTAGCTTACTAACGATCTCTCTTAAGGCAGGCAGACTTAAACTTGCTCAGGAAACAGGCACAGTTGGGTGAACAGATTCAGTGTTAGGAAAAAGAGGCATTTTCAGCATGCTATGATCTTTCCAGGCTTTACTTAGGAAATGACTTATTTTACAGTCTGCCCACAGAGATCAAAGTCCATGATGCGAGGCCTGAAAACACCAGTCTGGGACTAAAACCAACCGGGTGTCCATTACAGACATCAGCGACCCGGTCCCCAGAGATGATCATTTTACCAACGTGGCTGGGATGAGGCTGACAAAGCGAGTGAAGGGCAGTCAGGCTGGTAGACTTCTGAGCCTTTCTGCAAGGCTGAGTCACACGTGGTGGTGACCTGACACTGGGTGGGACACACTGCCTCATCTGGAAAGTTCTGGAAAGAACAGGGCTCTATGGCTAGCAAACTGCCCTCCACCAGCGCCTTGGGAACCTCCTTGCTGGCCCACCCCTATCTCTTACTCCATCATGGAAGGTTCTTTGGTTTCCAAGATATGGTCTGTTAGAATCCAGGGCATGGACATCTCGATGGGGAACTGGATTCGCCGGCCCATGGTCAACTCCAGGAAGAATTCTCTGAACCAGAGCTGGGAGAGGTCACAACACTGCTGCAGGGCTTCTGGAAGCATGAGGGAAAGAGCTTGGGTTATACATCAGAAGCACCAGAAGAACTTAGTTCTGATTTTTTTTTTTTTACCTTTTATTCTTCTTTCATTGTACTAGGTACAGAACAGGTACTCAAGAATACGACTCCGTTAGTAGACCCTGCTCTCCTGGACCTGAAGGCCAGCCTAACATCTATTGAGAAGAAAGTGTTTGGGGAATTTCTTGGTGGTCCAGTGGCTAGGATTTTGTACTTTCACTGCTGAGGGCATGGGTTCAATCCCTGCCTGGGGAACTAGAATCCCATAAACTGTGAGGTGTGGCAAAAAAAAAAAAAAAAAAAAATGAAGACAGTGTTTGTTCACCCAGCAGTGTGGAGGTTGGGGAGTGGGCAGTGATGGCTGAGAGATTTAGATCACCCTACAATTTCCATCATGTCTTTACAAAGCCATCCTGAAAATATGACATCTAAGTGTCAGAATGTCTTTGTTATGTCAAGGCAGATCTACAGGTGTCCGCCTCTGACTGGACTGCAGCCCCATGATCCCTGCTAGTGATAATTCTGTATTCCTTACTGCTCAGAGGCCTCAAAGTCCCTTCTAGACTACTCTCTTGAGAGTCCCTTGGACTGCAAGGAGATCAAACCAGTCAATCCAAAAGGAAGTCAACCCTGAATATTATTCACTGGAAGGCCTGATGCTGAAGCTTCAATACTTTGTCCACTTGATGCGAAGAACTGACTCACTGGAAAAGATTCTGATTCAGGGAAAGATTGAAGGCAGGAGGAGAAAGGGGTGACAGAGGACAAGATGATTGGATGGCACCATTGGCCCAATGGACATGATTTGAACACACTGCAGGAGATAGTGAAGGAAAGGGAAGCCTGGCATGTTGCAGTTCATGGGGTTGTAATGAGTTGGACAAGACTGAATGACTCAACAAGAGCAAAGACAGCTCTTTACCTAGATTACCCTTTTCAGTACCAACAGACACATCACCCTCTTAGGACCCTTGGATGCTAGTCTCCCTTCCCCTCATCCCACATACACATGCATCCCACCCACCGGAGAGGTGGAGGGGGGAACACGGGATGGGGTGCAGCTTGGGAGCCCCCTTTGCTAACAGCAACGAGCACTAATCAGCTTAGAGATGCTGCTTAAAAGCAAAAAGCTGACCTGATCCTTAGGTGCATCTGTGTGTGTCATCTGTTTATGATCCCCCTTTACTAAAGACTTCACAAAAAATTGGCCACAGATATCTCCTAAATTCAACTGATTCACAAGAGCTGGACTGAGCCTGGCCTTTCCCAGAGTCCACCGGAAAGTGTGCCTTTTATCTTTGGTGGCAAAACATGCCCTTTTGGGTCGATGACCCCATGTCAGCAACTTTTGGCCCGAGAGCCTGAGCTGCTCTGGTTCCTGGGAGCCCTTCCCCTCCCCACCCTGACAGGACGCTCACCGCTGATATTGAGCAGGTGTGTGAAGAAGAAGGACTGCTTGTGGAAGTCTTCGATGGCCAGGACGATAGGTCCGTCCAGGCTGCTCCGCAGGGTCTTCTTGGAACCACTTTTGTCCGCAATGAGTGATTCAAGCATGGTCCTCACCATGTACAGCTTGAAAAAGAAAGGAAGATGGGAAGGTCAGGAGCTGGCCCTGCATCCAAGGGAAAAGGTTGCTTTGTGTTGTATTTCTAGTCTTTTTTTTTTTTTTTTCTGTAGATATCTGCCCTTAATAAGCACTGTCTTAAGGAAGCACCAGTTTAGGGTTGGAGAAGTAAACTTAGCATGTATAACCTTCAAGAAGGAGATGGGCCAGCCCTGAAGGATGCTCTGCCTGGGGCTGGGGGCCTCTCCTGGTTACCAGGTCTTTCAAGGCCCAGGTTCTTGCCTGCTCTGCTCAACCAGGGTGTGGGCATCAGAGGAGAACCTCATTCCACGTCACCCTGGAGTCACTCCCTGCTCTACTGGACAGCCACGGTGGCACCAGGGGTGGAGCACTGGACGCAGGGTCAAAAGCCGGGGTTCAGGGCTACACACTGCCACTGACTTGCTGTGTGACCTTGGGCACAAAGTCCCACTCTGGGCCTCAGTTTTCTTATCTGCCAACATGAGGAGGTTGTACCAGATGCTTTCTCCAACCAGTCCCTTTCAGTTCTAATATTCGGAGGAACTGTGAAACGAGGTAGGATCAGAGCGAGCCCCCCACCACCTCAAGTTTCCAATCCTCATTACCAAGGGACAGCAGGGCTGTGCCCTCTGGGGGTGCCAGCAGCATGGCATGGCCGAAGTGCTGGGTGGAAAGCAGGTGAAGGTTGGTACTTACAGGAGGCCTACTAGACAATTAACTCCTGCTTACAGAGGGCCTTAAGTGCAAAGGGCGCAAGGGCTAATCTAGATCTTTCCACACCATGTGTCTTTGAATCTTAGGGCTGGAAGGGGCCGTGAGGAGCCAGGCTAGTCCATTCCTGCTGCCTCCTGGAGAAGTGTACCCAACCAACCCAGCCAGGCGGTGTTATACCAAGGATCGGCAGCCTCTTCGGCCCTGTGTGCCACCAGTGGGGTGAAACAAAGCCCGCGGGGACCACTGGCAGGCCTAAGACATAGATGGGAGAGAGGAGGAGGGAATGGGAGGGCAGGAGAGACAGGGAGGAGGGAGAGAGAAGAGAGAGAGAGAGAGAGAGAAAAGCAAGAGGTATTGTATACGGTGGGAAAGCCGCCACAACTGCTAGAGGCCACCTGCCGACCACCTCTGAGACGCTCCAACCTCCCTCTGCCACCACGTCCATCCTCTGGTCTTCTCTAGCACCTTACCCACCAAGTGCCTGGCCTGGGCTGGGCTGGGCAGCATGGCCACAGAGAGGAGCGGCACGCCACCCCTGGCACAGCACCCTCCTTTGTGGTAAAGGAACTACAGAGCTGCGGGTCATCAGATAGTCCACCCTCTGCAACCCTGTTGGTGGGCACGGCTGATCGTCCCTAAGACTCGTGAGGCCCTGTTCTAATGATGGCCTTTGGAGTCCTCCAAGAAAAGATTCTTTAATCTGATCTGTGCAGACGCTGACCGATTTGTATCAGATTCTAGCTATTTGAAATCCAAGAGGGGGAAGCGCTTTCCCCACCTACTTTTATTAAACAGAGCATTTAATTCACCGGAACAGCCACCTCCCAGCTCTGTTAGATGCCACGTCTACTGTGCTCCCAGAGCCCTGACAGAGCCCCGGGGTGGGAGTCAGGAGACCTGGTTCTCGTCCCACCTCCACCTAGACTCACCTTGTGACTTGGACAAGTCACGTTCCCTCTCTGGACCTCAGTTTCCCCATCTGCAAAATGGGGGGAGGAACTAGTTTGGGACTAGTGTGTTTCTAAAGGCTATTCCAAGCTGAGCATCCATGAGTCCATCAAGCGTGTTCTTGCCATCCTACCAGAACCCGGGAGCGCTGGTGGGGGCCTGTTGGTGATACTCCATGTCACATTACACAAGCACTCCTTTCTCCCTCCCTGGCCCCCATTGTTCTCTTTCTCTGCTGCTCTCGCCTCCTTTCCCATTCTCTCTTTTGCCTTGCCCGGAAGAAATACCCAGAAGCCCTGATCAGCCCCTCTAGGCCATTCTGGACTGGAAAGGTCTCTGGCCCCTAACACTTACACAGAACTGCTTGTAGAAGCTTCCTTGAGAAGTTTCACATCTCTCAAGCAGGCAAGATAAGTGTGAGGGGCCTCCTGGCTGTGGGAAGCTGCAATGACAGTGCTGAGATCCCAGCTCACCCTGGTCCCACCTCCCTGCCCCATCCCCGTACCCAGACACAGACACACACACAGTGAAAAGGGTCGGGGTGGGCCTTAGATGGCTCATCTCGGGTGATTCAAGGACTCAGGACTTCAGGGATAAGACATAAGGGTTATGTGAGGCAAGAGCTCCCAGCCTGGGGCTTGTGGGCCCTGTAAGACTTTTAAAAGCTGTAATGGGTCCATTAGTCTTTTTTCAGTACCTCAAAAAGCCTGCCAGAAATTATTTATCCTTAAGTAGGTGACAAGGATTTAACTAAGGTGCCTAGGTTCTTTTTTTCTTTTTTCCCCCTATAATATTACAACTACTTTGGATAAGCCACAGACAACCTCTTGTTCAAAAAGCTCTAGTTAGCAACTCTGAGTATCTCTGATCATTAGACTTTCTCTAAGGGGTCAAAGACTTTCAATTTGTGATTTTGGATGTGTTCAGAGAATAACAAAAGGGATGTTTAGTCAATAACATGATCTTATCCAAAGTTTTCATTTAACAGAGAAGATAACCAGAGCTCAGAGAGGTCAAGGTGCTTGCCCAAGAACACACAGCAAGTCAGAGGCAGAAATTTGGGAATTTCTAAGCTAGGACGTCACTGCAGGGGAAGGAAGAGGGGAGGTCAGGGTTCATTAAAAAGTGACAAGAGAGATGCATACAGGTTCCACGTTAAACACCTCTATACTTCAGAACTTGTGCTTTACTGGGCTAGGAGAGCCAGTTTTGGTATTACCCCCTTTTGCCAGATTAGACAACTGAGGCTCAAAGAGACAGAATAACGAGCCCGAGGTCACACAGGTATGTAGGACTAGAATCCAGGTCTCCTGAATCTTATGCCAGTGGTCCTCCCTCTCACACCAAAACAACACAGAATGAGATGAGAACAGCTGCTTGGCCCTGCCCCTTCTGCCTGAGGACTCCCGAGCCCACCGCCCACGGTCCAGCCGGGATGACCTACCGGAGCCTGGCTGGCCTTTGAGTCGGCAGACTGGCCTGCGCCGGGAGCCGCTTACCTGTGTGCTGGAGGGACCCACGGCTCGCCGCGGCACCTTGATGTCAAAGCCACCCTTGGGGTCCTTCTCCCCTTTCAAGCACGGGTCATTGGGGGGCTCACGGCCCCCCTCCCAGTCACAAATGGTTTTCCGAATTGCCTGTAGAACACTGGGGAAGGAAGAACCAGGATTCAGACCATCAGAAGGAGGTACTGCAAGCTTGGGTCTAGAGTCTACAGCGCCCAGGATCACGTGCCTTAGAGCTTCTGACGTGCCTGTGAACTGTGCTCATCCCAGGGCCCCTCCCCAGGGGTGCTGGCTTCACAGATCGGAGGTGCAGTCCACAAGCCTGTATTTCACAAGCACCCCAGCGATCCTGATGCCCACCGGCTGTCTGAGAACTCGGCTCAGAGCCCATACAGTGGGAGAGAAGCTCAGTGAAACAGGATGGCTATTCTTTTTTTTGCATATTATAGAACAGTTTCATTAGTCCCATTTCATTGTCTGCATATTAATAGCTTATATGTGTTGCATACTCACTCCATGCTATGGTGTGCTTAGGTTTATACATCAGTCCTCTCATTGCATTATCCCAAAAGCCTATCGAGTAGGTATTGTTCTTACCCACATTTTACAAATGAAGGACATGGAGGTTCAGAGAAAGTAAGTAACTAAGTTCACATAGCTATACAGTGTGGATACGGACTTCAAACTTAGAGATGGGGACATAAATTATCCCAAATGTCCAATCTCCTAAAAGAACCTCCTAGAACTTGCTGAAACTCATCCGAAGGATCCGTGTGTTCAGACACTTCCCTGGAAGCTGACGGAGCCGGGAACATCCTCCGTGGCCTGCACCGAGCACCCCTGATTTTGGACATGGCCCTAAAAAAGGCCGTCTGAAGACCCACCTAATGAGGACGTTCTTCTTCTTCCGCACCGCCTGCCTTAGGGGCTCACGCAGGGTCACCTGGGCAAAGTCCTGCAGGGCCGCGTAGATGGTGTTCCTGATGGCCTGGTTGAAGACGCTCTCCATCCTGCCCATGAGCACCTGCAGGCCTTTGATCATGGCGATCACCTGGCCAGGCACAGAGCAAGGTGAGCTCACCAGCCTCAGCACACCCGTCCACCCGGTACCCTCGGCATGTCTCAGGGAGGGTGCTGGCGGAGACTTCCAGAAGCACGAGGCCCGCAGCAATGCTCAGAGTGCCAGCTCACGGCTGGGTGGAAATATGTACCAGAACAGAAGTCAGCACTCTGCTCCCCTCTCAAGGAAGTCCTGCTACAAAGCAAAGATGTCAGCCACACGGCATGTACTTCACCATTAGTGAACTTTCATCCTGGCACTGGCTCCTGGTCTCGCTGCGCAAAGAGTGACAATCGGCAGCCAGTCCATGAACCATGTTTTGAGCAGCACTCTGACTGACTTTTAGAGGCCTCTCCACATACCACGTATTCACAGACAATATCAAATAGAACTCTTTTTTTTAAACCATAAAATTTTGTCTGGAATTTCCACAACCTTTGCTTTTGAAATAATTTGGCCAGTTGCTGCTTGAATCCATAAAGTAGGATTCCTGTAGAAATCTTGTGGGCAAAGGCCTCTTCCCTTCCAGATGCCTCCTCACTAGCCCCTTAACTCACTGATCTGTCTGCAGAGGTGGAGAGTCAGGTGATTGTAATGTGTATATCATCACTGTGACCTTGCCGCTCACTTGGGATCTACCTGCCTGTGGGGCATGTCCTCCCCTCCGCATGCTGTCCCGTCCTTGTAATAATCGTCCCCGTTCCAGCCCAAGGAAGGGATGTGGATACTTATGCAGCTGCTCTGCCTGTTTCTCAGTGGGAAGTTTCACAGGATGGGGGAGGAACAGGAAGCTTGGTGTGGCCTCGAGTAAAGCCACGTTCTCTAGTCCAGCTTTACCAAAGCTGAGCCTTTGGGCCCCATCAGCCTCAAGTGCTAACTTCTAGACTGGCTCAGAATTCAGGAGGGGAAAGCCTTCCCAAACGAGCCTCCTGACAACTGCCACTTGCCACACCCATCCTGATGTATTCGATTTCCTCCCTCCGTACCAGACTGTAAGCACTGCAGGGGTGAGGCTCCGCAGACTGCGTAAGCCCCATCCCAGGGCTTGGGTCCCTCGTGGCCCTCAAGAGAGTTCTGCTGAAAACGTGATGAATACCTGAATGAATGAGCTTTGATGCTAAGCCTTTATCTTCCTTTAAAGTGTAAAGGAAGAAACAGAACATTTGCGGCAGGAGAAATGGTGAGAACAGAGCTCAGAAGGGACGGAGTTAACACTAGAACCAACAGCAGTGGTTTTGCTGAAGAGAACCTTTATAGTGCAGAAATAATGAGAGAGAAGCTATAAAGGACTGTGAGGGCATAAAAGAATCTAGGCTTCTGACTGGCAATGAAACTAGAGAATAGAGACAAAGGAAGGACAAGATAATGAAGATGTTTCAGAGTAATTCCAAACACAGAAGAGTATGCACATCAACTGACGAATGGATAAGATAGCTGTGGTACATATACACAATGGAATATTACTCAGCATTAAAAAAAATTCATTTGAATCAGTTCTACTCAGGTGGACGGAACTGGAGCCTATTATCCAGAGTGAAGTAAGCCAGAAGGAAAAACAACAATACAGTATACTAACGCATATATATGGAATTTAGAAAGATGGTAACGAGAACTCTGCATGCGAGACAGCAAAAGGAGCTCAGATGTATAGAACAGACTCGTGGACTCTGTGGAAGAGGGCAAGGGTGGGATGATATGGGAGAAGGGCATTGAAGCATGTTAATTGTCATGTGTCTAATCAATCGCCAGCCCAGGATTGATGCTCGGGGCTGGTACATCGAGATTTCCCGGGGGGGAGGGAGGAGGGAGGGGGGTTCCGGAGGGGAAGCATATGTAAACCCATGGTGATATCATGACAATGTATGGCAAAAACAATAAAAAAAAATAAATAAAATAAAAAAAAATAAAAAATAAAAAAAAAGAAACTAATGGAAAACAAACTGCAATAAAGACACATCATGAAATACTAAAAAAAAAAATATTATAGGCAAAATAAAAAATACAAATAGAGTTGAAAACTGAATTTAAGGAAATATCCCATAAAGCAGAACAAAAATAAGTGATGTGCAATAAGAGAGAAAAGACAGGAAAACTAGACATTAATCCTGGGTGTCCAACATCTGCCAGATAGAAAACCCAGAAAGACAGGACAGAGAAAACAGAGGAGGAAATTACCAAAATTAAAATTTGAGAAAATTTCCCAGATCTACAGAACATGTATTTCCACATAGCAGTGGCTCTAAATAGGCCATAGCCCCAAACAGTGAATACAAAAGGCCCTCATCAGAATGTCTCACAGTGAAACTTTAGAAAAATAGTGATAAAGAGATGAGACCACAAAGTTCTACAGAGGAAAAAGTAAGAATAAAGTTAGACTCACAATTCTTGATTTCAAAACTTACTGCAAAGCTGTACTAATCAAAATGGTATGGTATTGGCATATATGGGCTTTCCTGATGGCTCAGATGGTTAAGAATCTGTCTGCAATGCAGGAGACCTGGGTTCAATCCCTGGATTGGGAAGATTCCCGGGAGAAGGAATGGCAACCCACTTCAGTACTCTTGCCTGAAGAGTCCTATGGACAGAGGAGCCTGGCAGGCTACAGTCCGTGGGGGTCACAAAAGAGTCACACATGACTGAGCAATTGGCATATATGTATGTGTGTATATATATATATATATACATATAAATATATAATAATTAATATAAATATAAATTAATATATATATAAATGGAAGAGAATTGAAAGCCCAGAAATAATCCCGTACATTTATAGTCAATTGACTTTTGACAAGGGCACCAAGACAATCCAGTGGAGAAAGAATACTCTTTCCAACAACTGGTGCTTGGACAACTGGACATCCACATACAAAGAATGAACCTGGACCCCTACTCACACAATATACAAAAATTAAAATGAATCAGAGACCTAAATGTAAGAATTGAACCTATAAAAATCTCAGAAGAAAAATAGGAGTAAATCTTTGAGATCTTGGATTAGGCAATGGTTTCTTAAATCTGACACCAAAAGCATAAGTGCCAAAAGAAAAAATAAATTGAACTTCATCAAAATAAAAAAACTTTTGTACTTCAAAGGATTCCAACTACAAAGTAAAAAGACAATCCATGGAATGGAGGAAATTTTTTTTTCAAATTATATGTCTGATAAGGAGCTTGTATCCAGAATATATAAAAATTCTTTTTTTGGATGCTTCAATATTGATATAATTTTAAATATATCATTTCTGGAAAACAAGATGCAACATAAATTGTTTTCCTCTTTTTCATTTTGGCTCAGATATTCGGTTGCATTTTGGAAAACAGGCCCTGTTTTCCTGGCGATCATGGTGGATTAATAGGCTTTTCTGATACAGAATATATAAAAACTCCTATGTCTCAAAAATAAAAAGACAAATAACCCAAACAAAAATGGGCAAAGAATCTGAACAAATAGTTCTCCAGAGAAGCTATATAGATGGCCAATAAGCACATGGAAAGATGCTCAATATCATTAGTTATTAGGGATATGTCAATCACAACCACAATGAGACATGGCTTCCCACCAGGTAGGATAGCTAAAATAATAAAGACAATAAGTGGGGCTTCCCTGGTAACTCACTTGTAAAGAATCTGCCTGCCAACGTAGGAGACACAGGTTTGAGCCCTAGCCTGTGAAGATCCCACATACCAAGGAGCAACTGAGCCTGTGCCCCCAAACTATTGAGCCTGTGCTTGAGAGCCTAAGAACTGCAACTACTGAGCCTGCGAGCCACAACTACTGAAGCCCTCCTGCCCTGGAGCCCGTGCTCCACAGCAAGAGAAGCCAATGCAATGAGAAGTCTGCATCACAACTAGTGCATAGCCCTCACCTGCTGCAACTAGAGAAAAGCCCCTGCAGTGAGGAAGCCACCAGGGGAGCCCAAGAATGCCGGAGTGGATAGCCTGTCCCTTCTCTGGGGGAATCTTCCTGACCCAGGAATCAAACTGGGGTCTCTTGCATTGCAGGCGATTCTTAACCAGCTGAGCTACCAGAGAAGCCCTGATGAAGACTCAGCAAAGTCAAAAATAAATATATAAATACAATTATAAAAAAGCCTTTAAAAGTTCAGGTTCTTTGGTTCAAAGTACAAATCTATTTTTTTTTTTTTTATTTATTGTTTTAGCCATACATTGTTATGATATCACCATGGGTTTACATATGCTTCCCCTCCGGGTCCCCCCTCCCTCCTCCCTCCCCCCCGGGAAATCTCGCTGCACCAGTCCCGAGCATCAATCCTGGGCTGGCGATTGATTAGACACATGACAATTAACATGCTTCAGTGCCCTTCTCCCATCTCATCCCACCCTTACCCTCGTCCACAAAGTCCACAAGTCTATTCTATACATCTGCGTTCCTTTTGTTGTCTCCCATGTTGGGTTCTCATTACTGTCTTTCTAAATTCCATATATATGTGTTAATATACTGTATTGTTGTTTTTGCTTCTGGCTTACTTCACTCTGGATAATGGGCTCCAGTTTCGTCCATCTGAGTAGAATTGCTTCAAATGAATTTTTTTTTAATGCTGAGTAATATTCCATTGTGTATATATACCACAGCTTTCTTATCCATTCGTCAGTTGATGGGCATCTAGGTTGCTTCCATGTCCTGGCTATTGTAAACAATGCAGCGATGAACATTGGGGTGCACGTGGCTCTTTCAATTCTGGTTTCCTCGGTGTATATGCCCAGCAGTGGGATTGCTGGGTCATATGGCAGGACACCTATTCTACTCAAACTCTTCCAGAAAATTGCAGACGAAGGTAAACTTCCAAACTCATTCTATGAGGCCTCCATCACCCTAATTCCAAAACCTGGCAAAGATGCCACAAAAAAAGAAAACTACAGGCCAATATCACTGATGAACTTAGACGCAAAAATCCTCAACAAAATTCTAGCAAATAGAATCCAACAACACATCAAAAAGATCATACATCATGATCAAGTAGGCTTTATCCCAGGGATGCAAGGATTCTTCAATATTCGTAAATCGATCAATGTAATACACCACATTAACAAATTAAAAAATAAAAATCACATGATTATCTCAATAGATGCAGAGAAAGCCTTTGACAAAATTCAACATCCATTTATGATAAAAACCCTCCAAAAAGCAGGAATAGAAGGAACATACCTCAACATAATAAAAGCTATATATGACAAACCCACAGCAAACATTATCCTCAATGGTGAAAAACTGGAAGCATTCCCCCTGAAATCAGGGACAAGACAAGGGTGCCCACTCTCACCACTACTATTCAACATAGTTTTGGAAGTTTTGGCCACAGCAATCAGAGCAGATAAAGAAATCAAAGGAATACAGATTGGAAAAGAAGAAGTAAAACTCTCTCTGTTTGCTGATGACATGATCCTCTATATTGAAAACCCTAAAGACTCTACGAGAAAATTACTAGAGCTAATCAGTGAATATAGCAAAGTTTCAGGATACAAAATCAACACACAGAAATCCCTGGCATTCCTATACACTAACAGTGAGAAATCAGAAAGAGAAATTAAGGAAACAATCCCATTCACCATCGAAACAAAAAGAATAAAATACTTAGGAGTATTTCTACCTAAAGAATCAAAAGACTTGTATATAGAAAACTATAGAACACTGATGAAAGAAATCAAGGAGGACACAAACAGATGGAGAAATGTACCGTGCTCATGGATTGGAAGAATCAATATAGTGAAAATGAGTATACTACCTAAAGCAATCTATAGATTCAATGCAATTCCTATCAAGCTACCAGAGGTCTTCTTCAAAGAATTAGAACAAATAATTTCTCAATTTGTATGGAAATACAAAAAACCTCGTATAGCCAAAGCAATCTTGAGAAAGAAGAATGGAACTGGCAGAATCAACCTACCTGACTTTAGGCTATACTACAAATCCACAGTCATTAAGACAGTATGGTACTGGCACAAAGACAGAAACATAGATCAATGGAACAGAATAGAAAGCCCAGAGATAAATCCACGCATCTATGGACACCTTATCTTTGACAAAGGAGGCAAGAATATACAATGGAGAAAAGACAACCTCTTTAACAAGTGGTGCTGGGAAAACTGGACAGCCACTTGTAAAAGAATGAAACTAGATCACTTTCTAACACCATACACAAAGATAAACTCAAAATGGATCAAAGATCTAAGCATAAGACCAGAAACTATAAAACTCCTAGAGGATAACATAGGCATACAAATCTATTTTTTAAAAAAGACAGTAGGTGATGACAAGGATATGACTTACATACCCAGGGATCAAACCCAATATAAAAATTACAGCTCCCACATACTGCTGGTGAAAAGTGCAAAATGATCTAGCTGCTGTGGAAAACAGTTTGGCATTTTCTCAAATTTTTAAACAAAGGGTTACCACATGATCCAGTAATTTTGCTTCTAGGTATAGATCCAAGAAAATGAAACATATTTCAACAAAAGTACTTGTACATGAATGTATGAATCAGCGTTATTCACAATAGTCAACAAGTGGAAACAATGAAAACAGTAGCTCTCACTCACAACCCAGGATGAATGTGCCCTTTTACTCCCATAGAATATATTTCAGTAATCAAACAAAAAACCAAATCATATAGTCTAAGGTAGGAAGTAAGAATCCTGTCTCCAGAAATGACTGTTAATGGTTGGGTATATATAAATACACACACTTACGTCCTTCCATTTTGAGCAAATGTACAAAAGGATATTAATTTGAGCAGAAATGGCATCATTTTACATGCTGCTCTTCAACCTTTTTTTTTTTAAACTTAACAGTATTCTGTGTATACCTTTTCCTATCAGTACATCCATTTTAGTGGCTGCATCATATTTAGTGATACAGCTGCACCTTCGTTTACTTTATCTGATCCATATTGCAGGACATTTCGGTTGTTTCACCTATTACGGCATTATAAACAATACAGTGATAAGTGTGTGCACATGTAACGACTGGCACAGTTGGCTTATTTCTGAGATATATTCCCCAGAAGAACTTCTGGGCAAATGACAGGCACTTTAGAAATCTGAATACAGATGATCAGGTTGCCCTCAGAGAGAGCCTGTATAATGCATACTGGCCACTCAAAGTATCTGAGAAGATCTTATCCCACTTTCACCAGCAACGGACACCGCCAGTCTTCTAGATCTGTACCTTCCTGACTGATCAACACCCTGTCTTAGCTTCGACCTGGAGTTCTCTGACCTCTCATCACTTCTCCTGTCTCGTTTGGCCATGTGTCTGTCTCTTCTGTTGTATCCAACGGAGTGACATTTTTGGATTTTTTTAAGACCAGAATGAGTTTCTCACCATTTCTGAATAACATCTTGGGACAGAGATGAATCGGGTGGGGGCGGGGTGAGCAGGTGCATGCACAGGAGGACCAGGGCTGCCTCCCAGCCCAGCACCCCTCCAGGAGGCCCCAAGGCCGACACTGAGCAGCAACCTAGCGAGTGGGGGACAAGCAGACACAGGGAGTCAGCACCCACCTCCACGAAGGCGAACTTCTCTTCACTGGTGTAGTTGTAGCGCGTGGCTCGCTCGTACTCCTCGGCCGTGCCCGGGCAGTCCTTGTTGCAGAACTTGTCCGTGGGGTGAACCAGCTTCCAGGAGTACTGGGGATAGAGGAGGGAACCCACGTCCATCAGTGCGTGAACGGATCAACTGAACCGGGAGAGTCCACACAACAGAGCAGCGCTCAGTCAAGAAAGGAAATGAAGTATTTATCTGTGCTACAATGGATGGACCTGGGTAACATGCAGTTGAAGCCAGACACAAATAACCATGTGTGATACGATTCTATTTATAGGAAACATCCAAAAATAGGGAAATCTACAGAGACAGAAGGAGACGGCTTAAGGTTGCAGAGACAGGGAACAGGGAGTGATTGTACCAGGTAAGGTTTAGGCTGTTTTAAATTTGACTGCAGCTGCATAGCACTGGAAATACACTAAAAATGAATGGATTTATATTGTACATTGATGAATCTCTCAATAAACCTGTTTAAAAGTGTTGGAGAGAGGCAACGGCAGACAGATTCCAAGAGACCAGAGTCAGAGTGGAGGGGGCTGGGAAGGGGCAGCTGTCTTCCCTGGGACACCTACCACCTCCATGACATGGGCACTCCACTTGGACAGGAGCTGCAGGCCCCGCAGGGCCAGGTCAAAGAGCTCGCGGTACTCCTCGTCCGACTTCTGGCTGTCCAGCCCGGAGCCCGTCACCACCTGAGGAACATCGACCATCACCTTCACTGCCAACACACTGGCACTTTTTGACAGTATTTCACTGATCCCCCCCCCACCAAGAACACTGCAAGGGAGGTGCTATTATTATACCTCTTGACCGATAAACTGAAGCTCAGATGAGTCCCTTGTTGATCACATGACTTGCCAATGACTGAGGGCTCAAATTCAGGTGGTATGATGCCAGAGCCCCACTCACAACGACCCCGGTCGATTGCAGAGCAGTGGCCTTTCAGACTTTTGGGTTTGTGATTTACAGCAGGAAGTGTATACTATATACTGACTGAGGTATCCAATACAGACACGAAATAACAGTTTCCACAAAGAAACTTTATGCTTACTACTTGAGACCTCCTCTGATTGCCCATTGTTTCATATCAAAATGCTAATTAGAGATCACTTAGTTGACTTCACAAACAATTACAAATGACTCATTGACTGAAAAGCACTGGTGAAGACAAACATCTATTTGAACACATAATACATTCCACAGTGAAATATAATATGTGTGTGTGCATGTATATATGCACAGATGTGTGTATATGTGTGTGTACACATATATATATTGAGCCAATCCTCATTATTCATGGGTTCTGAATTTGTGAATTTCCCTATTTACTAAAATATATTTACAACCTCAACACCAATCCTTGCAGTGATTTCACGGTCATTTGCAGATGTGTGCAGAGTGGCAAAAACAGCTGAATCACGTTCCCAGCTGAGGCTGAACAACACAACTCTCTGCCCTCTTGTTTCAGCTCATACTGTAAACAAGTGTCTCTTTCCTGATCTACTTAATGCCCCATTTTCCACTTTCTTATATTTTTTTACTGGTGATTTCACTATTTAAAATCGCTCCTAAACACAGTGCTGACTCACTATGCCTCTATAAGAAAGGAGGCTGTGATGTGCTTTATGGAGAAAATATGTATTTTATTTTTTAAATATTTATTTATTTGTTTGGCTCCACCAGGTCTTGGTTGTAGCATGCAAATTCTTAGTTGCGGTATGTGGGATCTAGTTCCCTGATGGAGGATTGAACTCAGGCCCCCTGCATTGGGACTGTGGAGTCTTAGCCACTGTACCACCAGGGAAGTCCTGAAAACAGGTGTTTTAGATAAACTTTATTCAGGCATGAATTATAGTGCTGTTGGGTGTGATTTAATGTTAACAAATCAACATATATATTACGTAAGGTGACTTTAAACAGAAACGCATGTAAAACAAGGCTATATATTAAAAATCAGCTGATAGAAACACTGTGACCAGAGGCTCACAGAAACCTAACCCTGTATTTTCTGGAGGAGTGACTACTTGCTGATTCAGTGTTGATAGCCACTTTCTAGAATATAACTGTTGTGAATACCGAGAATGATCTGTATCCATACATGTGTAATGTGTATAATTTTAAAAAGACTTTGAGCCAAACTCATTCTTAGATCACACCAAAACTGGACAAGAATTGAGTGGGGTCCCTAGCACTTAAATTATTCCCGTAGCTTAGCTGATGCTCAATTCATTGGCACATACAGTTAAGAAAGCCAAAGGTTTGGGCTTGACCCTGGTCCATGTCCACCAGGAGCCCTGCTAAGAATGTGGGCCACTCACCCAATGACCATACTGCTTGCATTTGCTCTCATTTCAGATGTGTTGCCCCCTTTTGATCAGACATGTCCCTACCTTGGGCTTTGGAAAGAGTAATTACAGCTACTAGCCACATGGTGGAGGCAGTGAACATAAATGGAGTAGTGCAAAGTCATCCTGGCGCTTCAAAAGGTAAAACAGGGATTGAAATCAGGAGACCTGTATTTATTAAGCCAACAAATAGATTCATTAGAAGGTCTTCATAGAAACAGATCTAGAAGGATATATGAAAGTGAAAGTTGCTCAGTCGTGTCCAACTCTTTGCAACCCCATGGACTATACAGTCCATGGAATTCTCCAGGCCAGAATACTGGAGCGGGTAGCCTTTCCCTTCTCCAGGGGATCTTCCCAATCCAGGGATTGAGCCCAGGTCTCCCACATTGCAGGCAGATTCTTTGCCAGCTGAGCCACAAGGGAAGCCCAAGAATACTGGAGTGGTAGCCTATCCCTTCTCCAGGGGATCTTCCTTACCCAAGAATCGAATCACAGTCTCCTGCACTGCAGGAATATTCTTTACCAACTGACCTATCGGGGAAGCCACAAAGGATAATATATATATACCTCCAAATGTTAATAATAGTGGGTTCTGGATGGTAGAATTTTACATGACTGATTTTCCCTTCTTTTGTCTATCTGTATTTTTTCTGAGGTTTGTGCACTAATCATGTTTCCCTATTTAAAAAAGAAGAAAAGGAAAATCCAGTGCCAGTAAAAATGTAATTAGAGAGATCACAGGAGAATTTGTATGATCTTCTTCTGTTCCTAATTGTATTTTCTGGCTTTTTACAATGATTTTTATAATTGTTTTAAAATATTTAGATGGTGTTATGAGCATGACTGTCCAGAACTTTGTTTCTCTTGCCCCCCAGGGTGGAGATGTTTAGATCATGTACAGATTAACAACTACTGGGCTGTTACTACCTGCTAGGTGCAATGCATCATATTGTTTGATCCTCTCAATGACACCTTTCCAGATACTATTAGCTCCATTTTGCAGATGAGGAAACTGAGGCTCAGGGGTGCTGAATAACTTGTGAAGGTCAGAAGCAGCACCAGAATCAATCCCAGCTCTGTCTGGCTCTTGGCCATTCTGTCCTCCTGCATCCAAATGTATTCCTTCACTCATCCACTCCCCGGGATCCCTAGGATCATTTCTTTTCTGGAGGTCCTCACCTCTTCTCACCCTAGTCCCACACGGGCTTCCATCCCACTAGCCAGAGCAAGCTCACCTCACTGTTGCTGTAGCGAGCGAGTTCTGAGATGAAGCGGATGTGGTCATCGCGGATCTGAACCATCTGCTCGCAGATGTTGTACTGGGGGCTGATGCTGCTCTGGGTGCATGTCCACCTGGGCAGAAAATCAGGGGGTCGGAGTGGGTCCTGGCCCTGGGAGGGGCAGGCTCCTTCCATCCACTAGTTAGTCCTGGTGCTCAGCTAACGTGACTGGCTCCACTGGGGACAACCAAGAGGTGTCCTTCCCACTAGCAACAGTGCCTGCTAAATTCCACTGTAGGGACTGCAGGCTGCATGGAAAAGATTTTCCTTCTCCTGCTTGGGGCTGGCCTTTTCTAAGGCCCAACCCCACACTTCCCCAGGTAACGGGTGTCCACAGTACTTACCAGTCACATGAGAAGGGAGGGACTTGCAGCCTCTCTAGGGCTACAAAGGCTGGAATCCAAGCTAAGAAAAAGCAAGGTGGGTGACGTCCCAGATCTGTCAACTGACCCTGGCAGCACTATGTCCTGTGGGTGAAGCTCGCATTGACAAAGACCTTTGGGCAGGACTGGAAAAACCTAAAGGGGCTGTGTTTGTTTTTCAAAGGCGAGTTGGGAACAGGGAAGCTCTTCACCGAGAGGAGGCCGCAGCCATTCTGAGAGGCACGCCTCTCTCTTGCCCTCATCTTCTCCCTCTTTCTCTCTTCTTTCTCCTCATCACTTCCCTCAATTTTTAAAAAAAAGATCTTTGAGAAAACATCTTATATTGGGGAAGAAATGAATGAATGAGCGTCTTCATTCTCCTTTGCTAACAGAACAAAAGACAACCCCAGTCACCGTCTTCTGCCATCCGGTGCTGGGTGACCAGTGGACAGACTAAGCATGGGCACCAAGCAAGGCAGATACACATTTAGGGAGAATTTAATATTTCAGAAGGAGTTCCAAAAGGGCGCTCCAGAGAATACTGAGAATGCTGACACTTCCTCATGCCTATACTTCAACATGACCTTTATTCTGAGTTCCCTGTGCAGGGTTGGGGATACATCACTCAAGCCTGGATCCCCACCCTGAGCACATCACCACTCCAACCAACCTCAGGTGGGGGCTAAGAACTCACACCGGAAATAAGTCCAGCATTCGGGACTCCATGCTTTTCCTGGAAGACCTCCTCACGTACCAGCAGCCACTGGGGTATGAAGCTGTCCCTGGTGAGACTCATCTGCAGTGGCTCAAAGCTGGTGGAGTTCAAGGACGCTGCATTTACGTATTTTTAAGACCTTAATACCCTCATCCCTGATGAAAACATGGTTTGCCCCCCTCTGTTGGAAATGTATGCAGAAGAAGCCTCCTTAGCAAGGCCAGAGATCAAAGAGGTAGCCAAGCCTGCAGCCCAGTGTTCCCCAAACTTCCATGAGGTGCGGACACCCTGGATCTTAGCACAGATCACCTAGAGGGTGGTTTATAAAACAACCATGGAGGAGGCCATCGACCCACTTCACAGCTGGAACCGTTGGTACCATACCCTGCATGGCATACTTACGGCATGGACACAAGACCTGAGGAGAGAACCAGCGGGATGAAGAATAAGGCCACCTCGCTCCATCTGACCACTGAGGGCCCGCACTCCTCCCCCTGCTCAGGGGCAGGAGGATGCCTGCCGTCCCCCTGCAGGTGTCATGGGCCAACGCAGGGACAGAGAAGGGGCGGGGCTGTGCTCTGAGCGGTTTTGAACCCCGGCAGCAAAGGGCGGGTGCAAAAGGGCTCAGAGCACCCTGCTCTGCCCCCCTCCGTCGGGAGCCAGTGATGGCCAGACTCCACCTGCCCAGGGTCTGGGGAGCGGGGAGGGGCTGAAACGGCCCCTCGGCCCACTGCCCGGCCGGCCGGGGTCCTCGCGGGAGCCGAGAGACATTACGGCAGGCACTCACTTGGACTTGTTTTCTTCATAGTGAGCACTGGTCTTAATGTATCTGGCCAGCTCTATCTGCATGTCGCCGAAAAGGGGCACCACCTGCAGCTGCTGCAAAGGAAGCAAACATAGCTTGTGAGACTCGGAGGGGGCGGCCCGCACCGCCTTCCACTGCGGGAGCCAGGCCTCCGTGTGCGCCTCAGGGCTGAGCCGAGTTCCGCCTCCGCTGCCGCTGCCGTGTGACCCTGGGACCACAAAGAGCCGTAGCCAGCCTCCAGGTCCCCCTCTGCCGCCAACCACCTCTGTGTTCCAGCATCTGAGCCCAGAGAGGCAAAGAGGCTTGTCCAGGGTTACCCAGCAGGTGGAACAGATGAAGCCTCCCAGGGCAGGGTCTTCTCTGCTCTAATTTCCCTTGGATTAAAGGCTCCTCGCTGTTTCAAACTCTGGACTAGATGTGAGTGCCTGAATTCCACTGGCTGGGAGTGACAGTCTTGAGAAACCCCACAGCTGAACTGAAACCTCGAACACGTGACAGCAGAGGGCAGACGACTCCCATCTGGAGAGGAGGGCTAATGGTGGAAGGCTGGCATTCAGTGCTTCTGGTTCATGAGGCACTGTGGTGCTAAGTCCTTCAAAAGCAGAGGACTTTTAGAGCAGTGAAACTGTTCTGTATGATACCACAGTGGCAGATATAGGGGCTCCCCTGGTGGCTCAGCAGTAAAGAAACTGCCTGCCAATGCAGGAGACACAGGAGACCTGGGATCCACCCCTGGGTTGGGAAGCTCCCCTGGAGGAGGGCATGGCAACCCACTCCAGTATTCCTGCCTGGAGAATCCCAAGGATAGTGGAGCCGGGTGGGCTCCAGTCCATGGGGTCACAGAGAGTCAGACACAACTTAGCAACAAAGTACAACAACAATGGTAGATGTAGTCATTAAACATTTGTCAAAACTTACAGAATGCACAGTGCCGTGAGCTATCCCTATGCACACTATGGGATTTGGGTGATAATGATGTGTCAACAGTGCAGATTTATGGACTAAAACAGATGTCCCTCTCTGCTGGGGAGTTGTAATAATGGGGGAGGTTGAGTATGAGTCAGTATAGGAATTATATGGGAAATGTCTGTTCGTTCTGCTTAATACTGCTATGAGCCTAAAACTGCTCTAAAATATAGTCTATTAAGCAAAACAGAGAACAGTTATCTCAATCCATAGAATAGCTGAGTGAGGTCAGTACGACTGTTACTCTCATTTAAAAGATAAACAAATTGAAGCTTTGACAACTAAGCTAGAGTGATTTTTTTTTCCCACAAAGTTAGACTGGCTAGAAGCCAAAGAGCCAGGATTATAACCTAGGGTTCTGACACCTAGGTCAGTCATTGAATCCTCAAGGGAACATCATAAAGTAGACACCCTTAGCATTCCTATTTTTCAGGCTAGAGAATTCAGTTTCAGAGAAGCTCTGTGACTTTCCCAATGTCACCTAGCTATGTAGGGGCAAAGCAAGACTAAAACCCAGCCATGTGCCAGGTGAGATTGTGGTTTTTCAGTTTCACCCCCATCTCCTTCATGTGGATTTAAGGCAGAAGTGGACTTTGCCAGTTCCCCCCAGATAAGCCCAGTTTTCATTTTGGGCAGCCCTAGAGAAAAGTGAAAGTTCTAGCTTCAAGAAGAAGCCAAGCCAAGCCTTAGGATGCTTTTGGTGACTTGTGCATGCATGCTAAGTCATTCAGTTGTGTCTGACTCTTTGCGACCCCATGGACTGTAGCTCACCAGGCTCCTCTGTCCATGGGATTCTCCAGGCAAGAATACTGGAGTGGGTTACCATGCCCTCCTCCAGGGGATCTTTCCTGTCCAGGGATCAAACCAGCATCTCTTATGTCTCCTTCATTGGCAGGCGAGTTCTTTACCACTAACACCACCTGGGAAGCCCCTTGGGTGACTTACTTCCCCTCTAACCTCCAAGAGTCAGTGAGATCCAGCCTCAGCCACATCTTCAAAGGGATCCACTTTTAATTTAAGCTTGGTTTTCCCATGTCTGATCTCAGAGGCTACTCCACACCTGAAGTGCCTGATGCTAGGATACACTGACAATATGGAACTGACTTCCAAAGTAGAAAATCCCTTTGCAAAAACCTCAAAGGCAAACCTCAAGGTTTGTTGTTAAAGATTTGGGGCCAGAAGATGAAATTTCTGAAGCACTGGAATGGACTGAGAGCAGGCTGGAGCCCATAAGGCATTCTGCCCTGAGGCAAGGAGTGGAATAGGCCTCTGGTGGGCCAGGAGAGTCTGTGAGCTTGTGAATGTGAATCAGTGTAAAGTCCACTCTTTAATCCTCTTGCAACGGTGAGCTCTGATTTATACTGAAAATTAAAGCAGGCTCTGTCTTCTGGGACACACCTCTTTCTTTGTCTTCTGGGACACACCTCTTTCTTTACACGGCAAGGGGTTTCAGGAAAAGGTAAAAGCAGTGTGGGGAAAGCACCGCAAGGCCTTCTGGCTGTGTCCTGAGACTGGGGCACACACCGTCAATAGCATGGATTCCTCTACCCAAGGCAGCTGGGGCCCTGTCTCTATCCTCCTCCTCCTCTTGGGATACTTAGAGCCACAGTTCAATCGATAAGCACCGCTGTTTGCTGACTAATTTCTTTCCTTTTCCCAGAGAGACCATCCCCTGACCTCTTGCCCAGCCCCAGCCCCAGCCCCAGCCCCAGGTGCTGACCTTAAAGAACTTATCAATTTTGCTGAGGTTGATTCTCTTCTTGGCATCCAGTTTGTAAATGTTACTGACATTCCCATCCATCAGGTACAGACCAAAACCCATTACCTAGCATGAGAAGAGGAAGAGACAGAAGGTAGTCACATCCACTGCAGAAGTTTCAAAATATCAAAAAAGCAGATGTATGCATTTGTACACACCCCCCCCTTGTAGTGACATAGTCTATGACAAAAACCCATGTGTTGTCACAAAGAAGGACACATAGAACTAATCTCAATCAGAAATTTGATTTCTGTGAAGACAAGCAGAGGACTCTTTCATTTATTATTGTGGTGGCCACTTCTTGAGTCCTCCCCATGGGCCAGAGTCCATGCTTAGGTATTTAGAAGACATTATCCTTAATTTTCATCATCTTCTGAGTCAAATTCTACATGATAACCTTATTCTACAGATGAGGAACTGGAGACACAGAGAAGTTAGACAGCTTGCCAAGATAACACAGGTAGTAGCTGCAGAGATAGGATCTGAACCGGGATCTAACCACAACAGGTATACACTTAGATCCTTCTCAAAAAAGCCTGAGTGGTGCTGCTGTTGCATCCCCGGGCCCTGGCAAACACTGCGGGGACTTGATGCATACTCACCAGATGGCAAATGAATGTGAAAGTATTCGTCCCTTTCCCCAGAGATTCCCAAGGAATCTCACTGGTGACTTCATTAACAAAAAGACTACATTTTTGCTGACAGTGCCCTGTGGGCAGGTTGACAGGCTGATTCTAAACATTCCAGTCCATATAATATTGGGTTGGCCAAAAAGTTCATTTGGGTTTTCCCATACAATGTAACGGAAAAACTAGCAAGAACGTTTTGGCCAACCCAATAGTTTCCTGCATGCTGGCTTACTTTGCTCCTTTTGCCAAACTTACAGCAAGCCCGAGGGATCTTGAACAACTAAGCTGAAAGCAGCTTCTTCGGCTCACAGTTGCTATGTGACGGGGGACGAGTCATGCCTGACACCTAAGGGACTGGGCTAGAGGATGGGTACTGTGGTTCTGCAGGGGGTGTGACTTTTCCATTTAAGGTGAAAGGCGCCCCCTGCTGGCATCTGAGTTTACTAACACACTGTAGAGACCTTGGAAACAGCAAAGCTACAAGAGGCCAGGTTGAGAATTGAGAGAGAGGAGGCTGGGAAGCCGAGATGTGGGAGGATTAAAAGCAGGCAAGAGTGTGTACCCATGGCTGATTCATGTCAATGTATGGCAAAACCAACACAATAATGTAAAGAAAATAAATAAAATAACATAAAAAAGAAAGAAAAGAAAAATTTAAATAAGGCTAAAAAAATTAAATGCATTTTAATTTCTAAAAAAAAAAAAGCAGGCAAGAGAAATGTAGAACCTGAGAATCTGATAGCAGCATGTAAGGATGCTTGGTGAAGTGGGGTTTAGGAACCTGATTTGTGGAAGCAACAATTCTGGGCAGAGCTGCGGCAATTGCCTGGACATAGCACTGGTGTGAGAGAGGCTGCTGAACTCTGGGTGACTTCTCAGAATTTCTGACTGTGCAGAGGAAGCCGGACTGAATGAGTTACAAAGCCACACTCTCCTGCAACCTTCTTCGAGACGCTATGGAAATGTAAAGAAGGGAACACCAACAGGCTTGGTATTCTTGAAATAGGAGGAGACATGGAGAGGAAGGAAAAGTCAAATCACCAGAGGAACTCTGCAAGGGAAGAAAGAAGCAGAAGAGGGGATGCAGTGTGTATGAAGAATATGGAGAATGTTATTCATTTCAGTGCTATTGTTTTCAGAGAGAAGTTAGAAGTAACCTAAGCAGCTAAGGATAGAATAATGGCTAAAGAAATGAAAACTCATCCATACAACATTATTTAAAGGCTGAATGTTATTCCAAATGCACTTAATGAAACGGGATAAATAAAACACATACATAACTTGTGTAAATTGCACATGTTGAAAATACATCAGCACAGAAAAAAAGAGAAAGATATACATCACAATGCTAA
The DNA here is from genome assembly GCA_007570785.1 of Antilocapra americana. NCBI lineage: Eukaryota > Metazoa > Chordata > Mammalia > Artiodactyla > Antilocapridae > Antilocapra > Antilocapra americana. Next base: position 38,443,065 of record ML660765.1, read on the forward strand.
AAGTGTTATCTCTGGTGGAAAGATTATAAGAGATTTGATTTTTTATGCTTTTCAGTTCAGAATTTTTACAGTGATAAACATCACTTGATAATTTCAAGATGAAATGTGTAAACTAATGAAACAAACATGACCGTTTTGGCAAAATACAGTAAAAGCTATAAGATTTCGCCTTCCCCTTGGGTTGGCAATTTTCCTCTAGGATGTCTGACTTGACAAGAGTATGGACACAAAGTGCCACAGAGTTTCAATGCACTTTAGCAAACAAACACCAAATGACAGGGGATTTGTTAAATGACAGTGTCCCCATATAATGAAATACTAGGTAGCCATTAAAAGTCACAGCCTTAATGCTGTCTAGAAAGGTATCAAAGGGAAAAAATTGGTTACAGAACCTTTTGTATAGTAAGATCTGTACTCATGCTTAAGCAAGAAGAAAGAAATAACTTTTAAAAATGATTTTAAATAAGAAGGAGGTGAGAGGGTGTGACTGAGGGAGCTGTACCTTGAGGAGCATGTGCTTCTCACTGGGGGTCAGATACATCTTGTTCTCGTAGTAATCCACGCAGATGTTGACAATGTCGGCCAGCAGCTCCTCGTAGCCCGGGATCACTTCCAGTTGCTGGTGGAGACACTAAACAGCAGCGCCCCCCCCCCCCCTCTGGTTAGCCCCTGTTCTGCATTCTCCTCACCTACCACACCCAGGATGGCTCACTGCTGGGCCCTGGGGCAGTGCACAGCCTTGCTGACCACACCAGGTGGAGGGGAGCCTGCAACCTCTCCTCAGCGTCTACAGCGGTTGGTCAGAACTGCCGCACATCACCCAGGGCAGGGGCCTGCCCCGTAGGGGCCTCCATTGTATTTCCTGGCAGTTCTCATGGTTAGAAATGCTTTCTCTGGCTGAACTGAAAGCAGTTCAGCTTTATAGCAATTGGCCTGTGGTCATCTCAGCTTAGTTTTGAGGGTGTGTGTGGACTGAGCCCCAAACGTCTCCAAGGATGATAGTGGGAAGACTCAGGTCCACTGAGTGGGAACCTCAGTGGAGGAGAAATGGGGCAGCAGGCATCTCCTAGTACAGGACTCAGCCATACAAATACATTTCCTGTACAAGAAGACCTGAGGTCTCCATCCCAGGCCCCTTCTCTCCAAAGGGACACACCGTTGAGTGGGAATATCCTGGAAAGCCATGATGGTAACTATAACCACATCTTCTTATGTCCTTTGTTAAGCTCTACACGCTATAGTATCTCATTTACTTCTCACTGCAATCCTAAACAGCCCCATTTTACAGATGAGGATACTGAGGCTGAGACCTTGCCCAAGGCCTCACAGTAGGGCAATGGAGGGTCCAACATGAGAAAACAAGGCAGTCTAACTCCAGAACCCAAGCTCTCAACCTATCCCAACCCACACCAGGGCAGAACACTGGCTAGAAGATTTTGCAACAAACTGCAGAGGGTGAGGGGGCCATCTGTGGTTGGGAAGGGACACTTAAATCTGCAGCTTAAAGCTTGAGTAGAGTAGAGGGAACAAATGATCTGGGCAGAGCTCCTCTGCCCGTGGGTCTCCCAACCTCCAGGCCACAGCTTGCATCCCAAGACACTGGATCAGGACTGACACAGGTTTGCCATCACCTGGGTGATCCTGTTGTGGTTGGCCAGGAACATGGACAGGTTCTGTGACTCCTGGATGGACTGGGGGTCAGCCATCTTCCTCAGGAACTGCGCTGCCCTGGATAGGGTGGTGTAGAGAAGGATGCTCATGCATAGCCAGCCTCAGCTGGGCCTCAGTTCCCACCTAACCCAAATACATTATCCCCAAAGTTGCAGGGCTCTGAATGGCATAAGTGACTCTAACATTGAAGGAGAGCCTGTTTTGGAGTCATTTCACTTGGAGCTATTTGCACCCCTGAAATAAGGGTACCAGAAATTAAGAAGCAAGAATGCACTAAAGTTCAAAGACAAGGCAAATTTAAGGGTAGATAGCATCCCATCAACCAGCCCAAGGGGGTAGGACCCAGTGAAATGGGCATCCTGAGCCTCGCAGTGACCTCCAGCAAAACTACACAGTAAGTCATGGGGAAGAATCACAAGCAGCAGAATGTTCTGTTTTTGTTGGGTATTACGTTGTTTATAGGAAAACCTCAATGTTTCTAAACATTGTGGGGAAAACAGAAGTCTACTTAACCTGATGGGACTGAAGGGATGATGGGTGTGGGGAACACAGCAGGCCTTGAAGGGAGGAGACCACAGCATTGGGGCTTCTCCAGCCTGACCTGAGGTGGAGTTGGTGCAGCGGGTGTCACCAGGGACTGTGGAACACGGACAAGACACAGCAAGGTCCCAGCCGGTGCCCAGACCAAGTCGGCTGTGACCAACGGCAGGAGCTGACCAAATCTGGGGAGAGTCTGGGGGGAAGACACTGTACCACGAGCTGTCTATGGAATCTCTGTGAAACTGCCATTTCTGAATGGGGCTCTGTCTTCTGGGTACTGACAGGTTTCAGTTCACTCAGGAGGATAAAACAGTGAGGATCAGTCTGTTGTCTGCTTTCTCCGGTTACCTCGGAGCCCCAGGAGGACGTGGTTCGAGGACAGGGGCCCTCTTCATTGTGATGCAGCAAACTCTTCCCAAGAGATATGTATGGACGCCTTGGAGCTTATCTGAGCCTCAAGCAACACAGGTGTATTTGCTACTTTCACCTGCCCTCCCCCCCTTTGGGGTGGCTGTATGGAAATTTCTGGAGAGAAATGACCCCTCCCCCACTCTCAGTCCTTCTTTCTTATGAGCTGACATTGACCCTCAACTGACCCCAAGGGTGAGCACCTCGCCCATCAGCACCACCCCAATACACTCATACATAGTGTCTGATGGAGGGATCAGCACAGGACCCAAGCAGGAGCAAGGACAATCCTTCTTGGGGCTTTTGCAAAATATCTGCAAGGAGCTGCATCCTTTCCTTCCTTAGGAACTGGGGTTGCTATGCTGACTGGAAGGACACTGCTGGCGGCCACACAGGGCACTAGCCTGAGAATGGGGAAAGCTGAGCTGAGAGGCAGAGGGAACCAGACCAACAGCATCACCTGAGTACCTGGATCGGGTAAACCGGGACTTTTTTGTTCTGGGAGCCAACCCAGTTTTTCCTTTCACATGAGCAGTTTGAACTGGCTTTCTGGTTCTTTCAGAAAATGACTCCTGTGACCATTTTAGGATTATATCAATCATAATATAATCTCAGACTGCATGAGACACAGAAAATGCTGCTCCCACTGGTGGGGTAAATGAGGATTTGATTCCACCTTGAGACAGAAAACTCTGCCAAGACCCAGGTCTCCAAAGCTCAACTCTGTATCTTATTCCTCAAGCTGCAAAAACAGAGGCAGACCCAACCATGCTCTGTCTGTGGAGTGGCTAGCTTGGTTCTGAGCCTGTTAGGAGGGCTCTGTCTTCTCTCTCCCACAGGCCAGCTGCCCGGGAAGGCGGGGCGGGGGAGGGAGAGGAGCCCTGACCTCTTGTAGGCAGAGTGGTCGTTCTTGACACTGCACTTCATATTCTTGAGCTCGTCCAAGACTGCAAACATGTTGATGAACTTGCCCAGGGTCAGTAGGTAGGCCTCGGAGACAAAGTCCTTCCTGCGCTCAGCATGGCACAGCCGCTTCACCTCACTGCAGAACCGCTCGATGGCTTTGCGCTGTGGGCAGAGGGGCAGCGGGTCAGGACTGGGCAGCCTGGTGGGGAGGCTCACTGAGTACCTGGTGGGGAGCTGGTCAAGGCTCCCTGGGGGCTCTACTCAGAGCCTGGACTTTTAGAGAAAGGCAAAACTGCCCAGAGGTCTTCCTCAGAGGAGTCCTGAAATCCTAAGCTGATTTCTAGAGGGAAGCCCAGAACCTGTCCCCAGGTGAGCTAAACCAATGAATTCATTCACCCCGACCTTGCTGAGAAAGCATGCTGTCTTGTTCATGTGTGTATCCTAGCACCTAGGACAGTGCAGGCACCGGACAATTAGGGGGTAGCAATGGACAGTGAGAGGAACGCTCAGAGAAAGAGCTCCATTCATCCAACAGATGCTGTTTATTGAGGATCTCCTATGTGCTAGGCATCATTCTTGGCCCTGGGGTAAAGTGGGGAACAAAACAGAAAAAAAAAGTCTCTACCCAAAGGAACTTATATTCTAGTGATGGGTGACAGAACACAAAATAACAAACAAATTCTTTATATCCAAATGTGGTATGAGCTGTGGAGAAAAAAAAGCAAGGAAAGGAGATAGGGACACCATCAAAGACCAGATCAAGCCACTTTCTCCTTCCAGAGTGTAAGTCCAACAAAACTTTCCAGGATGATGGAAATGTTCTGTATCTGCACTGTCCAACAGAATGGCCACTCGTCACATGTGAGTACCGAGCACTGGAAACGCAAGTGCCAAGGAAGATATGCACTTTACATTTTATTTAATTTGAATTCATGTAGACGGCCATACATGGCTACTGGCGACTATACTGGACAGAGGAGTTTTTGATTACTCCATAGCCTCCCTTCTCTAAATACATCTTGTCGCGAGGCCCTCAGTTTAGTGCTTACTTCATTTTGAGGTAGTTTTGCTCTCTTGGACCTGTCTTCCCAAAGAGCTTTTAGGCCCCTTGAAGGCAGGTCCATGATGCTAATAACAGCATCAGTGAGTTAGTAAGCCTGCTCTGTAGTGAGGGCTCTACAAATAGGGCTCTTTACTAATGGACCTTATTTATCCTTAGAGAAAACCTGTGAAATGGGCATTCTTTCCAGAAGGCAAGAATATTGAAGGTCTCAGAGGTCTGAAATGACTTAAAGGTCAGAGCCAGAAGGTGGCAGAATCCTGGCTTGCTCTGCCTTCAAGGCTCTATCTGCACCTTCCCCACCACCTCAGGAGGCCAGCACAGAGCTGGGCGCAGGGCTGAGCCTGGGCCAGTGCTTGCACGCCTACTTACGAGGCTTATAAATACATGTGGAACACGTGGCGGGCACAGGGCGCATGGCAGGACTCCCACCCACGCACATGGTGGGCTTGCACTGCTCAGCCTGCATTCTTGAATGGCTTCCAAAACAACCATGATAACCAGCTTGCCCTCTTACCTGTCACTCACAAGAATCTTTGGCTATCTTTTCTCTTTTCCTCCTTTAAACACTTGCTCTTCTTGGCCTCCCAGCTGGTCTCCCTGCTGTTACTCTTCTCCCCTCACCTCCACTCCCTCGCCCTTGACACCTGCCCTTCACCTCCCATCCACTAGCCACACAACAGCAAGAATGTTGTTTCAACATTCTGATCAGATCATGTCACCAGAAACCTCCAGTGGCTTCCCGTGATGCTTGAAGAAAATCCATGTGTTCTCTTCACAGACTATAACGCCCTGAATGAGTGAGTCCCTGCTCACCTCTCCAAACTCACTTTTTCTCACTCCCTCAGCTCACTATGCAGCCTCCCTGGCTTCGCTCCGTTTCGTAAACCTGTCATGCTTCTTGAGGTTGCAGGGCCTTTGCCTCTGCAGTTCCTTCTGCCTGGAACCCTCTGCCCCTGGATCATCACCTGCCCGCCTCTTTCACCTCATACAGATCTCAGTTCAAATGCCACCTCCCTTGAGGCTGGCCCTAAAGTTCATCCATGTCGCAGATGCTCTCCATGCCAGAGGTTTGCTAACTGTCCTTTATTCACAGCACATGTTCTGTTGTGTATTGTTTATGATCAGTCTCTACTCCCACCCAAAACACTCTCCTTTGCCCACTAGGATTTGAACTGTTTGGAGGGAGGGTGCTTGTCTGTCTTGTTCTCCATGGGTGGGTCAGGGGCACTAGAAAATGTTTTGCTGATGAATGAATAACACGGCACAGAAATCCAGACCCTTGTGTCGAGAAGGTGGGGGCCTTCTCAGTTGTCCTGGCCCAGACCCGCCCCGCCCATGTACCTCACCTGAAAGTACATGAACTTCATGAGCTTGGTGACCTCCGGCTCCAGTACTTCTACCGTCTTCTCATAGATCTCCACTCGGTTGGGCTGCTCATTGCATTTCACCTGCAGGGAGACAGGGGGTGTCACACACCCTGGTTTGCCCAGGCAGTCCTGGTTCACACCTGCTGTCTTATTAATAGGCCCATTTTCACTCCCAAATGCACTTCGTTTAGGATGAGAAGTGATATGGTGGCTACACAGTGAGAGGAGGCTGGGGTAGCTCTGATAAAGAGTAAGTACTTCAAGGCAGCAGTGCTCCCATCGGCTGCAGGAAGGAAACCAGCTGGTCCGGAACAGAGCCCTCCTCCCCCTCAGTCTGTCCTGCCCCCACCTCCACCGCCGCCATGTGCTGTACGCACACCTACGTTCATCTACAAGGTCTTCCTCCTCCCATCTTTCCCTCAGTCCTACCCCAGGGGGGCCTCTGCCAGATTCTAAGCAGAGAAGAAAGTTCTGTCCATGGCTCTAAGTGCACTTGAGGCAAAGCCCCTGTCCACACCCGGGCCCAGTAAGGAGCCCATCTTCTCTGCCCAGGGGTTTTCGGCACATCAGAATCACGTGACAGGTGTGGTCACAGCTTGTCCACACAAGGCTGCTAATGGGTCATCGACACTGAAGAGTCAGCAAAGGGTAATAAGCACAAGGACATTCTTCACCCTGTTGTTTAGAAATTGTGAAAATGGTAGCACAAGCTAAACACCCCATCGGTCAATGATTAAATGGATAAAGTATTAATATGAGGCACTATCATTAATGTAACTGTTAGGGGCAACGAGACAGATCTCTAACCTGATGTGGAAAGATTGCTACCATAAATCTGGGGGGAAGTAGCTGCAGGAAAGTAAGGGTAATTTAATCCTGTTTTTACTGAATAAAACACAAAACTATGCATGTGCTGGTGTGCCCATATATAATACAGGTACAGAGACTCTGAAAGGATGTGAACCAAGCTGCTAGTTAGCAGTTCCCTCTGGGGGTTAGGACTGGGAGCAAGGGAGAGGAATGGTTTCTGTTTACACACTTGGGGTTTGTTGCTTTGGTGATGGTGGGACCCATGAATATAATATGATAATGATAAAAAATACTATCTGTATGTGTCAACATGGAAAAAGTCAGCTATAAAGAACGAAGTGTAAAAAAGCAAGTGGCGGAACCATATAAATAAGAAACAATTGTAAATGACAATAATTTACAAAACAATAATCAGAAATATTCCTGTTGTTGGAGGAAAGAGAGTCAGATGAACATGCAGCAAAGGGTCTATAGTGATTATGCTTTGGTGGGAGGTGGGGATTTGGGTGGTGGAGGGAGGAGGTGAGGCTGTCTTGCTTTCTACTTTACACCTTTCTGCAGTGGTTTGGGTATTGTGCAGTTAGCATAGACTGCTTTCAAAATAAAAGGATAATGAGAAATTTTTTAAAGTTGGCGTCAGTTTTATGGGATGTTCTCTGCACGTGTTCAGCGAGCCCCCTTGGGTAGGAGACTCCGCTTCACTCCCAGTCGCTTGGAGAAGGTCTGTAACCTGGACTGGGGTGGGGTGGAGGGTGGAGACGCCCCTCGTGGGGCAGAACTGTCTCACCTGGGGGATGGCCCGGGAACAGCTGCGCCAGGTGTACAGCATGACCGCATACTCGTGCCCTTCCTCCAGCATTTCATTCTGAAAAGCAAAACACGCTCAACAGGGAGAAACTACCCCAGGGCCACAAGGCTTCTCAACAGCTCGCCTCGCCTCCACATCCTTGGACTCACAGTGAGGTCTCTGGACCAGTAGCATCAGCATCGCCTTGGTGGGGGGGGGGTGTTGCTTATTAGAAATGCAGAGTCTCAGGCCCCTCCCTGGGCCTTTGGAATCGGAATCTGCATTTCAATAAAATTCCCAGGGAACTCACATTCCCCGGGTGCACAGTAAGTTTGAGAAGCACTCACCTAAATTATCCTCATCAGTCTGACACAGCCCTCCCCAGGGCTCCATCAGCCTGACACACTTTTCAAAGACAGACAGCTATCTCAGAAAGGTGGAGCAGACCCACTAGTTCCAACAGCAAAAGTTGTCCCAGATAGCAAGAAAACAAGCAAACAGCCAAACAGCATGCACAGCAGGTAGGTTAAAAAAGAGTAAAAATTATGAAAGTATAATATATTATTGTGTGGACTTCCCTGGTGGCCCAGTGGTAAAGAGTACGCCTGCCAATGTGAGTTCAATCCCTGGGTTGGGAAGATCCCCTAGAGAAAGAAATGGCAACCCACTCCAGTATTCTTGACTGGGAAATCCCATGGACAGAGGAACTTGGTGGGCTACAGTCCCTGAGGTCACAAAGAGTTGGATGTGATTTCAAGATTAAACAACCACCACAATATTATTGTGTATTGAAAAATACCTTGGTAGAATACATACCAAGACTATGAGGAGCAAGTTCTCTATGGGGCTGGATAAATGGGAGCTTTCCTTTTCGTATCACATAGTGCTATAATGTTTGCATTTTAATAAGAGCCCATGTTGTTATTTCATATGCAGGAAGATGGTTAAGATCAAGATTAAGATTTTTAAAAATAATACAGAGCAGATGGTAAAATTAACAATAGCATGAAAAATGAATCTGATTACTCACCTCACCTAGTAACTGCTTCAGTGGAAAGAGCCCTAAACTCAAGGTCCAAATATCTGGGCTGAAGTCCCAGCTTCATCACTTCTGAGCCCTTTGGCCTAAAGGCCTAAAGGAAGTCACTTAACCTAAAGTTCTCCAGCTAGTCATCTGTGTATGATGATGACAGTAACAACCTCAGAAAATTTTGTGAGAATTGAATAGAATACAAACACACAGTGGTGTTTTAGTCGTTTCTGACTCTTTGTGACCCCATGGACTATATAGCCTGCCAGGCTTCTCTGTCCACAGGATTTCCTAGGCAAGAATACTGGAGTGGGTTGCCATTTCTTTCTCAAGGGATCTTCCTGACCCAGGGATCAAACCCATGTCTCCTGCATTGCAGGCGGATTCTTTGCCACTGAGCCACCAGGGAAGCCCGCAATCACACATACACAATAGGCAATCTGTAAAGACAGTTCGGAGTATTACTAGGGAAAAGAGAGTCTGGCAGTTCCTCAAAAAGTTAAATCACAGAGTTACCATATGATCCAACAATTTCACTCTGAGGTATATACCCAAGAGAAATGAAAGCATATGTCCACACTGAAACTCCACACTTGTTCACAGCAACATTTTTCTAATAGTCAAAAAACAGAAACAACCCAACTGTCCATCGGTGGATGAATGGATAAATAAAATGGGATGTAGCCATGCCGATGAATAGTTCACATCTGTAAAAAGGAATGAAGTACCGATCCATGCTACAACATGGACAAACTTTGAAAACATCATGCTAAGTGAAAGAAGACAGATGCAAAAGGCCACTATTATGCGATCCATTTAGACGAACTGTTCAGAATAATCAAATCCATAGAAACAGAAACCAGATTAGTGGTTGGGGGAGAGCGGAATTGGGAAGGATTGCTAAAGGGTTTTGGGGTTTCTCTTTGTGGTAATAGAAATTAAACAGGGGCAATGATTGTATAACATTGTGAATCTACCATAAAAACAGTGACTGTATACTTTAAATGGTGACTCTTTTGTTCGATGAAGGACATCTAAAAAAATATACTGAAAAATGGTATTACTAGGCCATCTCTTTTGTAAATGTTCATACTGATACAAAAATGAGCCTTTACCCACGTATTTTTTTATCCCACACATCATATCTATTTCATAATATATTCCTAGCACAGGATCAGATTTAATTTGGAGCTTATTCCTTTTTATAGTTTTGTTTTCAACAGCAAATGTCACTGACGAGTCACACTTTCAGTTCTTAATTTAGAGAACTCTTTAAATCAGTAACATGTTGTCCTTGAGACCAGAGAGAACCAAGATCAAGTCTGTGGGTCTTCTGTTGCCTTTGCTTCAGAACACGTGTCAGAAAAGGGAAGTGACAGTAACGTGTAGGGAACATATGTCTAATTATTAGCATCAAGCTGCCCACTGGCAGGTGCTAGCATCCCACTCATTCACCCACTGAACCTTTCACTGAGCACTCACGCATTCCCCCTTCAGTGCTCCAAGCTAGGAACAGGCCAGTGAACAAGAATGCTGTGGACTCTGCCCTGTGGACAGCTTAGCTGACCATCAGTTAGGTTTGTTGTATAATCATGCCTGGAATATAGAGGTCAGGCTGCTGTGGTGGATAGAGCCTCAGGGAAATTGAGTTCTGCTCTTGGCTCTGCTTGTACCCACCTTTTACCTGGAAAATGTCATGGTTTCATCATTTGGAGCCAGAGAATTGGCCTAAACCAGCAGTCCCCAACCTTTTTGGCACCAGAAACTGGTTTCAAGGAAGACAATTTTTCCATAGACCAAGGTGGGGGATGAAGGTGGTTTCAGGATGATTCAAGTGCATTACATTTATTGTGCACTTTATTTCTGTATTTATTTCTATTATTATTACATGAGTTCCACCTCAGATCTCCAGGCATTAGAAACCAGAAGTTGGAAATCTCTGGCCTAAGTCACTAGTTCTCAACCTGGCTACCCATTAGTCAGCTGGATAACTCTGAAAACTCCTGATGCCCAGGATGGACTCCAATGGAATGAAATCTTTATCTCTGGGGGAGGGGTCCAGGCATGATTTTTTTTTTTTTTTAATGCTTTCTAGGTGATTTCAATGTGCAGCCCAGGTTTACAGCTGCAGGATTAAGGATCTCTCAGGTTCTTTACATTTGTAAGATCCTGTAGGTCCATAATTTAACCCAATGTGAATTCAGTTCAGGTTTCAGATTCTGGCAGACTATACCTCTCAGCACTTAACTTTGGACACTAGGCCCCCATCTCACTCCCAGTAAAGACCCCTTGACTGTTCCTTGTAGCTGGTCAATTACATGGTTTACACACTTTTTCCTCCTCTTCCTCTTTTCTCTGGCTATCCTGCCCTTTGAGAGATTCACCTTGCCCCAGTGTGGGCAGGAGTAATACAAGAAGATGAACATCTAATGAAGCCTCTTGCTGCTGATAAGCTACTCTAGACAAAGTCTGAGCAGGGTACAAGGATGAAACTGTTGAGGAAGTGAGGTTTGGGTATTATCCATAAACATCAGCAGTGCACCCTATTTTGGACTTTGCCTAAAACCTTATCAACAGTATCCCTGCATCAGTAGAATACTGGCCCCCAGAAAGATGTCTGCAACCTAAACTAGGACCTATGGAAACAATACCTTACATGGCAAAAGGAAGGAATAAAGCTAGCAACCTTGAGATGGGGAGGTTAACCTGGGTTATCGGGTAGACCCGGTGTGATGGCAAGGGTCCTAAGGGAGGTGAGGGAGTCAGAGCAGGAGAGGTGAGGATGGAAGCAAAGACTGAAGTGGTGTGACTGCTAGCTGGAAGGGAGCTGAGCTAAAGAATGCAGGCAGCCTCTACAACCTGGAAAAACAAGGCCACAGATTCTCCTCCAGCACCTTCAGAAGTGAATGCAGCCCTGCCAACACCTGGATTTTAACCCTATAAGATCCCATGTCAGACTTCAACCAAAAGAACTGTAAGCAAGTGAATCTGTGTTATTTTAGGTCACCAAATCTATGATAATCGGTTACAGCAGCAATAGAAAAGGAATACAATCCCTCTCCACACTGGCCCCTCCTCTGACTTCCCTACTGTGCCCCTGACCTGGTTTTCTCAGGAAACCTCAGTCAGCATCCTTCTAGCTCGCCTTGGCCCCAGCCCCCAGCAGAATGTGAAGCCAGGCAGAGCTGCCCTCCAGTGCCTCTTACATCCCTGACCCCTTAGCTGCTGTTCAGGCCACTGCCCTCATCCGACCCGTGATGCCTCCAGGGTAGATAATCTTATCTCAACTGATGTATTTGCCTCTCTCATGCCTCCTTACCACTTGTTCTGCACAAAACTAACAAGTGAAATTTATTCCTCAGTGTAGTTCTATTCACATTTTCCTCATTAATGAAAACTGTCTATTGCTACTGATTTTTTTTATTAAATGAATGAAAGCCCTCTGTTATGGGCTGACTTGTGTCACCCCCCCAACCCCAAATTCATATGATGAAGTCATAGCCCTGGGACCTCAGAATGTGACTATATTTGGAGACAGGGCCTTTAGAGAGATGATTAAGTTAACATGAGGCCATTATCCAACCTGGCTGCATTTGGACACACAGAGAGACACCTTACATGTGTCTACACAGACAAAAGACCATGTGAGGACACCTCCAGAAGGCACAGAGAGGCCTCAGGAGAAACCAACGTTGCTGACACCTTGATATTGGATTTCCTGTCTCCAGAAACAGAAGATAAATTCGTTATTTAAGTCACCTAGTCTGTGGTATTTTGTTATGGCCACTCTAGCAAACTAACACACCCTCTATGCACCTAATTCGTTATGAATATCACCAAGAATTTCCCTACATGTACTTCAGAGTTCCAACCTAGGCAATCTCTGAAGACTTTTGCCTCTGAGCCTCTCCTTATGCTGCTTCCACCAGTGGTATGCCTTCCTCATCTCTTCTCTGACAGATAAAATTCTAATTGGGTGGGTCAGCGGAGATCAGAGCTGGGAATCATAAGTCCAGGATTCTAGGTTCAACCTTATGATTTACTAGTTGTGTGATTATGAGCAACCTGCTTATTAACTTCTCTAGGTCTCAGTTTTCCCATCCCTAAAATGTGTATAATGATCTCTTTGCAAATCACAGGCTGTACTAAAGTTCCAATGATATTACATATGAGAAAATTTTACACAGTTTAAAGTACAATATATATATATATGTAAATATATATATACATATAGTTACAATGTGTGTATGTGAGCAAAGTATACAAAGCTATACTCAAAAGCTACTTCCTGCATCTAGCTTTCTCTAACCCTCTCAAGGCCACTTAAAAACTTTGAACTTGACATGAATGGCAAAACCAACACAATAAAGTAAAGAAAATTAAAAAAAACAAAAACAACTTTGAACTTTCACCATGTCTTTCATCTTCAACTTTGTACATTTTTGTCTGCAAAGACTTGTCTAGAACATGTTTTGTAGTCAAACAGATTTGGGTTTAGCTCTGTCATTTGTCAGTGGCAGGACCCTGAGTAAGTTACTTCACTCTTCTGGACTTATTTTTCCCCATCCATAAAATGGGTATTGTAATAAAACATTCTTCCCAGGGTTGAGGTGATGATTAATTGACAATGCATTTGAAATACCTGCACAGAAAGTGTTTAAAAAATGTTAAGTTTGTCTATTTCCCACTTGATTCATTGAGAACTAAGACCCCAACTGTTCTTGCATACACACTGTGCCCCCTGACCCCTGGCCCTTCAGCATTTAGTAGGGCCTGATCAAGTACCAGGGACACAATATTTACTGAATGAATGGGAAGGGTGTGGTGAGACAAGGGTTTAGGCTATCGATGATACAGTGAGAAAGGTCTGCTGAGCTGAAGGCAGAGCCTGTGAATGAGAAATTGTGGAATTCTTTTGTTCTTTATTCTTTTTAAAGAAACTTTAAACTTTTCACTTTATGTCTTAGGTCAGGATGTGCACAGCATGTGAGATCTTAGTTCCCCAACCAGCGATTGAAGTTGTGCCCCCTGCCCTGGGAGTGCAGAGCCTTAACCACTGGACTGCCAGGGAAGTCCCTGAATTCTTCAAAAGTCAGTGATGCATGAGGGTGAAATCATGAAAGCCAAAGGGAGAAAGGTACCCACACAGGGGGTCAGACACAGACCCATCAAACCACTGGCCCCTGTCTGTGAATGATTTAGGCCACCAGCTTCCTCCAGTCAAGAATGTGTTACTCCAAAACTTTGAGAAGCTTTGTGCTTTGGTCAAGAGCCAAAATTCCACACAGTCAGTAATCTATAAAGTACAAAACAAGGCAAGATCTAATCAACTGTTAACCCCAAAGCCAGAGAGAAGCTCAGGAAAGCGAACAGTTGGAATAGAGCTGGGCCCCAAAGGTGAACAGGATTTGCAAGGCTGGCGGATACAGACCAGTGTACCTGCAGGCATGGAGAGGGGACGGGTGGGGCTTGAGGAGATGGATCCTTCTGAGGCAGTGGGTTCCTGGGACAGCTGAGCCCCTGCCTCTGGTAAGAGAAGCTGCCCACAGCCCTGCTGCCACCAGGAGGGCTGTGTCTGTGCCTGAAGGTCACGGAGACTTACCATGCTGGAGTGCACTGTAGCCTGCTCAATGTACCTGGCGATGCCTGTGACAAAGGCATTCCTGTCCTCGAAGTTTGTGTCAAAGTTAGCCTGCAGGAATGAAAGGACAGTAGTGCTTAGTGGTTGGAAAACAGGCTCAAGATGGCTGGGTGTCCAGGAAATAAACTGCTGCCAACAAATGCCCAAGTTCTCTGGGAAAATCTATCTCCACACCGCCTTCCACCGAGAAATCCCACCCTGCATTCCACCGGGCAGAAGCTGGCCACAGACAGGGCTTGCATCTGCTTCCCACGGGTGATCAGGTTCACCCAGAGAGCCGTACAAGTAAAAACTTAAACTACACAAGCCTAAATAGCTGTTAAAAGTGGAGATGTGTTTCTTTTTTTAATTTTTTTTTTTTTTTAAAGAGAAGCAGACACAGATATAGAGGAAAAACTGGTGGTTTTTTTCTAGAAGGGGAAGAGCAAAATGGTGGGGTGGGAGTACACACTAATGGGTATAAGATAGCCTCAAGATTGTATTGTATAACACTGGGAATATAGCCAATATTTTGCAATAGCTGTAAATGAAAAGTAACCTTTAAAAATTGCATTAAAAATTTAAAGATGTTTTTAAAGGAGAAGATACCAAAGAAAAGGAAAGGTATACACTGTTTTGATCTCATTGTTGCAAAAATATTTGCCTGAGGGTGCAGATACCTCTGTACAAGAATAACTGCAGTAATTTTTTGTAATAAAAAAACTGGAAACCATCCAAATGTCCATTAACAGCAAAAGGCTAAATAAATAATAGCATATCCATACAATGGGCTTATAGGTACTGTGTGCTGGTTAAAAATAATATGGTAGCATTGTAGTATTGTCAGGAAAAATACCCACAATAAATTTTAAGTTAAAAAAGTCAAATCATAGAGGCTTTTACCATCCTCTTTTGGTTAAAAAAAAAAAGTTATCTATCTAAATGGTAAAAAGATGTGTGGATATATATATATACGTGTGTATATATAGACATAGTTTCAGGGAAATTTTTATTTGTTATATTTTGCTGTATTGTTTATAATAAAAAGATATCTACATAATTAAAAACTTACTGTGGGTTAGACAATGTGAATAAACCAACTTGATGAATTGAACCTTCAGGCATGTGCTTAATAAATCAAGCCATTCAATGAAATTAAAAATATACTATGCATTTATTCTTAGTCTCATTTAGCAGTCCCAGAACTTTCAAAAGGTCAAATACAGCAAAAAAGCTAAAAATCTACAATTAACTTACTCTTCCCTAACACGGTGTACTTGCCCAGCACACTTAGACAAGGGGCTATTTGCAAGGCTGATCAGGCTGCACCAATCCACTGCCCACCATGCCCAGTGGGATCACAGTTTTGAGCAATCTGATCACAGTTTGTCACGAGCTCGCCTCTTTTGCGCAAAAGCAAACAACTGTGACCAGCTTCCCTGAGCCATTATCGGCTGTGGGGAGTTGAAGATCTCTTCTCACATACATGAAGAAAAAGTAATTACCCAGGCAGGCTCTAGGGGTCTTTTAATGGTGATATTTAATTCATGAGGTCAGAGCTGCCAAAACCTTGGTTGGTGCCACAGCAAGAACAGCCAGGAAGGTATTTGGGGTCAGAACAGATCAACAAGCCTTCCCCTGGGAAGAGAAATAGCGTTGGTATACGCTTACTAGCTAATCTATTTCTTATACTCAGCTCCACCACTGCCCCGGGGACTGCAACAGTTTATGACCTTTCACCTTCTAGATTCAGGCATCCCCCTTCCCTCTGCCTGCAGGGAAAACCCTCTCAGGGGGTCCCCAGAATTCCTAAGCCCCTCATCCTGGTCCCGGTGCTTTGGGAGGACTTGCCTGGTACATGATGGAGGAAGGCGGGGGCTCGATGCATGGCTGCTGGTCTGGGAGAGGCAGCTCTTCCAGCAGGTCCACATTGGACAGGGCATCTTCCAGGGTGACATGAGTGGTCATGGCTGCAGTTGCTCTTGTCCACACTGAGGAGATGCAAGAGAAGGAAACGGAGAGTTTCAGGGGCCTCCCAACATTTCTCCCAGGCCACCCCTGTCCAGGCTTCTTCCAGAGCATCCAGGGAGGTAAGTAACGAGCGCTGAGACCACTTCCACTTACTACTTTTTTACAGATGCACTCAACCTGTGTGGGATATCTGAGGATATCCTTACAGCTTGTGTGTGTGTGTTAGTTGCTAAGTCATGTCTGACTCTTTGTGACCCCATGGACTGAAGCTTGTCAAGCTCCACTTCCACGGAATTCTCCAGGCAAGAATACTGGAGTGGGTGGCCATTCCCTTCTCCAGGGGAGCTTCCTGACCCAGGGATCGAACCCGGGTCTCCCACATTGCAGGCAGATTCTTTACCGTCTGAGCCACCAGGGAAACCCTCTTTACATTTACAAAGTACTTTTTTATGTCTATTGCCTCCACTGAACCCCACACCACAATCCTCTCGTGGCAGGTGGTATCACATCCACATAATGGATGGAAGGCCAAGGCTCAGGGAAGTTACGTGATGCCCATGTGGCCACAGAGACCAGCAGCAAAAGACCTCAAGTCATGCCTGATGCTGAGACATGGGTCAAAGTCAACCTCCAGTTTTTGCTAGTCAAGGAGATATTTATCAGTTCCACTCTTCATTTCTTGCATAACACAAATATCCATTATCAAGAGTGCCAAAGATTATCAACTTGAAACCAGAGTTTGAAGTTAAGCTGGGAGTCAGAGAATTCAGACTCCAGAGAATTTAACCTGATTTCTCAGGTTAAATTGTCTTTCTTGGCCTAGAACTATGGTATTCTTTGTGAGCTACACCAAGCAAATGAGCCCCAGATGGACATTTCTGTGTCTCAAACCCTGGCAGAGTACAGCAGCTTTGATGAGAACTTTGCCAGACACTGAAGTTGAAGAGATTCTAAACAGCACTTACCTAGGAGCTAACTGCTATTTTAAGAACTCAGCACTCAGCAAACAGAAAACTCATTTTTTAAAGCATATGCAAAACATTAATAAAACATGATCATGATTTAGGGCATACAAGTTCTCACAAGTTCCCCCGAATATGACCTTCTAGAAGTTATATTCACCGATGACATGCCATAAAATTAGAAATCAATAACACAACTTATAGCAAAGAAAAAAACCCAAGCCTGTGAAAATTTGTAAAAACGTATCTCTCAGGTTATTCATAGCTAAAGAGGAATTCAAATAGAAATTATAAAATATTTAGAACTGAAAGAGAGCATGAGTAAATATCTTGATGCATTTCACAGAAACCAAGAAAGCAGATTTACATGACCTGAATTTTATGCTCAAAAACCTAAAAATGGATAAAAATCAACTTGAAGCAATGAGAATACAGAGATTACTAACTACAAAAGCAGAACTATATGAAGCAAAAAGCAAAGAAAACAAAAAAAAACCGTAGACTAGGTGAACAAAAATCGAAAAACTGAATTTTATAAAAAGACGATGAAGAAGAAGCCACTGCTGCTAATCCTTTGTGTGCTAAGTCACTTCAGTCCTGTCTGACTCTTTGTGACCCCCAAGGACTGTAGCCTGCCAGGCTCCTCTGTCCATGGGATTCTCCAGGCAAGAGTGCTGGAGTGGGTTGTCATTTCCAATCCCTTAGTACATCTGAAATAAGGAAACTCCAGGAAGGCTGACTGTGCTCCTGAGAGCGCCCCTTCCCTGCCTACCCTCAAGCCCAGAGAAGCCTGAGACCCGCATCAGGGCTGGAGTCTCAGTGTCAGAGGATCTACCTTGCTCATTAGGAAATGAGAGACCAGGGCGGAAAAGGGCCAGCGACTGCAGAGCTGGGCCAGGCTGTGTGGCTGACACAGCTGCACAGCACACCCACGCAGGCTGCCCCAGCATCTTCCTAAGGCCTGGTTGGGAGGGCAGGTGGGGTTGAGCTGCTGAGTACTGCTTCACACCTCACTGAGCTCTCAACTCACCTCCCTGTCACGCGCTCCGGCGATAGCGAAGGCCTCATCCAATGAGGGAGCGGGGAGCTCAGAAGTGACTTCCGCCTCTGCCCTCTGCAGGTGTCTGGCCTCACAGGGGTGGGTGGTCTCAGGCCCTCTCCACACCTATGCTTCTTCCTCCTCTCTCTTCTCTGCTCTGAATTCTAAGTGTGGTCATCAGTTCTACAGCCAAACCATCCATCTGCCAGTCCACAGAAAAGACTCCTCTTTCTTACACTAATGTGAGGTCCATTTTGCAAGATTTTTCAGGGCATAATGATCTATATGTCTTCTTATCTATATAATCTTCCCAGATAGCACTAGTGGTAAAGAACTTGCCTGCCCAATGCAAGAGATTTAAGAGATGCGAGTTTGATCTCTGGGTTGAGAAGATCCCTTGGAGGAGGGCATGGCAACCCACTCTAGTATTCTTCCCTGGAGAATCTCTTGCAGGCTGCAGTCCATAGGGTTGCAAAGACTTGGACACGACTGAAGCGGCTTAGCATGCAATAATCTATAAGCTCCAAAGCCCCAATAATTATCTTCATTAATTCAAATAATAATAAAGCAAACATTTTAAGCCCTTACTCTGTGTTACTCTGCCAAGCACTTGACTATTTTAATCTTGCATCAACCCTATAAAGGTAAGTATTAATACTATGATTATTCCCATTTTACAGGTGAGCAAACAGAAGCTCAGAATTTAGATAATATTAAAAGGTCAAGTGCTGGCAAGTGGTGGAGCTGGGCTTGGAACCTAGGTTTGTCTTACATAAGAAAAACCTAGATAGTGGGATGGGGGGTTGTGAGAGGGAGGTTGAAGAGGGAGAAGATACATGTAAATATATGGCTGATTCGCTTTGTTGTACAGCAGAAACTAACACAACATTTGTAAAGTAACCATATCTCAATTAAAAAAAAAAGAGAGCCTCAGTTCAGCTCAGCTCAGTTGCTCAGTTGTGTTCAACTCTCTGTGACCCCAAAGAAAGGCCTAGAAGCTATTTATCTATGACTGCCAAGGCTGTGTCAAAGGACCAACTTGAAGCAGCTTCCACTGGCCAAAGAGGGGGCAATCTGAGGACCAATTTGCACAACTCAGTGAACTTGAAACAATACAAATAGATGTGAATCCATAAGATTGTAAAGACACTTAATAAAAACTTGGTTTTGTGCCTCTGTAACTGTTGGATGATGCCTGTGAATCAACTTTCATGTTGAAAATCAGTGAATAAAAGGAAAGAGTTTGCAAACACTGAACCATTTTTTCCTGTATCAACTGCATCATTGGATCACTAAATTGTAGAAGAGACAGATGCTTCTCTTTATAAAGGTATTTCTTTTTGCCCCAGAAAGATTCACAGAATTAAAATATCCCTAGTTTTCAACACCTAATGAACAAATGGACATAGGCTCTGATCATCAACCACTGCTAACATCACTACATGAGAACAACCAGGCGTTCTGTGCCTCCTGATGGAGAAACACTATCACCTCATGAAGAGTGCTGAATCCAAAACACTTGAATCGAATCAAGCTTTGGATATCATCGGACAGGAAAGACAGAGGACAGAACACATTAAAACACCACAGTGATGCAATTAGTAAAATACAATCTATGAGAACGTCTGCTGGACAAATAACTCAGTACCTTTAACAAATAAAAGTGCAAGGGAAAAGAAAGATGGAGATGGAAGTTACAGATGATAAAAGGCCTAGACTATCACATGTGTTTACCTTATTTGGTTCTTATTTCAAACAAACCTTCATGAAGATGAAACAGTAACATAAATTCAAAAATGGGAAAATTTCTTTGGTAGTCACTGACTTGATTATTTGACAATATTAAGAAAACAGTGCTATTAATTTTTTGATATGACAGTAATATTGAAGTTATGTTTTAAAAGAGTCCTTATCTTTGACAAATACCTACTAAAATATGGATAAAAGGATACAGGGTTTGCTTCCAAATGATACTAGATGGGGAAAGAGGGAAATAGATGAAAGAAACATAACTATAAGTTAACTGTCAATGCTGTATGATGCTAACATAAAGGGAGTTATGATAATTTTTCTATTCCATTTTAAATACATTAGAAAATTTCCATAAAAACTCCCAGCTCAGTGTACACACTCCCAGTTCTGATCTAGCTTCCCTTACTGCATCTTCCCTGACACCTACTTGCCATCATCTTTGCCTTCTCCTTCCTTCTATAAACTGGGTTTCTTCTATGCTTTGCGATTCCAGAATACTCATTTACCAGAATAACCTTTAAGATTTCCCCCTTTAACACAGTAAAACGCCCATCCTTCCCTTGAAGAGAATCAATAAGTGAACGGCCTACAGAGCCAGTGAATTAGGAATCTTTATTTCTGTCATAAATTCAGCTTCTCTAATGGATTTCTCTGTTTGTAGATCATTCACTGCCTAAAGGAGAAGGAAATCAGATATTTCTAACCCAAGTGGTGGAGGTCACTGCCAACTCTACATCAATCAGAAAGAAAAAACATTGTGGAAATTTTAACTGAAGTATACATATAAGTACTTCTTTTCCTTTTATGTAATCTTTCAAAGGAGAAGAATTTTTAATATTCAGTACATGACCACGTGGCCATTTTGTCACTTGGGAAAAGAAATTAATAAAATTTTGAAAAATTAACACTGTTCTGGGAGCAACGTTTACCAGACACAGCTGCAACCTGCAATGTGGGGCATTTATGGCAAATTAAACTTCAGTGTCTTCTTAATAAACTTAAACTCAGTGGTCCTGTTTCACTGAGAAGTAATAACATTGGACTCCAAGCAAATCTGGTTCTGAGAAGGGTTTACAGTCCCCCACCCTAGTGCAGCCAAGATGACTGATAGATTCTGAGCAAAAAGGGGCGCACCCCACAGATGCAGGATGGGTACTAGGAGAGCCTGGCTTTGGGACTTCAGGTTGATACATTCTAAACAAAAGATCTGCGTTGTCATTTTCTGTCTGACTTTCTAGAAGGAAAAGGAAAACATCATAATTTTTAATGACCTGGAAAACTAGGCTAAGTATGGTGGGTAAGCTCAAGCTCTGGATTCAACATGTGTCACTTTCTAGCTGCATAACCATTAAGTATGTTACATAACCTCTCCGAACCTCCCTTTCCTTATCTGAAAAAAAGGTGATGCTTAATAATAGTCCTGGTCCTCAGTGACTTATTATGAGCATTATATAACATCATAGCACGTGGAATGCTCAGTCCAACAGCAGGCACACAGCAAGCACTGGAGAAATGTTAGCTTGTTGAATGGCCTCTTTTTAAGAGAATGCATGGATGAATTAAGCATTGCAAAAACACTCCTACAAAAAAGAGAAGGCATTATAATTATCACTAATTCTCAACTCTTTAGATCTTCCATATTGATTTTCTTAGGCACAACTCCTCTGCAGGTTCGGGGACAGGTGTTATTTTGTTGTTTTTCTAGGGAGGACAGAATGTTGCTGAGAAGTAAAAACATTCATTCGTGGTCACATGGTCACTAGCGGCTGAGTTAGGGCAGAAACAGGATATCTTGACCCCCAGTTCTATGCCCTTTCTTCTAGACCGCTCTTACTTTTGAATTTTTTTTTAAAGGTACTAAGTACTTTATTATTATTATTTTTAATCTGACTGCTTTTTCCTTCTTCAAAAAGACAAGACTCTGCCAAACTAGAAAGATTAGGTAACTGCCATTTTGGGGTTTCATGACAGGCCAAGAAATATTTTCTCTATGTGTAAATCTCCCCAGCTAGAAAGCAACTAAAATAAACAAAAATAAAGTTAAAAAATAAATCCATATGTATTATTTTTTCTGCAAATAAAAAAATACATAAATAAACATATAAAAATAAATAAAAGGCAGGCTGAGACTGAGTAGTAATTGATTGATCAAGGAAAAAAAATCAAAAGAAGTAACTCAGAAGGTGACCTGCTTTTCCATCATGTGTATGTGCTAGTACGTCCGGAGATTGTGAGTGATGCACGTTAGCTGTGGGAGGACATAGCTCCACAGGTCACAGGGTTCTCCCAGCAGCTGACACCTTCTCACACATTAAAGGCAGCTTCTTTTTAGGTGTGGGTACCATACAGGGCCATGTAACTTGGGCACATCTTACAGGACTTCCATAAGGTGTGCCCAGATGGGCGAGGTGGCTGATTCTGAGCGGACTGGAAATGAAGAGTTTTACAGGAACACTCCACTTATTGGTCAGATCTTGTGGGGCTCCAACCCCCTCAGATGTGACCCGGTGCTACCTTTAGAGCATGACTTGGACCATTCCACAATATGCAGCCACAGGTAAGGAGTCAGCCATACAGTGGAGGGTAGAGAGGATAGACAGAGCTATACAGGGGGTCAGAGGAACCACACAGGCACAGGGGTCCAGGCCATGGAGTGTAAGGGGAAAAACTCCACACATTTCAGCAGCCTGCAAAAGTACCACCGATATCATGGTACCCAAGAATACTCAACAAATACCTTACACACTGCCAGAATGAACCTAGAGCTAGAAGTTCAGTTCAGTTCAGTCGCTCAGTCATGTCCTACTCTTTGCGACCCCATGAATCGCAGCACGCCAGGCCTCCCTGTCCATCACCAACTCCCAGAGTCTACCCAAACCCATGTCCATCGAGTTGGTGATGCCATCCAGCCATCTCATTCTCTGTCGTCCCCTTCTCCTCCTGCCCCCAGTCCTTCCCAGCATTGGGGTCTTTTCCAATGAGTCAACTCTTTTCACGAAGTGGCCAAAGTACTGGAGTTTCAGCTTCAACATTCGTCCTTCCAATGAACACCCAGGACTGATCTCCTTTAGGATGGACTGGTTGGATCTCCTTGCAGTCCAAGGGACTCTCAAGAGTCTTCTCCAACACCACAGTTCAGAAGCATCAATTCTTCGGCGCTCAGCTTTCTTCACCATCCAACTCTCACATCCATACATGACTAAGAGACCTAAGGAAATGGTTACCTCCTTAAGAAGAATTTCTGACACCGCTCCCTACCCTACCTGAATCTACTTTCTCTCATGGTCCTTACAGAACCAAGTGTGTTCCTTCTATATTTTTTAAAATTAAAAAAGATAGTATTAAAATCTATTTATTTATTTGCCTGTACTGGGTCTTAGTTGTGTCATGCAGGATCTTCAATCTTTGCTGCGGCATGTGGGATCTTTATTTGTGGCATGTGGGATCTAGTTCTCTGACCAGGGATCGAATGTGGACACCTGTATTGGGAGCACACAGTCTTAGCCACTGGACCACCAGGGAAGTCCCAATGTGCTCCTTCTTTAAAGTTCTATTTCACAACTTACCATGTGTTCTCTCCTACCCTAAATGATACACTCCTTGAGGACAGGAGTTGTGTCTCACACCCACGAACTAGCATTGTGCCATGCATACAACTGCAGCTAGAAATCAAGATTTTTTCAATGAATGGATGTCTCAAAACATCAAGAGAGGCATTACGATGTCCAAGATACCAGGTTTTTAAAAGTGGGGCAGGTGGCAAGGAATATAAGTAGTAAGAAAGCCCTTTATATTTCAAAAAGAACTTCACTGAAATTATTCACATATTTAATACCTGAGCAAGTAAAGTGATAACTTGCAATATTCTGTGAACCGTTATCTATGACATTAAATCTCCTTCCTCTATTACCGCAGGTTCTGATTTTACTTATCCTTCTAGATCTCTCGCCTCTATGACACGATTGCTTTTCCCCTGGAACTCCCAAAGCTTATCAGCACAAAGTTGGGGAGGATATGAAATTGGAAGGAACCCTCATACATAGCTGGTAGGAATATAAAATAGTGCAGCCACCTTGGAATACAGTTTGGAAGTTCCTGGAATTTTAAAATACAGAGTGACCATATGACCCAGACCTAGGTATATTAGTAGGATCTACCTCTCTTCCCATACTTTCTGCCTCAGAAGGTTTCCGAGTACCAGTTCTTCCTCTTCCCATGCCAGAGCAAATGTTGCTCATTGACTATATCTCTATTTCTCAATAAGTTCACAGGAAGCCTCCAAATACTTCTCATGAAAGACAAACCTCCAAGTGACAACTAGTACTCAATTTGAGTTTGTCTGTGAAAGAAAACATGTGTGCCCTCCACCCCAGAGCACAATGACCCTTGCATGTTCAAGCTCCCTGAGGCCAGAGGCCACTTCTCACATATCACTGAAAATCTCAGAGACCTTAGCAGGATGGCGAAGGAAGAGGAGGCACTGAGGACATACTGGATGAAAGAAGGAATGAACACGCCAAAAACACAGGAGGAATGTGATGACTTAGCTTGTTTTTATTTCTAGCTTTCCCATCCCCTCTCCTTCACTATTAATAACATAATTTACATCAACATGGAATATGCAATCATATCCTATGTACTTAGTAGTTTTTTCCTAAATAGGCTTTTTGTTTCTACTTTATAAATATATTTTAGAAGGAAATTTTCTATCATGATCACCAATAGAGAACTAGTATCATCTGCCATAAGCAGAGGGGGGGACATATGTATACCTAAGGCTGATACAAGTTGATGTATTGCAGAAAACAATACAACATTGTAAAGTAATTATCCTCCAATTAAAAATAAATAAACTTAAAAACAAACAAAAAATAAAATAGAAAATAAAGAACACTGAAAACAAACACAGGTCTGAGTATCACATGAAAATCATCTCACACTCACCATTGATATATCCATTTGAATGCAGAGTTCCAAAATATAGCAAGGAGAGATAAGAAAGCCTTCCTCAGTGATCAATGCAAAGAAATAGAGGAAAACAACAGAATGGGAAAGACTAGAGATCTCTTCAAGAAAATTAAAGATACCAAGGGGACATTTCATGCAAAGATAGGCTCAATAAAGGACAGAAAAGGTATGAACCTAACAGAGCAAAAGATATTAAGAAGAGGCAGCAATAATACACAGAAGAATTATTCAAAAAAGATCTTCATGACCCAGATAATCATAATGGTATGATCCCTCAGAGCCAGACATCCTGGAATGCGAAATCAAGTGGCCTTAGGAAGCATCACTGTGAACAAAGCTAGTGGAGGTGATGGAATTCCAGTTGAGCTATTTCAAATCCTGAAAGATGATGCTGTGAAAGGGCTGCACTCAATATGCCAGCAAATTTGGAAAACTCAGCAGTGGCCACAGGACTGGAAAAGGTCAGTTTTCATTCCAATCCCAAAGAAAGGCAATGCAAAGAATGCTCAAACTACCACACAACTGCACTCATCTCACATGCTAGTAAAGTAATGTTCAAAATTCTCCAAGCCAGGCTTCAACAGTATGCGAACTCTAAACTTCTAGATGTTCAAACTGGATTTAGAAAAGGCAGAGGAACCAGAGGTCAAATTGCCAACACCTGCTGGATCATCAAAAAAGCAAGAGAGTTCCAGAAAAACATCTACTTCTGCTTCATTGAATATGCCAAAGCCTTTGACTGTGTGGATCACCACAAACTGTGGAAACTTCTTAATGAGATGGGAATACCAGACCGCCTGACCTGCCTCCTGAGAAATCTGTATGCAGGTCAAGGAACAAGAGTTAGAACTGGACCTGGAACAACAGACTGGTTCCAAACCAGGAAAGGAGTACGTCAAGGTTGTGTGTTGTCGCCCTGCTTATTTAACTTATATGCAGAGTACATCATGCGAAATTCTGAGCTGGATGAAGCACACGCTCGAATTAAGATTGCTGGGAGAAATACCAATAACCTCAGATATGCAGATAACACAACCCTTATGGCAGAAAGTGAAGAACTGAAGAGCCTCTTGATGAAAGTGAAAGAGGAGAGTGAAAAAGTTGGCCTAAAGCTCAACATTCAGAAAACTAAGATCATGGCATCTGGTCCCATCACTTCATGGCAAATAGATAGGGAAACAATGGAAATAGTGACAGACTATTTTCTTGGGCTCCAAAATCACTGCAAATGGTGACTGCAGCCATGAAATTAAAAGACGCTTACTCCTTGGAAGAAAAGTTATGACCAACCTAGACAGCATATTAAAAAGCAGAGACATTTCTTTGCCAACAAAGGTCCATCTAGTCAAGGCTATGGTTTTTCCAGTAGTCATTTATGGATGTGAGAGCTGGACTATTAAGAAAGCTGAGTGCCAAAGAATTGATGCTTTTGAACTGTGACATTGGAGAAGACTCTTGAGAGTCCCTTGGACTGCAAGGAAATCCAGCCAGTCCATCCTAAAAGAAATCAGTCCTGAATATTTATTGGAAGGACTGATGGTGAAGCTGAAACTTCAATACATTGGCCACCTGATGCGAAGAGCCAACTCATTGGAAAAGACCCTGATGCTGGGAAAGATTGAAGGCGGGAGGAGAAGGGGATGACAGAGGATGAGGTGGTTGGGTGGCATCACTGACCTGATGGACATGAGTTTGAGTTTGAGTTGGGGATGGACAGGGAGGCCTGGTGTGCTTCAGTCCATGGGGTCACAAAGAGTCAGACAAGACTGAGTGATGAACTGAACTGAACCCCCATTGATATGATCACTAGAAGTGGTTTAGTATGGTGGTGAACCAGAGTCCTGATTACCACTGACTGTGTGGCCTTGGGAAAATGGCATAATGGTTCTGAGCCTCACTTGCCTCATTTTTGATATGAGGAATAATATGAGTAGTTCCTATTTCATATACTTTGAAAACTAAATAAGTTAATCCATGAGAACAGCTCAGTAGGTAGGAAGTGTACCATAAAAGTTAGTTCCCCAACAAAACCAAATCCAGCAACATATAAAAAGGATTATAACCAAGACCAAATGAAATTTACTGCAGAATCTAAGATTGGTTTGCCAGTAACATCCAAAAATCAATGAAATGATTATCACTAAGCCATCTCAATGGAATAAAGGATAAATCCCACAGGTTCATTTCAACACATGAAGAAAAAGCATTTCACAAAATTCACACTGCTTCATGATTAAAAACACTCAACCAACTACAAGCAGAAGAGAATTTTCTAAACCCAATAAAGGGCACAGAGAAGGCAATAGCACCCCACTCCAGTACTCTTGCCTGGAAACTCCCACGGACGGAAGAGCCTGGTGGGCTGCCGTCTATGGGGTCGCACAGAGTCGGACATGACTGAAATGACTTAGCAGCAGCAGCAGCAGCAGCAATAAAGGGCAACTACAGAAACACCCACAGCCAACATCAGACTTAATGATGAAAGACTAAATGCTTTCTCCCTAGGATTAGGAAGAAGGCAAAGAGATTTGCTTTCTCCATTTCTATTCAACACTGTGCTGGAGGTTCTAGCCTGGATATTGGAACCATTAAGAAAGACAATGAAATAAGTGATATCCACATTAGAAAGGAAGACATAAAACTATCTCTATGACATGATTGTGTAGGCAGAAAATCCTTGAAAAGCCCACTAGAAAATTATTTGAGTGAATAAACATGTCCAGTATGATTGCAGGATATGAGATTAACATATGGAAATCAATTTGATCTCTATACATTAGCAATGCTCAATGTAAAAATGAAATTGGGAAAACAACCCTATTTAGAATAGTATCAAAAGTAATAAGACATTTAGGAATAAATTTGGTAAAAAGAATCATAAAATCTATACTCTGAAAACTATAAAACACTGCAGGAAAAACTAAAGAAAAGTCACATAAATGAGGGGCTTCCCAGTTGGCACAGCAGTAAAGAATCTGCCTGCCAGTGCAGAAGATGCAAGAGGCATGGTTTCAGTCCCTGGTTTGGGAAGATCCCTGGAGTAGGAAAATGGCAACCCACTCCAGGATTCTTGCTTGGAGAATTCCATAGACAGAAGAACCTGGTGGGCTACAGTCCCTAGGGTCACGAAGAGTCAGACACATGCACACACAAATGAGCTGTATTTTCACAGGCTGGAAGACTTATTGTTAAAATGGCAATACTTCCCAAACTGATACAGGTCTAATGCAATCTCTATCCAAATCCCAGCTGGCTGCTGTGCAGAAATGATAAGGTGTTCCTAAAATTCACATGGAAGTTCAAGGGACTGTTTAGTAGAATAGCCAAAACAATCTCAAAAGAGAACAGAATTGGAGGATATACACTTCTTGATTTAAAAAGTTACTACAAAGCTACAGTAATCAAACAACGTGGAATAAGGACAGACATATAGATCCACAGAAAGAATTGAGAATCCAAAGATAAAAGTATCACATTTATATTCAATTGATTTTTGACAAGGGTTCCAAGGCAATGCAATGGGGAAAAAATTCTCTTTTCAGTAAATGGTTCTGGGATGGCTGGACATCCACATTCAAAAGAATGAAGTTTAACCTCTATCTCACACCATAAAACACATTAACTCAAAATAGATCAAAGACATGAATGTGACAGCTAAAATTCTTACAGAAAAAAAGAAGTAAACCTTTGGAACCATGAAATATGTAATGACACTAAAAGCATAAGCAATGAAATAGAAAATAGGCAAAACGATGCATCATCAAAATTAAATTTGAAACTTGTACTTCAGAGGACATTATCAAGAAAGTGAAAAGACAATCCACAGAATGGGAGAGACTATTTGGAAATCATATATCTGCTATGGATGTAGAATATATAAAGAACTCTTAAAATTCAATAAATAAAAAGACAATCCAATCTTTAAATGGGAAAAAGATCTGAACAGACTTTTCTCCAAAGAAGATATACAAATAGGCGATAATCACATAAAAAATAATTATTATTCTTAGTGATCAGGGATATGCAAATCAAAATCACAATGAGATATTACTTCATATCCATTAGAATAGCTATAATAAAAAAGACTGGTAAGTACAAGTGTTGGTGAAGGTGTGAGATTGGAGCCCCCAATCATTGCTGGGAATGTAAAAGAGTACAGCCCCTTTGGAAAACGGTTCGGCAGTTCCTCACAGTTTAAAATGCAGAGTTACCATAAGACCCAGCAACTGCACTTCTAGGTATATTCCTAAGAGAAGTGGAAATATATATTCACAAAAAACGTGTACATGAATGTTCATAGTAGCATTATTCATAATAGCCTAAAAGTGGAAACAACTCAAACGTCCATCAAATGATGAATGAATAAATAAAATATGGAACATTCATACTATGGAATATTATTCAGCCACAAAAAGTAATGAATTATGGATACATGCTACATCATAGATGAACTTTGAAAATATTATAGTAAGTGAAAGAAGCATAATATGCTTTTTAAAGGAAATATCCAGAATAGGTAAATCTACAGAGAAATAAGGTAGATTAGTAATTGCCTAGATTCGGGGTAGATACTGGGGAAAATAAGTGGCATTGCTAAAGGGTATGATGTTTCTTTCTGGGGTGATGAAAACGTTATAAACATTAATCCTGACGATGGTTGCACAACTTTGTGAATTTACTAAAACCACTGAACTGTATGTTCTAAATGAGTGAATTGTACAGTATGTGAACCATAACTCAATAAAGCTGTTACCAAAAATGTTAGTATCCATATGACCACTTTGGGAGACCTTAGGGTATATATAATATAAGCAAGAGTGGGACAAAGAGAGCTGGAGCAAGAGCTTGGGGAGTCTGGGGAGTACGCTGACCTTACATGCATGAATGAAAACGAACATGAGAGAAAAGGACAGCAAGAGACACAGCCACACTGACCCAGGGGGAGCCCCTGAACTGCAGAGTGAGCAGACTACCATGAGGCAGGGCCCAAACCAGGCCCTCCTCTGCCTGTTTCTGTGGCACTGTCATCTGCCAGGGTCTGGGACTGTCCTGCCCAGGAGAGACTCCTCAGACACAAAAATCTTTGGGTGTGGTGACAGGCTTTGAGGTTTAGAATGAGGACAAGATGGGTCTCCAGTCTCCTACCTGAGCTCTCTCTTTCTACTATGAGGACACTGAGGTCAAGAGATGAGAGGACTTGGGCAGGGTCCCTTGTGTAGTTAGGGACTGAGCTGGGCTAACGTTGCAACTTCCTGGGAGACTGAGGGGAACCTGACGTGACAGTGTCATAAATAAAAAAGAGGAATATTAGACAGAAGGAAGGAAGGGAGGGAGAGAAACAGGGAGGAAGAATTCTAATTCTGCAATAAAAAAAACTCTATGTAAGAAAAGAAATACAATCAAAGGACGTACCTTGGCTTTCTAGGGGTCATCATTTACAAGTCCTACTAATGCAGAGGCTTTAAACATAATTTAGGTTAAAACAGAGCTCTTACAATATTGTAAGATGAGGGCAGGAGAGGGAGGAGGATGGTGTCAGAAAGAGAACTCTTCATCCATCACAGCAGGAAGTGAAGAGACGGCGCGTAGCACAGATAAATCAAGAAACGGCAGCAGAAGCATATCATTTAGAGATCTGCAGGCAAGTACTGGAAGAAACGGTGAGTTAAAGACAGCAGCCTCTAGAGGAGGTGGGCGCGGGATGCTTGTTTTTCACTGTGAGTCTTTCAGTACTATTTGATTCTCTCAAGCATGTCTATGTATGGCTTTGATCAAAATTTAAAAATTTATTTAAAAGACAACAACCCAAGGCTTCCTTGTTGGCAGTCAGATAGCTGGCCCAGTCCACAGTGCTGTCTCAGGCAGCCTCTGCTAAGTCCCTCCCTGTGGACTTCAGGGCTCAGAAGCCCCACCTCCTGCAGCTTCTCTCACACAGGGGGCCTGAGCTCAGAGCAGAGAAGTCCAGGTCAGCCTAGACTTGGGTCTCTGGAGAAGGCCTACCCCCTTCTCTGTTTACAGCAAAGGAAAACATGCTGGTGGGGCTACAGGGCTTGTCACTGTATTTGTTGTTTCACTCAGCTTCTTGCTGTGTTGCCAGGGGTGAGGAGGCCTTTCTGTTGACAACCCACCCAGGCAGATCTCGCCCTCTTGGGAGGGGCGGTCATGCCATTAAAGGCAGCTTGCTGATTTGCTCCTGCTGGGACAGGATACCACGGCGGGGGCAGGGAGGGGCACCAGTGTGACTTGTATCTGAGTAGAGGGGAGCTGCCTCTCAGAGGCACCTGCTAAAACTCAGACAGGGAAGCCACCGCATCTGCTGTGGAAACAAAGAGCGAGACTTTTGTTTGGTCACCAGCTTGGAGCACGCAAACTTCAGTTTCGTGGATGTGAAGTTGCAACTTGAATGTGGCTCAGCCTGAAGACATAGGCCCCTGAACCTTTGCCCCACTCTAAAAGGGCAGTTTCCGTGCTTTTATAGCTGGAGAGGATGTGGAGAAAAGGGAACCCTCTTACACTGTTGGTGGGAATGCAAACTAGTACAGCCACTATGGAGAACAGTGTGGAGATTCCTTAAAAAATTGAAAATAGAACTGCTGGGCATACACACCGAGGAAACCAGAATTGAAAGAGACACGTGTACCCCAATGTTCATCGCTGCATTGTTTACAATAGCCAGGACATGGAAGCAACCTAGATGCCCATCAACTGACGAATGGATAAGAAACCTGTGGTATATATACACAATGGACTATTATTCAGCCATTAAAAAGAATTCATTTGAATCAGTTCTACTCAGGTGGACGGAACTGGAGCCTATTATCCAGAGTGAAGTAAGCCACAAGGAAAAACAAAAATACAGTATACTAACGCATATATATGGAATTTAGAAAGATGGTAATGAGAACCCTGCCTGCGAGACAGCAAAAGAAACGCAGATGTATAGAACAGTCTCGTGGACTCTGGAAGAGGGCAAGGGTGGGATGATATGGGAGAATGGCATTGAAACATGTTAATTATATGTGAAATCAATCACCAGCCCAGGTTTGATGCTCAGGGCTGGCGTACTGGGATGACCCAGGTAGAGGGAATCAGGAGGGAAGCGGGAGGGGGGTTCTGGAGGGGGAGTATATGTATACCCATGGTGGATTCATGTCAATGTATGCCAAAACCAACACAATAAAGTAAAGAAAAAAAATAAAGTAAATGACAATACTCTAGAAAAAAATAAATAAATAAAAGGGCAGTTTCCCTGCCTGTAAAATATGGAGGTTGGTCTTGTAGTGGTTCTCAACCACGATGGCAAAACTTCTGTTGTGAAGGTTATTGCGGCAACTTGTCCTAATGACAGTTTAAGAAATGAGGTTGGCGAACAAGGTGCTTTTTATGTGTAAGGGAAGGTTCAAAGTCTTCCCATAGAATCATTGCTTAAATGTTCATCTTTTTTCTTGAGTGGAAGAAAATAGTGCTAGAGCTGGGAGGGGGACTGGCTGCTGGGTACAACGTACTGTACGTTGACACTGTTCATCAAATGCACTTAGGAAAAAATGAAAGCAAACCCCAAAACAATTAGACAGCAATCACTGAATTTGAACCTCTCTCAGATCATTCCAACTCAAAAGCAAATGACTATGACTATAAACAGGACACTCCATCCAAAGGGACTCCTTCAAGACCACGCTTCCCAACATGGCCTATTCTCTGTGGCCTGGGTGCCATAAACCGGCCCACGGACATTCTTGCCTTGTGTCTTTGTCAAGCTCTCTCCACTCCCTAGTGAACTGTCTTCTCTCCTTCTCATATGCTACCCTTGATCAGTGTCAAGACCCAATTCAAGACAGGCTCCTCCATGAAGGTCTAACCAACTGAACCACCACAAACTTCACTTCTTGGATTCCCATAGCACTCACAGTCTGGAGTCCATAATTTCCCACTGCATTATAAACTGCTTTATATTTTACTAATTCTTTGGATCACCAAAAATGACAAGACAAGGATTAACTGTCATCTTTGGTTGGGGGGGGGGGGCTGACCCATAGCAACTAGCACAGAACTGGGCACATCCTAGGCATTACTTGCTTAACTAACACTTTATGAACAATTTGCTGAGTGTAAGAGCCAATGGTCAACAATCAACTCTTCTTTAAAAAAAAACCACAAAATTTAAAAGTATGTAAGTCAGTCTTATTGTAATAAGAATGTAAGGGGATATATTTAGAAGTTTCTTCTGTCATTGTTTCCACCTCAAAAAATAAAAAGCAGAACTTCATTTCTCTTTCCCCTATGAACATATAGCATACTTGGAGGTTGATGGCTGACCTTGAGTTTTGGATTCTTATCTCATCATTCATATCTTGCCTGAAATTGTCTTAAATCATCACAACTGAAAAACACAAACAGAATATCATCCTCAGGTATCCCTTCACTTAACACTGAGCTACTGAGTGTCTTCTATGAGGGTCAGCCCTGCAGAGTCTCTTTGATCTCAACTGGGCCTTTGGTAAAGTTAGACAATGTTCTCATTTATTCCCATCTGATTTCTTAGTCCACCCACAAAGGCAGCTGTTCCAAACCTCCAGACACCTCCTGTACTCTCCTTACCAGTCCACAACCTTTACTTTCTGCAGAGGACCTCATCTCCTGCCTTATTTAGAAGACAGAGAGACCACACACCATGGACACACTAAATATCTCCCAATTCCATAAAGAGATAAATGCCCGATAATCGCTGCTCTACAATGGCCTAAGGATGATGCAAACACGAAATCAAAAGACCTTTAGATGAAGTCATCATTGAATCTTTCTTGGGCAGCTCTCCAGGTCATGTTTACTTTCTCCTCTCCTTATACTGTTTCTGAGTTGCTGCAAGTCTATCAAAATGCCACTCAGCCAGAATGATCCCTGCAAGAAATTCTGCCTGAACCCAAGCTCTGCCTTTTCAAAACACTTTTAAGAATTGGCACCCACACTGTTTTCACCTCTGCTGCCAGGGTGCAAGGAGTATGACCTGATCGGTGGTCCTCTGAGGCACACTGCACACAGTCTCAGCATAGTGGCCAGGGCGCGGTAGCCGGTACCCAACCTTTTTGCATCCTGGGAGGCGTCCCACACCCACTGACCACATTCTGAAGTGTCTTTGTACAGACAAGGCCTTTCCAGGGGCCTTGACAGAATCTGTGAATCACAAAGTGCCTTTCAGTTTCCCTTTCAGTTGGCTCAGGGATATAGAGAGACCACAGATTTGTCTTCTTCAATTGACACATAATATATAATTAATAAATTGTCCCTTTAGGAATGGAGGGCAGTCATCTAAAGGGGCCACACACTCAGGAACCTCCTTCTCTCCTCTGTTTCTAGGGCCTTTCCTTCTTCTCAGACTGGGGTTTACAGACATTATCTCATCCGTAGGCTCCTGTGGCAACAGGTAGGTAACGAGCTGGGCAGGCTGCTTTCAGTTCCCCAGTTTTCAAAGTCAGAGAGGTAGTGGCTGATTGAAAGGCACACAACAAGGCAGGGATAAATCCTGTGTCTGAAGACCATGGTATACTGCTCTCTCTCTGCCTGCATGTCCTTAACATTTTTGGTGGGGTTGCAAAATGCTGAATGTACACAGAGGAAGAGGTCCTTCCTGATCTATGTGTTGAAATGTGAGAACTACCTCTGGGTGTCTGCTTGGTAAATTCCTTCCCCCTTCTCTCTGCCTACTCCAGCTACATCTACCTTCAGTGCCCTACTCAGTCCCAGCTGAAGCCCTTACTGACACCACTGCTTCTCAGGCTTTCCTTTGGCTACCTTTTGCAGCTCAACCTGGGACTGAGTTTCATGGTCACAGAGACCAACTCCCCTGGGAAAAGCAAAACTCAGGAAGGTTCTGGGGGTACAAGCGTTGATAAGAACTCTGTGTGGACAACACCTCCTCCTCCCAAACTGGGACTCCTCTTAGCACATCAAGGAACTCCTGTCGCTCCTCATCTACCCGCAGTGAAGACTTAACTGGCCAACTCACAGAAGGACTGTTCTTGGACATGGCCACCAGCAATGAAGTGTCTGCTGGGTGACCAGGATGGAATCTTCCCGGTGGGAGGCCCTCTACGGCCATGGGATTCTTAAACAGAATCAACCATGACAGCAATAAAAAATCTGTCATCTTAAATTGACACACAATATATAATGTAGCATGAGTCACATTCTTAATGATTATGTCATTAATACATTACAACAATAGACATACACATAAAATAGTACTTACTATGTGTTAGGCAGTTTACATAGCATTTTCATGCAGCCCTTGTTTAATAAGAGCATCCAATGAAGTACCAGCTCCTTGCCCACCACGGCTGGCACACTGCGTCACTGCCGGGGGTGGCAGCATCCTACACCCCCTTGCCCCACCTCCACTACTAATGCAGGGTCCATCCTCTAGACCCTAGACTCAGCTTTGCTCCTCAGAACAATAAGACCAAAGGCCTTTTACAAAAGCTCCAATGAGATGACTGATGTATGGTTTTGTCAACTACAAGTGAATAATTAATACTTGCCAGTAAAGAAATAGACTCATTGTTATGGTAGCCACATGGAGGCTATAAAGGGCCATTTTGTGCAGCCCTTGGTGGAACCCTGGGGCCAACAGCAGCCAAAAGAAACCTCTTTGAGAGGGTAGGCTGATCTTCAAACGTGGAGGCTGGAGGAGCTCAGCACTGTTTTCCAGGAATGCTGTTCCCAATGTTAATTAGCTTGTTGCTTATTCATCACCTAATTCAGCTTGCTGGTCAATGACAGCAGCCGAGGCCCACTGAATGCCGAAGAGGGCATAATATATCAGAGGGGACATGCACTATCCCCTCAAGATCTTTTTCCACTTTTTAAATTTTCTTGTCTATTGTCTTCTGTGGGCCAGCCTCTGATTTGATTGGAGTAAAACTCTCCGATCCTGGTGGATTTTATACCCTCCTCCTGGTCTAATGTGTAAAATGACTTTTTCCCCTTTCCATTTTCAGCAGGGACTGAACAAAGTAGGCTTGGGTGCTTACGGAACCAGTCAGAACTGGCCAGAAAATATAATAAAGCAGCTTAGTGAGCAGAGCTCTAATGCCCCCAGCCAGAGGCTCAGTCTGCAGAACTAGTCAGAGGAACTGGCTTTGTGAGCAATAACACACTCTCCTTGTGGCCTTGGAGTTGCCCTGGCAGATGGCAGCCAGTGCCAACAAGTAGCTCTCTATGGGAAAGTCTCACCTCCTCCAAGTGGTCACTGGGTGCTCAATAATACCCTTGAGCGACAGTAAACCTGACCAGTTACACACACACATACACACACACAACTCCTATGGTATTTTTGTCCTCAGGGCCAAAGTTGCTCTTGCAGCAAGCAAACAGAGCTGACAGCTGCTAGCTGTTGTCATTTCAGCAAGCTGTTCCCCCAAACTGCTACCCAGTTTCCCACCCCCACCTCCAGCCCACTGCCTGAAATTCCACCACTAGAGATATCAAATATTATTTACTTAGAGCTTTATTTTCCATTAAAATACCTCCAAGTCTGTTTCCTTTCTGGTCAAATGACTTCTGAAGCACCTGCTCTGTGTCTAATGGGAGATTCTTGTGTATTTAGCTCTTGAGAATTAATTCATTCACTGGCTCCTTTCTTGAAAACAATTTTTGACACAGGCCGATAGCCAGTGGGGATGGTGGATCTGGCAGGGCAGTATCTGGAACTGGAGGTGGGCGGTCTTAGGGAGGGTCTGATGGTGGAGGAAACAACGTTAAAGTCCTTCACCATCCTGCTAGCAAGATAAACCTAGATGTTTTGCTCTCCAGCATTTGTGATCTCCACCGCTGCCAGCATGGCTTGCAACAGGGCCAGGAGTAAGGTAAGACACCCCCTGCGCTGGGGACAGAGGCAGAAGGTGGAAAGGGGGAGTGCGGGAACCAGCACTCTCCTGATTTTCTCGGCAAGCCAGCAGGACTGCCCCAGGCTCCCTGGTCAAGCCTTGAAGGCACAAGCAAGCAGGCAGGAAAAGATCCTTGTCCTCTTCGTGGCCTGGCTGTAAGGGCCTATCAACCCTTGGCGAGTCTTTCTGCTGTGCTGCGGAAACCAGGCAAGCAGAGGTCAAAGTCAAATTCCCTGGGCTGGGGAGGGCACCTGGGCATTCCTAGGGTCCTGCTCTGCCAGGTTCTCCATACAGAGAACCATACTCCTGTCAGACCATGCTTTCCACCCCCGCCCCCACTGCACACGAAGCTCACGCCCTTCTCTTCCTTTTCATACGGTGTACCCTTGCAGGGGGAGGGCTGTCCTGAAAAGCAGATGCCACTACAGACAGGTAGGCATCTTCCCGAGTCTTCAGAGCTCAGGAAAACCCAACCTTTACCCCAGGAGTCAGCCCACTCCCCCGCTTCCCCCACCTCCTCTCCCGCCCCCAGACAGAGGGAGAGCGATGCTAGGCCGGAAGGCTTCAAAGCGGGTCAGGCGTGTCTCCTCTCTCATTAAAGCCCGCACCCCTAAACATCGCCTCTTTGCCCCTCGCCCCACACATCTCACATTCACTGCAGGGCGCTGTAAGCCCAAGGAGGCTGCCAGGAGGGCCCAGGAGGCCCTCGCTGGCCCTGGAGGAGGTGATGGTGGCCGCGGCCGCAGAGGCGGTGGCCCGCGCTCTGCATGCAGTACCTGGGTGAGGGGAGACCCCCGCCGCCGCCGGGCTCGCGGCCGCTGCAGGTGTCTCCGGTGCTCGGGATGAGCGCCGCGTCCTACCGGGCCGGGGGCTCCGGCCCAGGCCGCGCACCTGCTGCTGCTGCTACCACCGCCGCCGCGCCCCAGCTCAGCCGTGCGTCGGAGCCTCCCCGCAGGGGGTACGCACCGCGGGGCCCAGTGTGGGCCGGAGGGGGTAGGGAGCTGTTCCGGACCTGAGGCCCAGCCTTCGGAGAGTTTCGGGGTTCCCAGGCCGCGCTAGCCCAGCGCCGAGCCGAGCACCCCCGCGGCGCTCGGAGAAGGGGTGCAGACCCCTCGCGCATCCTTACGGCCGCGTCGCCCTGCCCAGCAGCATCCCAGTCCCCAGGCCGGCCCCGAGGCCTGCGAGTCTGGGTCTTACCTGGGTCTGCGGCAGGTCTAGCCGGAGGCTACGGCGGGGCCCCGCGCCGGGGCGCAGGATGCTCTGCCCGGCTCCGCTCGGCGGCCGCCGCGTTGGGCTCCGCCCTCGGCCCCGCCCCTCCACCCGCCGCGGCTCCGCCTCTGTCCCCGAGGTCCCGCCCCTTCGCCGCCGCGGCTGTCACACAAAGAGCCGGAAATGGCTGCGGCCGGGGGCTCCCGGTGCGCCCCTTAGGGCGGCCCGCGCATCCTGACCTGCACCTCGGATTCCCCCGCGCAAGGAGAGCCAGCAGCGCCGCTTAGGGTGGCCTTGTTCCCCAGGCGCTCCCAAGTCTGGGAGCCACACCTGCAGCTGTGGGAGGACTGCAGCTTTGGGCTCCTGTGGTATCTCATAGACCGCGCGTTATTTTTAAGTGCTCATTTATCTCCCTAATATTTATCGAGCACCTGTTTTGTTCCAAATACCGTGCCAGGAGTAGAGTAGGCACTGGTGTACAAAAGACAGGCTCCTTGTCCTTTTGGAGCTTATCATCTATTTAGGAGAGACCAGATAAGTTTACCTAGCAAATGTCCAGTTTCAACTGAGAGACATCCTGTGAAGAAAAAGAACAGGGTGAAGGGATAGGAAATAAACCTGAGGGCTGGGGAGAAGGGGCTTCCACCAACAGAGTCTGATCCCAAATGCTGCTCCTCTTGTTCAGAAATACATTCTCACCTTTCCTTTCACCTTTTTGGGGGCTAAGCCCCGAAGCTGCCGTCTCTTAAGCAGGGAGCTCCCTCAACTTCATTCAGTTCAGTTCAGCCCCTCAGTCGTGTCCGACCTTTGTGGCCCCATGGACTGCAGCACGTGAGGTTTCCCTGTCCATCATCAGCTTCTGGAGCTTATGCAAACTGATGTCCATCAAGTCAGTGATGCCATCCAGCCCTCTCATCCTCTGTTCTCCCCCTTTCCTCCTGCTTTCAATCTTTCCCAGCATCAGGGTCTTTTCCAATGAGTTAGTTCTTCGCATCCGGTGGCCAAAGTATTGGAGTTTCAGCTTCAGCATCAGTCCTTCCAATGAATATTCAGGACTGATCTCCTTTAGGATGTACTGGTTTGATCTCCTTGCAGTCCAAGGGACTCTAAAGAGTCTTCTTCAACACCACAGTTTAAAAGCACCAATTCTTTGATACTCAGCTTTCTTTATAGCCCAACTCACATCCATACATTCAGTTCAGTTCAGTCCCTCAGTCGTGTCCCACTCACTGGAAAAACCATAGCTTTGACTAGACAGACCTTTGGTGGCAAAGTAATGTCTCCGCGTTTTAATATGCTGTCTAGGTTGGTCATAGCTTTTCTTCCAAGGAGCAAGTGTCTTTTAATTTCATGGCTGCAGTCACCATTTGCAGTGATTTTGGAGCCCAACAAAATAAAGTCTCTCACTGTTTCCATTGTTTCCCCATCTATTTGCCATGAAGTGATGGGACCGGATGCCATGATCTTAGTTTTCTGAATGTTGAGTTTTAAACAAACTTTTTCACTCTCCTCTTTCACTTTCATCAAGAGGCTCTTTAGTTTATTCGGGAAGAATTAATTGCCTAATGGACAGAAAGGCGAATACACGGTAACAGGAAGTATTTTCTGGCAAAACCTAGGAATGAACTGAGAGGACAGGTACCTTTCTCTTCAAGATTTACCTCATTTAGTGCTTTCCACAGAACCGGGTCTCTTAAAGCTGCCTGGTGGGCTCTCAAGCCAGGAGAAGTCAGGCAGCACCGAATTCCAACCTTGGGATCCCTGAACAAGTGACTTCACCACTCTGTGCCTGAGATGCCACCCGGTCTACCATGTGGGGGGATGAACTACTTTTCCTACTTCACAAGGTAAATAATTTGAAAACATTTGAGACATTTTAAAGTTAAGGGATAAAGTTTTGCTACAGGGGAGCCTTTCTGAAATATTTCTGAAGGACTCACAAATTTCTAGTTAATCACTCAGCTATTCCTATCAGGGCTATTTATAGAGGAGCTCCATTACTCAACACTCAGCAAAGAACCTGTGAAAGTCTTTGCCCTCACTGATCTTATATCATTTCCCTAGCACACAGCATTCATAATCCTTTGTGGTTTGATGTTACATCACTCATTCTAATTTAGATTGCTATTTCAGAAAGGATGACATATATATGTATGTCATATATATTAATATATATATATTCTCACTGGTGCCATGTGAGAAAGCTGTGGGGGTGTTTGTGGAGGATGGCTTTGAAAGCCAGAAGTAGAGTTTCCTTCTTTTTTTTTAATTTTTAATTTTCTACTGTGATCCTTGGGATTTGGGTGTCAGTGATTACAAATGTGTAACAGTGAGAGACCGGATTTTCATTCTAAATGGCATATTATTTTAGATGCTGTAAATTTATGGAAAACATATTTCTCCCTGTGGTCCCTTCCCTGTCTTTTCACCTTGCAGGAACACGTTGCTTAAAAACAAACAAAAAAGATGATTATATCTATATTTTGTTAGATCTTGGGCAAAAATAATTCCCTGGGCCCTGATTTCTGTTTGCTTATAAGGGGAAGCAACATGGTCTTATTGAAACCACTGCTTTGGAAATACGGAGGCTTGCCTTTTGGTCCTGATTTTGCAACTAAGTTATCTGAGATAAGTCACTTCGCCTATTTCCTCATCTGTACAATGAAGTAGGTTAGATGTACTCCAAGGTCCTGCTGCATGTGGGATATTGCATGAGTTAAAACAAAGGACATGCCCAGGCCAGGCTTAAAGTACACTAGCTCTCACTGCTCTCAGGATGGAGCCAGAACTCCTTCCCAGGGCCTGCAAGTGCCTGCATGATCTGTCTCCATACCTCTCCAGTCTCTTCTGCTGTGAAAAAACTCGCTGTGTTTCAGCTAAGAGGCATATTTACATTTTCCAAACTTGCTGTATTCTCTCTTGCATTTAGGCTTTACACAGGCTGGGCTTTTTTGCTTGGCATGATCTCTCTATTTCCTGTGCTTTCTACACTTGCCCCCACAGTGCTGGCTAAGTTCCAGTCATCCTTCGGATATCTGCTCAGCTGTCACTTCCTCCATGACCCCTTCCGGTGTGAACTGGGTTAGGGTCAGCGTTCATACTCCCTGGGCTTCCTCTACCTTACTACTTATTATGCTGTGTTGTAATTATTTGATATAGTTGCTTGTATACCACCATTTGAACATAAAATCTAAGAGAGCAGAGATGGTATCTTACTCTCTATTGAATCCTCAGGGCCTAGTACATAACAGGTGTTCTATTATGTGAAATAATAGAAATAATAGTAAAAGTGGATTGAATAAATAATTGAAAGTGAAATCTTAGCTTACATGTTGCTTGAAACTTGTAGCTCTCTGTCTACTGCCTGCAGATAGATATCGTTCCTGTTCAACCCAGGTTGCACCATCAGCAGTGAGAGGACCACAGTTATGAGGTGAGAATTGCTTTGCTGCTTGCAAAGCTGTGGGCCACGTATTGTGGTTCTGTGTGTGGCAACGTTGCCTTGTTTTCAGAAAAGCCCTAAGTCAATTATGACACTGTTTAAAATCCATTGGCAGATCTTACTTCATGGAAACCAATAGTGGAGCATCTGGAGTGGGCATAAGAATTAATTATGAAAGCAGGACAGACCCACAGACCTAGAGAATGAACTTGTGCTTACCAGTGGGAGAAGAATGGCAGGAAAGGATAGTTAGGGAGTTTGGGATAGACATGTTCACACTGTGATATTTACAGTGGATAAACCAACAAGGACCTGCTGTATAGCACAGGAAACTGTGCCCACTGTCATGTGGCAGCCTGGGTTGGAGGGGAGTTTGGGAGAGAATGGAGACACATACATACATGGCTGAGTCGCTCTTTTGTGCACCTGAAATTATCACAACATTGCTGATTGGCTATACTCCAGTATAAAATAAAAAGTTTATATAAAAAGGACACATTCCAGCAACAACAAAAGCATTGATTCTGATAAATGGCTAACATTTATCAAGTGCATTATCTCATTTAATGTTTAAAATTATCCTGTGAGGAAACTGTAACCATTAGTCCCATTTTATAATTGAGGTAACTAAGGCAGGCTAGGTAACTTGCTCAAGATAGTGAGACCAAAGCTCATGCTTTTAACTTTTAACAAAATTATATATAGTCTTATTTCTCTCCTCCCAAACAGAATCCTTGTATTCATTACTGTGTCATCTTAGTCGAAAAACATATTTAATACAAGTTTTAGTGACATTTGGTATTAAAATGTTTCTAAATCAGTAACAATGTTTTTAACAGAGGAAAAGGGATATGAGATGGAGAAAAAAATGTGAATAAATACAAAAAAATATCTCCATGTGCAATGAGCTTGCTATAGATTTGATTCATGTGGTTAAACATTCATGTAGTTAGCAGGGAAAGAGAAACTGGATGGTCAGTTGCTCAGTTTACACTGTCCATTAGATAAAGCCTGACCACTTGGTTAAAATTGCCTCATTTTACACATGAAAGGATGGGGGCCCAGAGAGGGGAAGGGTTGCCCAAGGTCAGCTGGACCCAGACTCAGGGCTTGCCTATTTCTTTTTTTGAATCTGAAATAATTTGTTAAAGCAGATTTTTTAAAAGTTATTGGATGTTTATTTGGAATCAGTCTCTATGCCAAGTATTGTGTATGGATGGGAAAATTTTATCCTCACAAAATCTTCAGAATCCTTTTGTTTTATAGATGAAATATTGGGGGCATCCCCTCTCTTCTTTGCTGTCTTTTTCTCACTGCTCACATCTCACAACTTCTAGAGAACTGGTCTCCCCTGAAGGTCATGCATTTTATATATAACTTAACAGCAAAGAAAATTTTATTGTTATTTAAACAAATACTATTTACAATAATTTTGGATAAGACCTGATAAGGAGACCTCAAGCATATTCCAGATTTGGAATGCAACAATGTAGCTGAGGTACAGTGAGTTTGGTGCTGCTGTAATCGCAAGGGCTGGCATCGTGGCCCTATAATTAACCCCACCAAATGGTTGGGAGCATGGAATTTGGGAACAGACAGGTCTGGCTTCAGGCCTGCATTCTGCCTCTTACTAATTATGGGACCATGAATGGTTTTCTTAGTTTACTGAGCCCTATGTCCTGTGCTTAGTGTCTGACTCTTTGCGACCCCATGGGCTGAAGCCCGCCAGGCTCCTCTGCCCATGGGGATTCTCCAGGCAAGAATATTGGAGAGGGTTGCCATGCTTCCTCTAGAGCATCTTCCCAAGCCAGGGATGGAACCCAGGTCTCCCACATTGCAGGCGGATTCTTAACTTTCTGAGCCACCAAGGAGCCCTGTATTCTGCATCTATAAAATTGAGATGATCACAATTGTTTCTATCCCTTAGGTACTTGGAAGGTTAAATGAAACAATCTGTGTCACACTCAGCAGAGCCATCGTATGTGCTCAAAAATGGGAGCTTTTTTGTTGTTGTTGTTATCACCATGGTTCAAATTTTGACAGGATCTCTAGGAAGAATGAGGATTTGGAATAAGATCTGAGTTCTAATCTTGCTTGTGAAGTACACAACATCACTCATGCTTTTCCGTCAAATGAGAACCCCTCTTCACCCACTCTTTCATCTCAGTGCTGCTAGAGAGATCAAACATCATCTTAGACGGGAAAGTGCTTGAAGATATACACACCAGAAAAGCAAATAAATGTATAGTTTGTCTCACCTTATAGACATTTGTACTCAAAATGAACCTGAGAAAATGAAAAGGGACCAGGAACTCCTTGGTAGCTCTAGATGGGTGGAGAGGGGAATGAGTAGATGTGAATCTGGATGGTGAGGAACCAGAATCCACTAAGTTCATTTAACTGATTCTCCAGCATCTGCTGGCTTTGAGCCCCAAGGTTCCCAGTGCTAACATAGAAATAATGCTGGGGAAGAAAGTGGAATAAGATGTGATTTTATGCATGTTGGTTTCTCTGGTCTGATATGTTCTTCTAGGTCCTCCCTCTCTTAGGAACTCCCATTTACCCTGTAGGACATAGTTCA
Organism: Antilocapra americana; assembly: GCA_007570785.1. NCBI lineage: Eukaryota > Metazoa > Chordata > Mammalia > Artiodactyla > Antilocapridae > Antilocapra > Antilocapra americana. The sequence continues at coordinate 38,487,073 of ML660765.1, forward strand.
AATATCACTTCCTCTGTGAATCCCTCCCTGATCCCTTGTGTGTTTTCACTCTTTGTATGTACTCACTGTGCAGAGTGAGTACCTCTGTTCCATCATCTGACCTCCAGCAGCCCTTTGCGATCACAGTTGATTTTCATTATTTTGTGTTTATGTTTTATAAAGTCACCTGATTTATACATAATCTTTTTTTATGTATATTTCTGTTCAAAAATGCCTTGTTTAGTATGTATTGTGGATGTATTAACATTGTATTCATGGTCAACAGCATCATAAGTCATGCTGAGTGAAATTCACCTAACCCACATTTATCTTGTAACATACATCACAGTGTTCTTTCACTTACGTGAGATAGTACCTCAGTTCTATGCTTAAGGGTCATTTTAAACAGCAAAATGACCTATAAAGTGTTCAGTTCAATTCAGTTGCTCAGTCGTGTCTGACTGTGACTCCACGAATCACAGCACACCAGGCCTCCCTGTCCATCACCAACTCCTGGAGTCTACCCAAACCCATGCTCATCGAGTCAGTGATGCCATCCAGCCATCTCATCCTCTGTGGTCCCCTTCTCCTCCTGCCCCCAATCCTTCCCAGCATTAGGGTGTTTTCCAGTGAGTCAACTCTTTGTACGAGGTGGCCAAAGTATCGGAGTTTCAGCTTCAACATCAGTCCTTCCAGTGAGAAGGCAGAGCCTTGCCTTGTTCAACCTTAGCTGGGAATGTGTTTGTAGACTGACTCAAATTTTTCACGGTTCTGAGCACAGGCATGTCCATGAATGACATGTGTGGAAAGGCTGCAAAAATCGATTTGGGGTTACAAATAAATCTTAGTGAGTAGGCAGTTTGTAAGTATAGACTCTGCAAATAAGGAGGATCAACTGCATTTTTTTATGCATCAGACTTTTTTTCCTTTTACTAGCTGAGGCTTCTCACAGGAAGGTTGGCCTCTGTACTGGATATCTTCGCTTGGTCCTCCAGTCCTATTTCTCACTCTTCTCACCCTGCCTTCTTGCCTGGAGACTGGCCTGTAGACAATTGCACTAGAATTTCCTTGTCCTCTGGCTTCCAGAGGACAGAGGGATTGGCCAACAATCAGCCCCAGCAGTTGATGGGGGAAGGAAGAGAGTGGGGCCAGCATATTTATTCTGCAGTTTCCTCCTTGTGATGTTGCCTTGGGTGTTCTCTGTCCCTCACTAAAGGTCCTGTCCTCTCAAGGCAGCTTTCTCCAGGTGACTCTCTGCTTCCACTGTCAAATGACTGCTCCAGTTCCTCGTTTTGGGGCCTGGGGATAGTAAGTGCTCCTTGGCAGCTCTTTTCCTCCATTCTACTTCCTGCGGTTCATCTAAACCCACAGTGTGCTAAGTAGTTCTTTTGTAATAGGCCCTCCTTGAATTATCTTAATTTGACTGTGGTGTGTTTGGCCCTCAACTGATAAGGTATCTCATTCATCATATATTCCTGACACAGTGTCAAGAAATAGCAGGTGAATTGTAACAAATGATCTCTCAAACTCCTTCGAACAGTAGCTGTATGATTCTGTTATCTCAGAAGACAGTTGCTCATGTTGACTTGGGAAGAATCACAGTCATAGACGATACCAACCCCACCCCACCTCCCACACACACAGTAGTGCCACCAATGGGTGGTTCTGGAGAGTGAGTTTGGAGCACCAGATTTCTAGCACTTTCCTCAAAGTCACTGCAAATAAATATCTACTCTAAGTGAAAATATGTGCTCTCTGTTTGAATGCAGCTTCAACTCTATTCTCCTCTTCCTGACCAGAGCACCTTTCTGAGCCCCTCAAAAAAATCTACGGCTCCTTCTGCACACACACACACACACACACACTGCCCCTCTTGCTGAATGGCATATATTCTGCCTTTTCCTGAGTGTGGTGGTCTTGTGTGTTGGGAGATCCAGACAGAGTAGAGTCTGCAGGATAAATGTTCTCTGAGAAGCAGATCTGCTCATCCAACCTGCTCTGTAAGTTTCCTCTCTGGGTCATTTACCAGTGGGAGTCAAGCCCAGAGGTAAATTCCACAAAGGACAGTGTGGAAGCCACCGGCTTTCTCAGTGGTCCCTAATGATCCTCTGGTGCACAAGCTGGTTCCTGCGGTAGACGTGGACATTTGGTGACATGAAAGGTATAGGGAGAGCTCAATACACCAGAATTATAATAATCCAGCTTGTATTCCACTGGGATTTTAAGAAGGAGAATAGATGTGCCTTGCTGTCCAACTGTGGCTTAAAGACTCCAAATTACATTTCCACATGCCACTCACACAGGAGATGACAGTGAATGAGTATGATCAATAATCTGGTACTAGGAACAAGGCAGAGATCTTCTCCAGATTGGTTTCTCTTCCACCAGCTTTGCCTCTCTCAAATCCACTCACCACACTGGTGCCAGAAAATATTTTTAAATGCAAATTTGACCTTTTCTCCTTGTTCAAAGATAATTTTTTTCTCTACAACTAGAGTTCCAGTATTGTATGTGTGTGTGTGTGTGTGTGTGTGTGTGTGTGTGTGTGTGTTTTAAAATCTAGGTCCTTGTCTATAGATTTATAGCCTTAATTTCAATTTGTCTACTCCTTTTATTATCCTCACCCTTGCTGAGACCACATACAAACATACACACTTCTTATGTTCCAGCAATGATAAACAGATAATAGCTTCTTAATATGTTTTGTTTCCTCTATCCTTCTGCCTGGAAAATGCTTCTCTTATTTCTGCCCATTGGCTTGCATAAAAAGCCCATAATTCATCTTCAAAACTGAGTCAGACGTGATGTCTTCTGTGGTAGTGTTTTCAAAATTTTAATGTACATATGCTCACTTGTAGACCATGTTAAAATGTAGATTATCACTCAGTTGATCTCAGGGTAGAGGCCGAGAATTTGGGTTTCTCACAGGCTAATGATGCTGCTGTTGCTGATCCAGGGGCCACAATTTGAGTAGCAAGATTCTAGAAAGTTTCTATTGACATTGCCCTTTGTCTGAGAGATTGCATCACTTTTTCTTCTCTACTTTGACCTTATTTCTGTTGTTGCTCTAATTCCTGTATTATAATTTTGCTTGTGTATATGTCTGCCTTCTCAACCACACCTGGAATGTCTTTTAAAAGTAAAGACTGTGTCTTTTTCATTTTCGTTTCTGCAAAGACAAAACATAGGAAGCAACAAACAAAGGAACATAGAAAGCATTTGATATTTACTTGATGAAAAAAATGTTAAGGGATAAATAGTCTTTACTTGTCTGTGTAATGTGAAACTATGTAACCATTATTATTTAAGGAAAACTTTTGATTGTCTGACATTTGGCTAAATATGGACCCAAGCTAAAGATACCATATTCACTAAAACACACAACTTTATTTGCTAGACCCAGCCTTTAACTTGGTGTGCTTTACAAAGCATAGGAGATATTTGTAACAGTTTAATTGTGAATGACTGTACAGAAATAAATATTCACTCTATTAAAATATAAATATATAGTTTCAAAAGGACACAATGCAGAATCTATTAAATGCATCTAGAATCAAAATTTTGCATAGAATTCCCTGTAAACACATGGCACCATTTTCAAAATGTGAGGGGGGAGAAAGCCAAACAAGCAGGAAGTCCATTTTCCAGGACACTGAGAGGTAAACTCTTGACACGTGTTGAGTTAAAACCTCAATGAATCTGAGCTTGAACAAGATAATACCATGCAAGGGAGAATCATTCTAAACCATACCACAGAAAATCAGTCAATTCTGGTGTTTTCTTTCTATGCTTGATGTACCAGAAATCATCTCTAATTAAAGGTTCCAAAAAAGAATGTATAAAATGCCAAAAAAGTAAACAGGGACGATTTTGGATGAGTTGAGGAATGTCATCTTCTGAATGATAGTTTTATTTTGAAGCTACCAGTGTCACAATAGTCATAATTAAAAGTTGTGCATCTGCATCACCAAGCAGTCAAAATATCACATGATTTAGAAAGAGTTGACTTCAACACCATCCAGGAATTGCTCTGACAGTTTTATCTGAACACTGTAGGAAAATTATATCTCTCTCACATCAGGGAATACCCTTCCCCAGAAAGTGTCCAAGAAAACTGCAGCCAGTTCAAAGCTGAAGTGATAATTAAGGGAAGTATTTATACTTCTGCAGGAGAATCTTTTAAAGCCACTTTGAAGCCCATATATAAGTGGCTTCTTGCAGTATTACTCTGGTGGGTTGGGTGGATCAAAGGGTTAATTACTCCTGTAATAACTCCAAAGTCATTAACTGTAATGAAGGTGAGGATATAGATGAGGAAATAAAGATCCTCTTCTAAGTTGGAGGGCTACGTCGACAACCACACTGCTCTATACCAGGATAAATTTTACTTGCTGATGGTACTGTGTGGGCTTCTTTTTTGGTTCTTCCCCTCTGCTGTACTTATCTCTTCTGCAATCTCTTTGACCCTCAGTAGGAGGCGGTATTGAATAAAAATAGAGAAACTTCACTGGAGGCAGACAGAGGTGGGCTCTATATTAATACTTCTTAGCTCTGTCACTTTAGGCAGGTGTCCAAGTTTTTCAAAGCTGAAGTTCCATTATCTGTAAAATGGGAATGATAATAATACCTCACAGTGTTGGTGTGAACTCAGGGTGAACTGAGACTCTGCAGATAAGGCTGGTAGCTCACTTTGCATATTCAGGTGCTCAATAACAAGAGGCATCCTTGTGCATCTTGGAAGCCCCCGACTCAGTACCTGATTCAGTTTCCATCCAGATGGTTTGAGCAAGAACAGACCTCTTGTTCCTCCCTTAGAATTTAGGGAGACTTGAAGTCTCAACCTGGAAGTTGCAAATCTCTAGGGCCAAAACAAGCTTCTGTTTCTCTGCCAGGCCACAGTACCTGGCACAAGTCTGCACTCTGTTGATGAGGATGGAAGAACGCAGAGAGGGGTCTGATTGTTTACAGAAGCCATGGTTTTCCCCTCCAGGATGCCTGCAGAAGCATTCAGCATGGAAGGGGAGGCAGAGTCACCTGCTTGACTTGGTACTAAAGCATCCAGTGGTAATAACCGAAGGCCTTTCCCTGTACCAGGTGATTCCATCATCTGATGCCCTCTTTCTGCCCAGACGCCAGATACCCAATGCTCCAGCAGAGGGATCAGAATTGCTCACCCCAGTCCATCATGCTCTCTTCAAGGAGAGAGGTGGCAGTGTACTGCATGAGTAAAACCTCACAAAGCTGCTTCTCAGCATATCCGGTCTCTGAGGTAAGCGGTTGTTCCATCATCCTCTGAGGCAGGAAGCTGTGGCTGACAGCATCACAGAGGCAGAGCTTACTCTTTGTGACTTTAATTAACTCACTAGTTCTCCTTGAGAAATTATCATGCTCCTCGATCATCTCGCCCCATATTCTGGGGTTCTGCATTGCTGGGTCAAATAAAGAATCCCTTGACCATGAATTTTAGGTCCCTGTTTAAAATAATCATGAAGGTAATAATCCAGGGTCCTACCCCATCTCTCCCTTTCTCTAAGAAGTGCAAGAAGTGTTGCCTTAAAGCTGTTGATTGAGGTTTGTGCATTACGCAGGAGAAGAGGCTGGAGGAAGGGCAGGGAATCACTGCTGCTCTGGCCCCACTCCCAGTGCAGTGGCTGAGCCTTCTGCCAGTGGCCTGGCGCCAGCCTCTAGCAGGCCGCTGCCTCCGTGGCAGCTTAGGGACTGGTGTGACAGGCCAGTTGCCTCTGGGGAGTCCTGGGCTGGTGGCGGCTTTTAATGCTCTGTGGAGGGAAGCCCTCCTTCCCCGCGCTCAGGACCTGTAGCCCGTGGCCTAGCCCTGAGTCTCTTTTAAAGCCCCAGTTCTGCGATTTCAGCCAGTTGACTCAAGAGTCTGGAGAAAGGTGGCCGGTCTTCTGGTTTCTAGGAAGAGAAAGAAAGGTTACTCTGTGATTTCGTTGTACTTGTGTGTCATAGCTAATTCCAAAGCAAAGCAGAATTAAACAGCAGTACTTTTTACTGATTTTTAAATATGCTTCTGTATATGTTGTATTTGAAGGCAGTGTGTCTTAGTTGTTAACAGCAGGCATTTTGAAATCAAAATATGGCCTGCTTTTGAATTTCAGCTTTTCCACTTAGCTGTGTGACCTTGAACAAGTTACTTAATGTCTTTGAACCTCAGTTTTTTATCTGTAAAATGAGGATAATAATATTATCTATCTCATAAGATTGTTGAGAGAATGAAATAAAGTCATATATAAAATGTAACATAAGTGCTAAATAACATCAAAAAAGTAAATATTTGGGTATAAATCTCATAAAATGTGTATAGGATCTATATTAGGAAAAGTATAAAATTCTAAAATAAGATATCAAAGAAGATCTAAGTAAATGGAGAAATATTCCATGTTCGTGTATAGGAAGACTTTATATTGTTAAGATTACATTTGTTTTCAACGTGATCTATAGATTCAAAACAATCACAATATTTTGTAGATACTGACAAAATGACTCTAAGGTTTATGTGCTGTGCTGTGCTCAGTCACTCAGTCATGTCCAACTCTTTGGGACCCACTGTGCTCAGCCACTCAGTCATGTCCAACTCTGTAGCCCACCAGGCTCCTCTGTCCATGGGGATTCTCCAGGTAAGAATACTGGAGTGTGTTGCCATGCCCTCCTCCAGGGGATCTTCCCAACCCAGGGATCGAACCCAGGTCTCCTGCATTGCAGGTGGATTCTTTACTGATTCTTTACTGTCTGAGCCTCTAGGGAAGCCCCTTAGGTTTATATGGAAAGATGAAAGACAAAATAGCCAACACAACACTGAGCAAGATGAACAAAGTTAAAGGACTGACACTCCTTGACTTTAAGACTTACTATAAAGCTTTAGTAATCAAGAGGCTATGATGATGGTGGAAGAATAGATAAATGGAGTGAGTTAGGATCCCAGAAATAGGCCCAAACAAGTGTGATCAAATCTACCCCCTCTTCCTCTCTGATGGTATGTTGATGGCTTGTACCATTATATTGCAAATCAAATAATATTTAAGCTCTCTGCCAGCTCTTCTAGAGATAGGGAACTCCTTCAGTTAATAGGTGCTCAACGTCATTTTCTTGCTAATCTGCTTTGTCATCCCTACTGCCTCATTCTCTGAGAGGGTTCCTTTCTTTGGGGATGGGGGCGGACCCTGAAGTTACAGATTATAATGTGGGGGAGGAAGAAGGGAGAACCACTTCCTTTACTGACCTCTTTCCAGCAATGATTCATCATCTGGTAGATATGCTGGGAGGCCAGTCGGGGCTTGTATAACCGAAATCCAGCGGTGATGTCTTCTACCACCTCTGAGTTGCTTCGGCTTTCATATGGGATTTTGCCTTCACTGAAGACTTCCCACATCAGCACACCTATGAGAAATAGTGAATCAAAACAGGTAGCGATAAAGTTCGTAAATAGCAAACAAAGTCACATCTAGAAATTACAGACTCTTTGATGTTAAAATTCAAGTCTCTGCCACTAGAAAGTATAATGTCAAACCACCTAAGGCTTATTAGGTCTGTACTATCTCTGAAGAACAGAGATTTCCCAACTGAAGAATATTCAAGCTCAGCCCTTTGTTATATCTAACTCAAATGCTACAACTAAAGCTTGCAGGGGATGTAAACTTAAATGTGTCTACACATGATGTAGATGAATGGAGTAAATGAAGTCTGCATAACAGGGACTAGTGAGGACTGTGGAAAACCAGAAGTGAAAAGTTCTGTCCCCAAAGGGACAGCTGTGATTTAGCTCCAACAAGAATAGGGCAGTTGGGAATGAGGGCTTGGGATTGCCACATTTTTTGATTTATTTTAAAAGATAAATCATAAATTGGTAGTTTTAAAATAAAAACTAAATTTGATTTAAAAAATACTGCATTAACCGAGCAAAGCTCTTCAGGTTGTCTAGTTTTGACCTCTGATTTAATCACTTTTCCTTTTCTGCCTTCAGTAGAAATGTTATACCCAACTTTACTATGTACTCATATCTATTCATTGGATGTCAGAGTGGGAACAGAGCTTGCAGGTCACCTCATCCAGTAGTTTTCAAAACAGAGTCCAGAGAACTCAAGGGAAGAATTTTGCAAAATAGGATCCCTCAAGAGTCTGAAGTTTTGAAAAGTCATCTCAGAAATTTGTGCCGGTGGCAAATCCTGGGGCCCAGTCCAGACAACTGGATGAGAATTTCTGAGGGAGCCTCCAGAGGTGCCTCAGGAGTTTGAGGAAATTCAGTAAATAAGCCTATTTAACACCCCAAGATGCCAGGATTTCTAGTGAGATTTCTTTGGAAAATGGGGGTTTGCTGCTCAAAACTGGCTAGAAAACAATTGCTTTTATGCAAACCTTCTGTGGCTCAGACAGTAAAGCGTCTGCCCACAGTGCGGGAGACCCCGGTTCGATCCCTGGATTGGGAAGATCCCCTGGAGAAGAAAATGGCAACCCACTCCAGTACTCTTGCCTAGAAAATTCCATGGATGGAGGAGCCTGGTGGGCTACAGTCCATAAGGTCCAAAGAGTTGGACATGACCGAGTGACTTCACTTTCACTTTGTGATGCATTGAGGAATTGAGTAAGGCCCAAAAGAGGTTAGTTGAATTGTTTAAAATAGTGTAGCTCATTAGGACAAAAACCTTAAAATGCATGACAAAGCCCAATGGCCTTGAGGCAGGGAGCGAGCTCTCCTCCATCCGCGTTTCTGTTTCTCAGGGTTGTCACCCCAGTTTTCTCACCCTTCCTACTCTGCTTCCATCAGTCAGTCTCATCTTTGGACACTTCAGATGACATATCCTAGGAAGGGACAGACTTTAAGCTCAATCCTCTAATTATAAGATGCAGCGGCAAAGACCTAGGCTGACAACCTGTGGCAGAATAAACACCATTCCGAGTCAGTGGGTGAAAGTGACAAAGTGGCCATGGCTGCAAACATTTCTTTAGGGAACAACTGGCTTGGTGCCGCATGACCAGCTGTACCCATGGAGTGTGGCCACACCCTTGCTAGTTATAGGCACTGGGGAAAAGAGGATCTGAGGGTGCTCTAGTGCAGTTTTATTTCTTCTGTTCATTCTGTACCTTCAGTTTGATTATCAAAGTCATAACTAGGGCTGTTGAACAGAGGAACTACTTTAAGGAACAATTTTTGTCGTTGTTGTGGTTTAGTAGCGAAGTCATATCTGTCTCTTTTGTGACCCCGTGAACTGTAGCCTGCCAGGCTCCTCTGTCCATGGGATTTCCCAGGCAAGAATACTGCAGTGGGTTGCCATTCCCTTCTCCGGGAGATCTTACTTGGTCTCAAACCTTGGTCTTCTACATTGACAGATGGATTCTTTACCACTGAGCCACCTGAGAAGTTCAAGGAACAATTTAGAAGGACTCAAAATAAACATACCACTTGGTTGTTGGAAATGGATATTCTAAAGTACTGAAGAAGACTAATTAGTTCTTTTCCTAAGGGATTTAGTTAGTCTTCTCCCAGGTTTCTACTAATAGTCAATATACTTGGCAAATCTTCCCTTCATTCAGAATGACAACATCAAACTCCAAACCATTCCTGTCCAAAGTAGAATCTTTCTTACACTCCAGATCAAAGAGGTCGTCCAGTAGAGTTTTGTGCACACTTTAATATGCACAGGCTATGATTTGCAAAGACATGACACTTTCAGCAAGAACATTTAGTGCTTCTTGTCACACGGGCGTCATTCGTTCTTTCATTCGTGCCCATTTGCACTTATGAGAAATCAAATTCCTTACCATGGCCTGCCAATTTCTTTGCCTATATTTCTCCTGCTAAGTCAGTACTCCCTTTTCTTTGGACACACCAAACTTTGGCACTAGCTGCTGCCTTTGTTAGAGTCATTGTTTCCTGGATCTTCAAACGGAGACATCTTCCTCTCATCATTCAGCTCTCTGCACAACAGTCACAGAGAACCTCAGAGAGGCCTTCCTGGGTGGATCCTGCTATTTACTACAGACTCTCCCTCCATTATCGTCACTTTTTTCCCCACTACTGCTTTGTTTTATTCAAAGCACTTGCTTACTACTTCCTGACTTGACTTTACACACATATTTGTTAGCTTGTTTACATGACTGTTATCTCTCCTTAAAATTTGGCTCCAAGAGAACAGGAGTCTTTTCTATCCTATGTACCAATGCTTTGTGAGCACCCAGATTAGCCCCTGGCATGTAGTAGATGCTCAAAAAATCATTGCTGAGTGAATGGGTAATATACTTACTGAGGGTCTAAATGTGGGAATAAACATAATGTTGGAAAAAAAACATGGTCCCTTCCCTCCAGGAACTCATATTCTAATCTTCTGACTCCTCCATCTCTTGATCTTGCAGCAGCTGTCATCAGTATCCTGTTTTCATTTTTATTTTTACCCCCATTTCAAAAATAACCAAGAATAAATACAATAATGAGCCTGCAGACTCTCACTGGGATGCCCTCACCATCCCAGCAATTGGACAAATAAAACCACTGGCACACAGTCCCAGGTTGTGTGGGTGTGGGGCCAGAATGATACTTACCAAATGACCACACATCTGACTTGCTGCTGTAGCGACTGAAGGAGAAGACTTCCGGAGATGCCCACTTCACTGGGAATTTGGTGCCTGTGGAACTGGTGTATTGGTCATCAAGGACGAACCTGGGAAGAGAGAGGAGAGAGATGGTTCGAGTGTCCTGGGGGCCTGCGTCCCATTCCTGAGACTTTGCTGGTACCATATCCCCATGTTACCTTGTCATCCCAAAGTCGGACACCTTGATAACTTGGTTTTCCCCAACTAAGCAATTCCGGGCAGCCTGGAGCAGAGACAAGCAAACAAAAGGAAAAAGAAAACTTGGTGAGTAATCAGTAATTAAGGAGTCGCCTGTAATCACAGTGCTTTGTTTATATGGGAGCAATAAGGAGCTTCACAAATGTTAATTAAGCATCACTAGTGCATGATGGAAACTGAATGTGTAAGGTCTTTTTGTCAGGGTGAGTAAATCTCATCTTTCATCTTCATTCCTGGGATCCTAATCAGAAGAAAAATCCATAGTGTTGTGTAACCAATTATAAGCTCCAGTGCAACCTGATGTTAACCTTGGGGATGGTATGAAGAAATTGTCATCCATTTGACTAAAGTAAGAATGTATTGAGGTTGCTAATTCTCTTAAAACTATTCCTCGATAGGGAGATGACATGGTCCCTAACTCACATCACAGAGTGTTGGATTTGAAGATCCTTTACTGATAAAAGATCCAGTGAATCTTAAGTTCTAATGTGCCTGCCAATTCCATGGGGTGGATATGTTAAAATGAATATTCCTGAGCCTCAAACGCCAGAAATTCTGAGGTTGGTTCTAGGATCACCCCAATGTGATCCTGATAGATCCTTGGATGACATTTTAAGAAAGCATATGCTTGTCAGTTTCTCTCATTTTACCAAGAGGATGTGGTGGTATAGAGAGGTTAAGGAGGAGCGGCTGTTAGCTTCATTTTGGAAGAATGTAAACTCCAACTCAGAGAGGGAAAGTTAGAGGTGGGGCTGGGAATAGAGCCCAGGACTAAGTCCCATGAGGACCTCCCACGGTGGGTGGAGGAAGGAAGAAGTTGCAACGGGAAGGAAGAAAGCTTGTGCCTTGTTATTGATTCTTGTGTTCCCAGTCTTGGTAGTTCTGCATTTCAGTGGGACATGCCCCTTCACCCTGGACTTGTAGGGTTTTGCCCGGCATCCTCTTACCAAGTCTCTGTGGATGACACACGCCTCTTCTAGGTAGGCCATGCCCTCACACACGTCCAGACACATGCCCAGCAGGGTCTCCGCAGCAAAGAGCCCCCTCTGGCTACGCAGGTAATCTGACAGGCAACCATGTTCCATGAACTCAAACACCAGGCAGATGGGGGCCTGTTCTAGGCATACTCCATAGAGCTGGACTAGTTTGGGGTGAGAGAGTTTCCTGGAGAAAAATGGCAAGAGTTGAGATGGTCTAAATTTAGTTTCCCAAAATACACTCCCTTCCTCAAACAAAAATGTGTCATTGAGCTGAAGAATGGCACAAACTCAGCTGGTGTGTGTGAGGACAACGAAGGTCAGTGTGACTGGCATGCGTGGAATCAGAGGAGAGATGAGTAGGAGCTGAAATTAAGGAGTGGGCAAGCCCTGTCCATGTCAGGCCTTCTAGACCACAGTGAGGAGCTTGGTGTTGTTCTCCATGCCATTAGGAAGTCATCGCTGGACTTGGGCAGGGAGGTAGCATAAGATGACATTAGAATGGTATTCAAAGATCACAGTACTCTCTGTGTACTCTCGTTTTGGCCACTCACATCATGACTTCAGCCTCCTCAATGAAGTCCTCTTCTGACATAGCCCCTTCTTGAATGGTTTTGATGGCCACCTTGTCCTTGTTGAGCCAGTAGCCAAGATGCACCAACCCAAACTGCCCACTGCCAATCTCCTGCACAAAAGTGAGCTCCGAGGGATCAATCACCCATTTCCCTGGAAGAGAAAGAGAGGGTTTTCCAGAGTTGGCAAGCCATAGATATGAGGTGTAAGACTATCAGAAAATTATACTGCTCTATATAGAATGTTAGACTATCATTAATATAGCTCCAAGATGGCAAATGGTATAAACCCTCATACTTAGAACTATAGATAGATAAAACTATCTTCTTTCCCAAATAATAACATAGAATATGCACTGAAAACCATGAAAAAATGTGTGTGGGGAAGATTACATGGAAAGAGGAAGGAGGATGGCATTAGTTGAGATATTGAAGTCAATGAAAGGGTTCTAAGGTCCCAATCATTTCCTATACCTGATTGAAAATTGTTATTGTCATTTTTCATGTAAAGCAAATTTTATTTGAATTGGTCATCCATGCATTCATTTATCCATCAAGAGCATCCATTCTGTAGACAGCACTTGTTAGGCTTAGCAGGGGTAAGGTAGTGGATTCCAAGAGGACTGGTACAGAGGTGCTGGCCAGCACATGGTCTGGCACAAGGTAGGCTTTCAACAAATGAGCAATAAATGAGTGAAAGGAATCTGAATCTCAGCCTCCACGCTGACAAAAATGAATGGGTTCATAAAATACTGCTTGGGCTTCCACCCAGCATGAACACATTAGGATTCTACAGATATTAGAGTTACTTTATTTTTGTCAGGAGGCTGAGGGACACTATCCTCTCCTGACACTTGGTCTAGTACCATAAACAGTTCAGTTTCTATCTCTCTGAGGCAGAGACTCAACAGGAAACAGTACCAAGCACCCACGGTGTGCAGACATGGTGCTGGTTACAGATAAGGAGCCCATGGCGACATTTCTCAAAGTATCAGCCTCTAACCCCTGGTGTCAGAATCACCCAGGGTCCTTGCTGAAAGTGCAACTCCAGGACCCAGCTGTCAGGGATTGCATTTTGGTAAGTGCTGGGTTGGGGCCAGGAGTCAATACTTTTCATAAGCATCCTAGATAACTTGAATGCCCACCAAAGTTTGAGGACCACCAGTCTAAAAGATACAATATGAATGTTGCATCAGCCTTCTCCTCGGCCAGCACAGTTTGGATCAGGGTATGTTTGCATCTCCAAATGCCTTCTGGTTCCAGGCAGGAAGTACAAGGGGGTGAGGTGGTTTCATAGGGGAGGAAGGAAAGTAAGGCCCACGGCCCTGGAGATGTATGCCCTGCCTAAAAGTATTCAAAAAATTTTAACACAGTGCTATGCAGACACGCACTTCTGGATGCTGCTAGCTTATAGCACCTGCAGTGGACTGATACCCAATAAACTAGATGATACAGAAGTTCTAGAAGATAGGCAGGAATACAGTGGTATACCATTGGTTTCTTATAGCACTGAGTGGAGTGCTCTGTACAGAGTAGGGGCTCAACAAACACTTCATTGATATGACCTAGAAAAATGTGCATCTGTCTATCTATCTATCTCATGCACATTGTAAATGTTCATTTGTGTATACCATCTCCAGATATACAGTTTACTTGTTTAATGATCATTTTAAGTCTGGGGAAGTCCATTCACAATTTTCCCCAGACCTTTAGGGATATGAGTTAGTGCAAATGAATACGATTCCCAAATGCACTCTTACCGTATCTCAGCCCTGCGGTAACTGGGGCTTTCTGCCTCCAGGAGCAAACTGGATACCGGAGTCTAGTGACCAGGCCTGGGTTGATTAAAAAGTGAAAGGCACTCAAAATGGATCAAAGATCTAAGCATAAGACCAGAAACTATAAAACTCCTAGAGGATAACATAGGCAAAACACTCTCTGACATAAACCAAAGCGGGATCCTACATGACCCACCTCCCAGAGTATTGGAAATAAAAGCACGAATAAACAAATGGGACCTAATTAAAATTAAAAGCTTCTGCACATCAAAGGAAACTATAAGCAAGGTGAAAAGACAGCCTTCAGAATGGGAGAAAATAATAGCCAATGAAGCAACAGACAAACAATTAATCTCAAAAATATACAAGCAACTCCTGCAGCTCCATTCTAGAAAAATAAACGACCCAATCAAAAAGTGGGCCAAAGAACTTAACAGACATTTCTCCAAAGAAGACATAAAAATGGCTAACAAACACATGAAAAGATGCTCAACATCACTCATTATCAGAGAAATGCAAATCAAAACCACAATGAGGTATCACTTTACACCAGTCAGAATGGCTGCA
>ML660765.1:38501758-38636874 GCA_007570785.1 Antilocapra americana
GTGCTGAGTAGACAACATATATATCACAAGCTGACTTGAAAAAATACATGTTCCTAGAAGCTAACCCTGGAGAGTCTGATTCTGTAGGTCTGGGCTGGGGCCTGGGGATATTTGTTTTAAAAATTCCCCAATGATAATGAGTGATGTTGAGCATCTTTTCATGTGTTTGTTAGCCATTTTTATGTCTTCTTTGGAGAAATGTCTGTTAAGTTCTTTGGCCCACTTTTTGATTTTTCTAGAATGGAGCTGCAGGAGTTCCTTGTATATTTTTGAGATTAATTGTTTGTCCGTTGCTTCATTGGCTATTATTTTCTCCCATTCTGAAGGCTGTCTTTTCACCTTGCTTATAGTTTCCTTTGTTGTGCAGAAGCTTTTAATTTTAATTAGGTCCCATTTGTTTATTCGTGCTTTTATTTCCAATATTCTGGGAGGTGGGTTATAGAGGATCCCGCTTTGGTTTATATCAGAGAGTGTTTTGCCTATGTTATCTTCTAGGAGTTTTATAGTTTCTGGTCTTATGCTTAGATCTTTGATCCATTTTGAGTTTATCTTTGTGTGTGGTGTTAGAAAGTGTTCTAGTTTCATTCTTTTACAAGTGGCTGTCCAGTCAAAACCACAATGAGGTATCACTTTACACCAGTCAGAATGGCTGCAATCCAAAAATCTACAAGCAATAAATGCTGGAGAGGATGTGGAGAAAAGGGAACTCTCCTACACTGTTGGTGGGAATGCAAACTAGTACAGCCACTATGGAAAACAGTGTGGAGATTCCTTAAAAAACTGCAAACAGACCTGCCATATGACCCAGCAATCCCACTGCTGGGCATATACACCGAGGAAACCAGAATTGAAAGAGCCACGTGTACCCCAATGTTCATCGCTGCTTTGTTTACAATAGCCAGGACATGGAAGCAACCTAGATGCCCATCAACTGACGAATGGATAAGAAAGCTGTGGTACATATACACAATGGAATATTACTCAGCATTAAAAAAATATTCATTTGAATCAGTTCTACTCAGATGGACGAAACTGGAGCCCATTATCCAGAGTGAAGTAAGCCAGAAGGAAAAACAATACAGTATACTAATGCATATATATGGAATTTAGAAAGACGGTAACGAGAACCCAGCATGCGAGACAGCAAAAGGAACGTAGATGTATAGAACAGACTCGTGGACTCTGTGGATGAGGGCAAGGGTGGGATGATATGGGAGAATGGCATTGAAACATGTTAATTATCATATGTGTAATCAATCGCCAGCCCAGGGTTGATGCTCGGGGCTGGTGCACCGGGATGACCCAGGGGGAGGGAGTCAGGAGGGAGGAGGGAGGGGGTTTCTGGAGGGGGAGCATATGTATACCCATGGCAGATTCATGTCAATGTATGGCAAAACCAACACAATAAAGAAAATTAAAAAAAAAATCCCCAATGGAGATTCCTTAAAAAATTGCAAATAGACCTGCCATATGACCCAGCAATCCCACTGCTGGGCATACACACTGAGGAAACCAGAATTGAAAGAGCCATGTGTACCCCAATGTTCATCGCTGCATTGTTTACAATAGCCAGGACATGGAAGCAACCTAGATGCCCATCAACTGACGAATGGATAAGAAAGCTGTGGTACATATACACAATGGAATATTACTCAGCATTAAAAAAAAATTCATTTGAATCAGTTCTACTCAGGTGGACGGAACTGGAGCCCATTATCCAGAGTGAAGTAAGCCAGAAGCAAAAACAACAATACAGTATACTAACGCATATATATGGAATTTAGAAAGATGGTAACGAGAACCCAGCATGCGAGACAGCAAAGGGAATGCAGACGTATGGAACAGACTCGTGGACTCTGTGGAAGAGAGCAAGGGTGGGATGATATGGGAGAATGGCATTGAAGCATGTTAATTATCATATGTGAAATCAATCGCCAGCCCAGGATTGATGCTCGGGGCTGGTGCACTGAGATTTCCCTGGGGGAGGGAGGAGGGAGGGAGGAGGGAGGGGGGTTCTGGAGGGGAGCATATGTATACCCATGGCGATATCATGTCATTGTATGGCAAAACTAATAAAAAAAAATTCCCCAATGATTGTAATGTGTACTCTATTGGGAACCACAGGGAATAATTAAGTGCTGAGTTGGGGTGGAACCAAGGGGAAACTAGAGTATAGTAATGACTCAGCTAAATTCCTCTTACTCCATGAAATGGTTCTAATTCCTTCTATAATCTTCTCAAAATTCTGAGAGTACTGAAAGCCTACTGCATATGCTCATTTTATCTTAGATTCTTCTCTCTTTCTTCAGAGTTTTTCTGGTTTCCCGATGAGAGTCTCTATTGAGGTCAAAGATCCTATCTCAAGTATCTATGTGCTTAGTTCTTTGCTCAGCAAAATGGTAAGGTATGTGAGTTTATTAGGAGAAATCCTAGTAAAGGAAATGGCTCGGACATGTCATAATCATGACAGGTGCTAACTGAGATGGCCAACATCATACAGACTGCCTGTTATACACCCGTCACTGGTAAACACACAAACAACTGAGCTTGCCCTCTTTGATGAGGGCACCTTGCCCTCTTTGCCTGCTTACTGGCAACTTAATCAAGGGAGAAGAAGTTACCACTTGAAAATATGACTGTGGGCTCCCTTCTCCCTTCCCCATTTCCTCATATAGAAATTTTATTTTTGCCTTTGATAGAATGAATTTATTATCATTTTCAAGTTTCCCTCATGCAAAAGTAAATAGTACATCAATAATCAACTCTGTACCTTTAGATTATTCTTTGACAGTATTCATCATCCTTCCACCTTCTCATGACAGCCCTTCATTCTCTACCTGAAATCTTCCCAGGTCCCCTTCTCTAAGCTCACCCCTAGTCACTCTCCAAACCGGTAATGGTTGCCTGTTGGGGTGATCACCTAGCCTGGTTTGTCCGGGATTGAGGTTGGTGCTGGGGGTGGTTCTGGGACCATCAGACTCTCAGTTTTAAAACTGAAACTGTTCCAGGCAAACCAGGATACATTGGTCACTCCAGCTTCATTCCATCCAAAGGAGGTTTGCAGTTTAAGATTCTTAAAGATATGAAATACCTTCAAACTATAACTGGAAAATAATATACGGTGAAATGGCAGGAACACAGTTGACATTTCAGCATAGGGAGATTAATCCCTCCATCAACCCATGCCTACTGTTTACTGGTCTCACTGGTGAGGCTGTGTTGAGCCTGGGTTATTAACATCATCTGAATTTTTCTCTGAACTACTAATGCCTGTACTCTATCTGCTAGAGATTATGGTTTAATGAGTCTGAGGTGGAACCTTGTCACTGGTATTTCTAAAATGTTTCCCAGGTGATTTTAATGTGAAGACAGGCTTGTGAACCACTGCTCTAAGCAAATAAGCTAATAAATTGATTTCTCTGTAGAAAGCTTTCTCTCAGTACCTCCATGCATTTGGTTTCTCTGCGAGAGCCCCCAGCGTGCAATTTTCAGGGCGACTCTGAGTGTGGTCTGTGGATGGGTGCCAGTTGGCAAACTGTTACTGCTCCACCATCAGACAAAAAAAGAAATTGAGAGGAAGCATTTAGAATCTTTTTATAGCGACCTAATACTAATTCAAAATTGGACTTGCATTATTTTTTATGTCTTTGCTTCTTATTTTTTGCTTTTTTCCCCTATGAATTTGTTTTTTATTGAATTTACATAAGTCTGTGACAAATGGAAATTAAAAACCAGCCACAAAAAGTAATCCATTATCACAGATACTTTGAGAGGCACAGCTTTAGAGTAACAAATGATCTTCTGATCCAGGAAGAGAGGGGTTCCCTTGCATGCCTGTCAGTTGATGGCAGCTTCCTTGAGTGCTGTTTTGAGAAGGATCCCAAAGCCATGGACTCTGATCAATAGGGTTGGCCACAGGACCAAGGCTAGAGAGTGGCAGTATGAGCCTAGGTGGTTGTCATCTCTCATTTAGTCCAATGCCTCCCTCGAAGTCATTGAGAAACTGAGGCCCAGAAGGAAGAAGAGATGTCCCCAAAGTCACACACTGAGTTGGAGCCAAAGCGGGGGCCAGGACTTTCCCCACCAAACCATACCTTCTTTCTTCACTTCCCTCTCTCCCTCAATCCTGATACCCCTGGGTAAGATCAGTCCTGGTCCTCACACTATATAGCTCTGGAGAAGAACAGTTGCTTGAAAAATAAGTTAAAAACAAGTGATGTTATTTCCTCTAGTTCCACACACAGCCCAGCCAGGAGGACTCTGAATCACAGCCACTCCTGGCCTAACCAGAGAGGCAGGCAGGGAAGACCAGCCCCGAGCTCTCCAGGGCCAGCCACCATGGCGGGAAAGACCACCCACTGAAGCGGTGGCCATGTTCACGTGTTAATACCAAGACCTTTGATCCTCCCCAGGTTTCTTATACTGATGCATGCTAAGCCTGTAAACCCCCAAAATACTTTTATACTTGTACCAGACATGAACATCACTTTAATCCAGCAAATCAACTCACCGTGTTAGCACAAACCACAGCCTGGCTGAAAAATAGTAGCACAGTTCATTTTATTTGAAGGCAAAAGATAGGTTAAAGAGACTTACTGTGTCCAAAAGAAGTTTTTCAGCTTTGTCTCGGCTGATACTCTTATTGTACCACCTGAAAGCAGGAAAAAGTCATAGAAAAACCAGATTTAAAAAATTTTATTATTTACTTATGAAAGATAATTAATACCAGAGAATTTTTTGTTCTTTTTGTTTCTACCAATATTTTCAAACTCAAAAGCAAAAGCACGAACCATTTCTAGGTAATACAATGTTTAATTGGAAGGGAACAAATGAATCAGAAGTGGTAAAATGTTGATAATTGTTGAAGCGGGGGGGTTTTGAGTACATGGAGATTCGTTATATTTTTCTCTCCACTTTTGTGCATGTTGGAAATTTTCCTTATTAAAATTTTAGAAAACATTTATCTTCTGCTCTATTTTGTAAGTCAATGGATGGTTATAAGTAGAATGATACTAGGGCAGCTATGAAAGTTGAATATAAATTTGAAAGCGTAGCGAATATCCTTTTAAAATGATTACAGCATTTTGTACTGTAAGACTGGTTTTCAAGATCTTCTGCAAAATAATTATATTTTTCCCAGCTGCAGAAAATCTCCTGTACAAATAACATTGACAGTGTCCCATAAGGCTAGTTTATCTTTGTAAAAAATGCAAATGTAGAAAAATCTTACGTTTGGTACATTCCTTGTGAAATGAATGCCAAATTTATTTGTTGAATAAACTAAAAATTTTTAATGGCTAAAAATAAGGTAAACATTCACATATTTTCTACTTTTACAAAGTGAACTGACCTGAGATTGAACTTCAAAGTTAGTTTAAAAGGAAAATGTGTCACAGGGTTCATGTAATAGCACAATATTGCTTAATTCTGTGTTTCTGATTTTATCACACAACTGTTTTAATTTCTTAAGATTTCAGGCTAATTTTCTCAGGATAAGTGGATCATCTCTTCTCTGAGTAAGTTTTAAAATCAAATTTTCTATGAGCAATTTGAATAATAGATTAAATATATAAATTAAAAAAAAGAAAAGAAAGATGACTTCTAGATTTATTGCTACCAAAGAATAGATCTTACCATGAAATAATTCATGTCAGTTTTATGAACCAATGCACCGTGATGGAATGATTTGGACAGTGGGGAAAAGCAAATCTAAGTACACTATGGACTCAATGTCCTTTTTATAGTTTGAGTTCATCAACATACATAGCGCTAAAAGCTCTTCTTCAAACATCTCAGGGCATTTGAAACTAGTAGCCCAGCTCTGTGCCTGGCTGGCCAGTAATTTGGACGTGTGAAACATTGTACTCAAGCAAGCAACGATAGATAACATGGAACAGATGAATGCAATGTGGTACCATCTTTGGAAGTTTCATGACAGATGACTCTAAGCGAGAATTATACAGGTTTATACAAGGACACTAACTGACTTTTCATAAAGTTTCTGTTAAAACAGCCTCAGTATGAATGTTGGCTTCCTGGGTATGCCCTGATTCCTCTCTTTTGCATTGGCTGTTAACTAGGCTGAAATCACATCGCTGACTAGTTCAGTTCAGTTCAGCTGCTCAGTCGTGTCTGACTCTTTGCGATCCCATGGACTGCAGCACGCCAGGCCTCTCTGTCCATCACCAACTCTTGGATCTTGCTCAAACTCATGTCCAATCGAGTCGGAGTGGACTCCATCAAAGTTTGCTGGGGGAAAGCTCCAGCCATATCCTGGTGAGAACTTCAAGACTGCAAAGAATAATTAGCTACTGTAGAGCTCATCTATCATTGTCAGAAAGTGTCATCAGGAGGTTATGAGACTTGCCCAGGTCGGTGAGCTGGTCTGGAGTAGCCAGCATGTGAACTCAGGCAATGGGGCTCCAGAACCCATGCTCTTATCACCAGCATATAGAGCCTGTAACTATCATGTACCAGGAACTTAAGCAAAAAGCATTAAAGGCTCCCTGTCTCCCTCCAGAAAAGCCTAGTTTGCTATGCTGTAGCCCCCAACTTCACATCTTTCAGGAGTTACACCTGCCAGATACAGTTCATACAATCTGTTAACTCCTAAGGAACGTAATCATGGCATTATTTGTCATGTGCATCTTCTCACATGGGTCCATCTTTCCTTATCTATGTTTTAATATAAAAATGAAACATTTATAAGTTTGAAGGAGAAATGAGATAGACCGAAATAATTAATATTCTTTAACTACTCTCACCCCCTGTATCTTCTAAAATAGAGTTCTTCAAACTGCAGTGTGTCCAAACTGGAACATCATGTTAATAAGTACTTCAGTATGTATTTCTAAGAAATAGAATATACACTTATATAACCATAGTATGATTACCAAAATCATGAAATTTTATTTTGTTCAGTTCTGACAAATTTGTTTTTGTTCTGACACAATGCTAGTATCTAATTTTAGACTTTATTCAGATTTCATCGGTTGTCCCAATAATATGCTTTGTATTACTATTTTTTTGGTTTGCTTTTTTATGGTTCAAGATTGACCCAGGATTACTGGTGCATTTAGTTACTACATCTTTTCCATTTCCTTTAATGTGAACCAGTTTCTTAGTCTTTCATGTCTTTCATGATATTAACATTTTTGAAGAGCATAGGGCAGTTATTTTGTAGACTATGCCTCAGTTTGGATTTGTCTGTTATTTCTTCATGACTAATTCAGGTTACTCATGTTTGGGTGGGAATATCACAGAAGTGATGCTGTGTCCTTCTCAGTGTATCATGTCAGGAGATGCATGATGGCTGCTTGCCCCCTTATTGATATGAACTTAGATTGTTTAGTTAAGATGGGGTCTGCCAGGTATTTCCTCTTTTTAGTAAGTGATTTGTAAGAAGATACTTTGAAACTATGTAAATATCAAACTTTTACCACCTACTTGTAACTTTCATTGATGATTCTTGCCCGAATCAGTTGGTACTTCAAGTTATAAAAAGATGGTTTTTCACTTTATAGTTCCTTCTGCATTCATTACTTGGGATTTTATGGTGAGAAGTTTTTTTATTCTTGTCTCTTTATTTATTTAGTTATCAAAGTATTTATTTATGATTGATTCTTGTTTTATTCAGTGATTGTAGTTCATTACTGTCATTATCTATTTTGATACTCTGATTATCCAGATTTTGTCAGAAGAGGCATTTTTAGTCTGACTTCTGTGCTCACTCAATGTGTTCACCTTACTTAACAACAAAAAATTAGAGGTACTTCTTTAATTTTTTGGTGCATCAAAATGTTCCAATTTCATCTTTGCTCTTTCCTTGCCCTAACTCTGAGTCTCCAAGCCATTTCTCCAGGAAGTCCTAGTTGTCTTTAGTGGGAAGTGTTATTTAAAAACCAGAATCTGAGTGTGCACATTGCTATTCTAGTATTATTGCTTCTGGGCCTTCTAGCAACTGAGCTGGGAAATATATGCACATTGTAAGTATGTTGTTCTCTATACTTGGATTTTATTAACATTGAGTAATTCCACTAAAATTGTTTGTGAACTCTCCTTCTAAATAACAATCTGAAATAAACAATACAAACTAAGCAGATATTTAATACCTATCTGTTTGTCTGCTGTCTTGGTATTGGAAGTATTGCATTAGGTCATGTTTTAAATCAGTCTGTATTAGATCCAATATTCATAGTGTAAGATCAATATTCCTGGAATTCCTAGGAGAAACTTTTCCTTTGAATACAATGTGTGCAGGCATCTGAAAACATTACTTTGGTAAAAGGGGAGATGAGAACACATGTCCTTCCCTTTCTCCCATTTAAAGTGACCCCCTAATGTTTATTTAGGGTTCTGAGTATGGAAGCAAGTTAAGAAGAGAAAATACCTGGTATTTTAATAATTAACCAATGATTCACTCCTACTCTAAGAAGACCAATTAGCACCAATTTTTTGGAAAAAAAAATCTTACTCATAGGTTTCCAGGTTATTTGGAGACTTTTCCACCAGATAACTGCTTGGAACATATCCTTCGTGCCTGTTTAAAGGGAAATGAGTGTTTATATTAATATAGAGCTAATTTTTACATCTCCATTTCATAGATTTAATCAACTATATGTCATTTAAAGATGAAGAAGTCTTGTTTAGCATTTGGGATAAGACATTTTAAAATTTTCAAATAAAAAATTACTAACATTAACAACCTGCTATCTGTTAAAGGCTATATAGATCTTATTACTGAAATTTGAGCCATACTAAATAAGAAATAGTTACTTTACTTTATTAGCTCTGCTTGCTAATCTCTTCATTGTGAAAATTTCCTCTATTGGAAAAAATATCAATGTTCAGTCTTTATTTTATAATAGGAAACATTTGTGTGTGTGTGTGTGTGTAATAATCAGTATTTTTCCACTTTAGTGCTAGCATTTTATAGCTAGGAAACCAAAATAATTAAAATATAAAGAATTACTTTCCAACCACAGGTCCCAAGCGATACTGCCAGTCAACCATGTAAACTTTTAATTCAAGCCTCCCTAGTGTTTTTTGTTATTTGTGCTGCTTCAAACATATATGATAAAACATGAGAGAAAAAAAATAAAACCATGCTGGATTTGTGGTTAGGAGTTTCTTTTGAGCAGGAATAAATTGTGTATAAACAAAGACATATGGATCAAGAGACTGTAAGAACATCAAAATACTTTGCACTTGTATAGGTACTTTTTAAAACACTATCACATTCACTGTCACATTTAATACTACAAGGTGAAAGCAGTGTCTCCTCTACTTTCTAGGCCTCTGATTCTGTACCTGTAAAATGAAGGACCTAAACTAGATTACACATAAAAGCCCTCCAGACTGTGCATTCTGTGAAAAGATGTCTCATAACTTCTTGCTCTTTACTCCATCATGTGTTTGAAATTGTTTTCAATCTAGTGACTTATGTTTAATGGGAAATGTGTAATCTATTTCATAGAATTATTTTGAGGAGTGAAGACATGAAGAATGGTGATGCCAAATACAAGATATCTTATATCTTATACCCATGGCTAATCAGTCATGGTCTTATGTTTTCTTTGGAGAACTGAACATCCAGCCTCAGAATCCTTCTTAAGGCAGCACTCAAGGTAGTCAGTTACAACTGATAGGAGTCAACTTGTTCTCAGATATGCTGTCTTTTATGTCTTTCTTTTGGATTTCCTTTTAATTATGTCTGTTTTTGCCACACCACATGTTTACAATTATATTACTAGGTCAAATACCATTTTGTTTTCATATAAAATGACAGTTTTAATATCCCAACCAAAACTGGATTATCTACAAAATGATGATAATTCTCTTGTGTGTGGATACAGAATTTATAAAGCCCTTTCACTTTCTTTATCTCAATGATTTTCTCAACACTCTTAGATGGAAAGCTGATATTATCATCTGCATTTTACAGGTAAGGAAATAGATTCACAGAAGTTAAGTGACCTTTCCAAAGGCCCTGTATAACAAAAGCAGCTGATATTCAAGTCCAAGTCTTCTGTCTCTGCATCTTGTGTACTTTCCGCTGTACCACACTATTACAAAGCACACTAGGGAAATTCCCATACACCCTGATTGGCCTCTGGGGTGTCTTCTGCGATGCCCTTTGAAGTACAGAGCTGAGCCTTTCCACGGGCCATTGAACAAAGGGTAAACTGTCATTGGGGAAGTGAAACCTAGGAGAAGAAATTTCCTGGCACATAAGTTGTACTAAAGAAATGTCAGTTGGTTGAAGGGATGAGTTTCTTAGTAACTTCCTCTGGTGTTTGTGGAGCCAGGCAGTCTGGAACCTGTTTCTGAAATGAGCCTCCCCTTAACAGGCAAAGAGAAGGTGATGTGACTGGTCTTGTTTGTTTCCCCAAGTTAACTAGAGAGGGAGGTTCCTGGTGTGGGGGCTTTTGGATCTGTTCTCAGAAAGCAAGTGACGCTGCCTCTGAGACCATAGTTTTTGATCTAACCCTCCTTTACTTCCCTTGCAATGGAAATGATAAGGTTACTTAAAGCGAAGGTGCCTTGAAAATGTAAGTTATGATGTATGTAAAATCTTTACCCTAAAAATGTTTGTGTACCTTTTTCTACTCATCAGATTGGCCTCCCTTTTAAAGTTTAATGATACCCAATGTTGGGCTTTGCTGGTGGTTTAGATGGAAAAGAATCCACCTGCAATGCAGGAGACCCAGGTTTGATTCCTGGATCGGGAAGATCCCCTGGAGAAGGCAGTGGCTACCCACTCCAGTATTCTTGCCTGGAGAATTCTATGGACAGAGGAGCCTGGTAGGCTACAGTCCATGGGGTCACAAAGAGTTGGACAGGACTGAGTGACTAACACTGGCACTCCAATACCCTGTTGGTGGGGAATGTAAAATCTGGCAAGCTTTTTGAGGGATTTATCTTTTAAAATTAAGATGTCACATAGTCTGACTCACCAGTTCCATAGTTAGAAATGTGAGTTATGTATTTTTTCCCAAAGAAAAAATATATTTTCAAAAGTATGTATATTTCAAAAGATTTCTAAGTTTCATGAGCATGGGCAATGCAAGATCTTTATTGCAGCCTTGTTTGAAACAACAAAGAAAGCAACCTGGAAGTGAAATGTCCCACTATAAAATATTGTTTAAATATTTATAATACAAGCATACATTCTAAAACTATATGTTTACTTAAAAAATAAGGTAGATTTGTATACACTGATATGAAAATATCTTTAAGATATATCATTAAAAGTTAAAAGCAAGGTGAAGATCAGAATGAATCACCTAAGTGCAAATGAAAAATAGGATGCATTTCTATATGTATAACTCTATTGCCTAGGATGCACAAGTAACTTAACAATGAATACTTTTAGAACTGATGTGCAGACAAATGGAAGGTGGCTTATTTTTATGTGTATTTCTCTCTGTTGTTAGTTTTTGTAATATAAAACATCGACATTGGCTATCTAGATATTGCACTAATGGAATGTTTTCATTTTCTTTTAAAAAATATGTTAAAATTAATGATAATCTCATATTTTGAAAACATTTAAACCCTTAATATGCAAAGATGTTAATGTTTTCAAAATATTAGAAACAGCCTAAGTACCCAAGAAGGAAATTTGCTAAATTATGGTACATTTTTATGTTGGATTTATTTATGCAGTTATTGAAATCATCTTCTGGAGATGATTCTGGAGAATATTCTGGGACATAGGTAAATTTCTTTGATCTTTAAAGGAAAAAATACAGCCTTCTAAAGCAGTGTGAATCTGACAACTTTAACCACCGGTATGAAACTCATATACATCCCAGAGCATTCTGAAGTTCATTAAAGTAATTTTCTTGTAGTTAAGTTCACATAAGGGCTCATAAGGTTTTTTTTCACTCAAAAGTCCCATTGAGGGTAAATTGTATTTGTACGACTTTATTTTCTCCATGAATCATGTGCATAGCTAGTTCACAGGCTCTTGGCTTAACTAAATCTTTAGTATTTTTTCCCTAATGCTTCTTAATGTAGACACCAGTCTGCACCATCTGTACATGCCTTTTGTTTCCATCATCAATAAGACCCTCACAATGGGATGTACACCTTCAGCCTCACTTAAGCACTCAAAAACAATGGTGCTTTGTGGAACAAGTTGCCGTTCTCCCAAACTGTGGATATCAGTGGAAAAACCCAGAAGATTTTTAGATGAGTTTGGAGACTGGGAAGGCTTGATAAGGTAGAGGGAATAAGCATGGTGAGTAACTGCGTCCCAGGCTCCTCTGAGAGGGGGAAGACCCTTTTCAGCAATTTCTTCCTTCCCCCTCCTTCTGCCTCTGCTCTCCTCTCCTAACCCAGTGCCACGGTCACTCTGAGAGGGACAGGACAGTCTTTGTTCCCACCTCCCCCCGAAAGCTGGGACAGCAGCCACCCAGGCGCCTCACCCGTTCCTGTCCTGAACCCTCCACCAGTGAATCTCAGAGCTGTCGAGCAGGTAGTACTCCTCATCGCGCTGCAGCATGAGTTCCTGTGGATCATTCGTTTGGTAGTCGTACAGGGCAATGACCACAGTTTCTTCAAGTTCCCGAAGTGACCGCTGGAGGAGGGAGACCATCAAGCACAGACGTGAGAAAGGAGGTAACCTGCGGAACAAGGTCAGCAAGTCCCTGAGCTGTAACTCGCTCTTGGACCTATGCCGGGTCAGACACCAGTTCCTCAAATCCACCGGGGATACTCGCTGAGACCATTTGCCTTCCTCTAGTTGGCTTTCTCACTGTCAGGCTCGTGATATGGCATAGGACACAGAGACACACAATACCTGGAATTCATCGCCTCTCCCGTTCCAGGCAGCCATGCTGGTCACAGAAATCTGCTTGTTTCTCTACTTAAGCCATGTCATAATTCACAGTCCCTCTGCTAGAAGCATCACATTCTTGGCAAAGGTGATGAAGTTAACACTACATCATTTAGTTCATGCTTTCCCACTTTTATTTTTGGGTTTGTCCAGATCCATAGAATCATGGACTGTTGGAGCTGGAATGCCTCTGAGAGATCATTTAGTCCACTCTTTTGTTTAGCATAGGGAAACTGAGGCCCAGATGGGGCAAGTTTAACAGTTGAATTATTCTTATGCTTTCTCTACTATATCCCATAGGATCTCTTGTTCCTCTAGTGGGCTCTCTTGCTTGTATCACTGTTTTTCAGTATCTTTCTTAGGATGAGACATTGAAGACTGAAGAGGTCTTCATGTAAAGAGTCACAAGTGTTCAGGGTGGGCAAATTTGCTACAGGTTAGCAGGCTTTGTGAGATAGCGAATGTGGGAAGAGATTGAGATCACTGGCTAGAGTGAGATTCAGTGATGGGAAATCAGAAGTTCTCTGAGGACACTGAAGTATTTGGTAGCATAAAAATATTGGAGATTAAAAAATAAAATGTTGTCATACTGATACATTTTGGATTTGAAGCCTAGATTATTTGTGGAACTTGTGAGATGATATATTGAGTACTACAGATAAGAGTTGTTGGGCTTGAGGCTGTCACCCTAAGAGCTGATGGAGGAAGGAATTGTGTTCAAGGGCAGGAGGATAAAGGAAAAATATAGTAAGGTATTTATCTCATTATAGATCCAACTGATTGATTAATTATTATTAAGACAAAGATCAGAGTGGGTTTCTCAAACCATGTGAAACCTTTACAGAGGGAGTATTTTGGACATCTATGAGGGTGTTTTGAATGTCATAAAGGTTGAGGTGGGCTGCTAGCATTGAATGGGAGAGGGTCAAGGATGCAAAACACCCTGCAGCATCCCACGACTTTTGAATGTCTTGTTAGATTCCAGAGAAGGCCACTTACAGTAATAATGTGCAATAACACTCTGAGCCTAGATCCTACCTCCACCTTATATGAAGCATATGAAACCAATATATATTGGTTTCCTAGGAGGCAGCCACCCTTTACGTGGAGGGTGGATTCCATTTTGTTTAGTTTAGAACTTGACCAAGAGTTGTTTGCTCTTTTGGAAGATGTATCACAGATGGCGATACTGTCTTTGAGTCACTGATACTACATTCCTGGAACAGTTGCATTTGAGCTGCCAAATTTAACAGGATTCAAATACAGGTGTGTTTTATTATGTTGTCCAGTATATCCATGCCCAATATTTAGATATAGAAACATGTATGGATTGGTATAAATTATTTTATTTTCCTTTTTAAACATTATGGTTAGAACATTTGTTGGTTCTTTTAGAAAGTATGTGTTTACATAAGTGGTATTATCTATTTAATTTCTTTTTGTTATAATAAAGGGGGCTTTATAAAATATTTGTCAGAAAAAGGGAGTGCTGGGTCAGATAGGATTGAGAACCATGAGATTATACTGAGACAATGAAAGGATGGCATTTGGAGAAACTGAGACTCTGGGCTCCAGAAGGGCTGTTTGGGAGCCCAGGAGATGAGGTGAATCACAGAGTAGGGGAATAGTCCTGTTTCCTAACCACTCTGCTGCTGATCTCAGAATGGCCCTGACTTCTGAGAGCTCCTGACTCCTGCTGGGGAGAGCTCCACCCAGCTGAGACTGGGCCCTCCCAGGTGTGAGTGGCAGGGGTAGTGTGCCTTAACAAGGAAGCCAGGGCGTAGGCAGAAGTGTGTCTGGGTGGCCCCTCAGGAAGTCCTTCTGGGTTGATGGGGACGGGCCTTGAAGAAGGGCTGAGTTCTTGTGTGCGTGGGGGGACCAAGAGTGAAACATAACCTCATCTGCACCCACAAGCTAGAGAGGCCTGGCGTTCTCAATTACTCTGATCATGGATGGTTTCTATCCTGACCAATAATAGCCACCCTCCACCCTCTGGAGAACTGTGCCCAGTACATAGTCTCTTTACACTAAGCATCAGGCCTGTTCCTCAGATCAGGTTAAAAGTATAGCCTCTATAGAGGCCAATGCAAGATGCCATCACTTAGTCTAGAACAGAACATGAAGGTGATGGGAGAAGTGATTTCAAGTAATTCAAGATAAATGTTGTTGTGGATTTAGATGTGTGATTGAAACTGCAACCGTGATTCCAACAGCCCTGTGGTTGGTGTCTAAAGCTGTTCCTCCAAGAAGTCTGAGAAGCCAAGTGGTGGTGTCTAGAGGGAGGTGGGTAGGCCCTGTTTTCTGACTTTCACCTTCACTAATAGTGAAAAACCAGACAGGAGCAAGCCAGCCCAAGGTGCAGAGGTGTGGGTTGAGGTGGGACTATTGGAACCACCCACAAGCCAGGGCAGTGGGATTCCAAACCGTATTTTCAAGAGTGATGGTGAAATGGTCTTTAGAAGACGAATGAAGTAAAATGGAGAATAGCCCATTTTCTGCTGCAATTTAAATACACTTCTTTCTTGTTGTGTGAGAGAGGGCTGACAACAAATTTAAAAGTCAGCTCAGTTTTGAGTGATGTAGAACTTCTTTTATAGGGAAGCTGCCAGTGTTTGAAATGTCACCATGTTGGCTGGAAAAAAAAGCAGGGCTCATCCTTCAGGAAGAAGCATGAGGGAGCAGAATCAGTATGTTCTGGAATAAAGACCAGTTATTCAAATGTGGATATTGGCATTGGTATTACCATAAAGTGAGGGCTAAGATTGCTTTTCCCCCTGTTTTTTTGGTTTGTTTTGTTTTGTCGTTTTGACTAAATAGCTTCCTGAGAATTGACTTGATATCACTGAAGTCTTGCAAGTCAGTATATTAGACCAGTGTTTCTCAAACTCCAGCATGCTTCAGAATCACCTTGAGGTTTTTTAAAGTGCAGATTACTGGTCCCTTTCCCTAAAGTTTTGCGTGTCAGAGGTCTGATGGGGTGGTGAGGTTGGGTGAGGAGTTCTGAGACTTTGCATTTCTAACTAGCTCCCCGGTGATGCTGATGCTGCTGGTCCAGGGACCACACTTTTGGGAATGACCAGCCGAGTTAAAGGCCATCACACCAGGAACCGTGTAGCCTACAAGCTTGACTACTAAGCTACTGAAAGACCTTGGGATAACCTCTCGTGGGACTTGCTTTCCCAAGCTTTCACATGAGAATAAAACTATAGCCCTCTGAAGTGACCAGAACAGATAGTGAGTTCTGAAATAACTAGTAAAAGTGTGGACCTGCTTTGAAGAATCCGAAGTGTTCTCAGGTGTACACTTCCAAAATGCTTGTCTGTCAAAGGGTGGAGTAAATACACCATTTTATGTGGCTGTGAGCTGTTATTAGGCCCCAACCTAGTCAAGGTACTTGGGTGCGCAGTATGATACCGAGAAGTGTTTGTTGAGTGAAGGTGGTGGAGTGAAGATTTTGGCAGCTGAATGGTCCTTTTACCTCGACTCACCCAGGAGACAAGCTGGGCCCAAGAAACCCACAGTGTTGAGTTCAGCTGCATCACAACGAGGTCAGGGTTGAGTAACCTGAGCAGATGGGAAACCCAAGCAGGACAACGCCAGAGCAGCAGCTTGAGGTGCCCTGGGCCCCCGCCTCCCCACACCCAGACCTTGTGCTTTCACTCACCCTGTTGTCTTCAGGAGTAGGAGGAAGAGGCTTCTTTGAAGCTGAAACAAGAAAAACAGAAAAAGAAGATGAGCATGAAACTGAATGTGCCCAGCTGGAGATGAACGGCTGGGGGCTTTTCAGAGAAAAGGGGCCCCAAAGAGAACAGCAGGAGGAAAGGATGAGACACAGGGCCTGGGTTTTATCTCTTTCAGCCTGCGTGTTCCTGATCTTGTTTTCCAGGAGACATCAGAGACTTCCAGAAGCCCCTCTTCCTGTACCCCAGGAAAAGCCTAGTGCAGAGGGGTTCCCCGGGTCTCAGTGTATGTCCTTCCCCGGAGGCATGGAGCCTCCACAAAAGCACCTCCAGCTGCTGAACCAGGACTTGGGACTGGTGGCTCAGGGGGGCTGTGACTCACTGGCTTCCTGATGCCCCTGTGGGCTTGGAGAGAGGGTGGATGAGGTGAGAGGTCGTCGTGCTGCTTTGTGAGAGGGCTGTTATCTTAAGGCTCCGAGTATTCTTGCCAGCTCCTCCAGATGACACCCCAACACCTCTCTCTGTTTATGTCTTTGTGTCTCCATGTCTCGCTGTCTTTCTCTGCAGTCTCTTCCTTCTTTCCTCCTTTCTCCTTTCTTCTTTCTCTCCCTTTCTCTCTCTCTTTTCTTTTATCTCTTCATCTGTGTCTCTCAGGATTTCTCCTTTAAGGCAGAAGTCCCCAGCCTTTTTGGCACCAGAGATTCGTTTCATGGGAGACAATTTTTCCATGAACCCAGGGGGTGGAGTGGGGAAGGGTGGCTTCCGAATGATTCAAGTGCATTATATTTATTGTGCACTGTATTTCTATTATTATTACATCAGCTCCACCTCAGATCATCAGGCATTAGATCTCAGAGGTTACGAACCCCTGGTTTAAGGCACTAAAAAGGCCCAGTGTGGAATCAATGGACTGAAGCTGTGTGTCTGTGTGGTACGAGGAGGCAGTGCCTAGCCTTCTGCTCAGTTCAAAGACTTCTTGAACAGTTAGAGATAAGCAGGGGGTGGGTGGCATCAACAGGTGGTGAGCACCGTGTCTCTGCAGGGGGTTGACTTGGAACTGGGCAGCCGTGTCTGGAATGTGGTGAGAAGCGGTTCATACATTGACACTGGGGCCCAGACCCTGTGCTGACACCTTAATCAAGGGCTGCTGCTAAGTGGCTTCAGTCGTGTCCGACTCTGTGCGACCCCACAGACGGCAGCCCACCAGGCTCCCCCGTCCCTGGGATTCTCCAGGCAAGAACACTGGAGTGGGTTGCCATTTCCTTCTCCAATGCATGAAAGTGAAAAGTGAAAGTGAAGTTGCTCAGTCGTGTCCGACTCCTCGAGATCCCATGGACTGCAGCCCACCAGGCTCCTCTGTCCATGGGATTCCAGGCAAGAGTACTGGAGTGGGTTGTCATTGTCTTCTCCCTAATCAATGGCAGGCTGAGGTATTAGGTGTGCAATTAACTTAGAAAAAGGAAGCATCCATACATAATGCGAAACATGGTTCCATTACAGCACTCAACTTGGTGCCAAGAACCGGTTACCTTAACCCCAACTCCACCACATACAAGCTGGGTGGTCTTGAGTGCTTTCCAGCCCTGATTATTCTGTGCCTGATCTCTTCTTCGTCTTGCCTTGCTCTTACCTTTCTTCCTCCCCCTCTGTGTGAAGTTTGTAAGTGGTAAAACTTGTACATGGGGTTAGTTCTGGCTGCATAAGTGGGTGCTGCTGTTGAGTATTTGCTAAGTCGCTTCAGTCTTGTCCTACTCTGTTGCGATCCCATGGACTATAGACTGCCAGGCTCTTCTGTCCACGGGATTCTCCAGGCAAGAATACTGGAGTGGTTAGCCATTCCCTCCTCCAGGGGATTTTCCTGACCCAGCAATCAAACCTGCATCTCCTGCATCTCTTTCATTGCAGGCAGATTCTTTACCCACTGAGCCACCTGGGAAGCCTGTGGGTTGATACAAAAGAACCCATTTTAAATTCAGTGACCTCTGTTACTTTTCCAGGCAGACACACACATACTGTCTCAGCTTCAGAGTCTTTTGTCCACAAAAAGAATGACTAGCAGACACAGTTACCATTTACAGAGAGCCCACTAAGTGCCAGCAGCTGTGCTAAGAGCTTTCCCCAACCCCATGGAATCTCCCAACAACCCCAGAAAGTAACTACTTATAATCATTCCCATTTTACAGATGAGAAAACTGGCCAAGATACTCAGAAAGTTAAATAACAAATATGAAATCACAGAGCAAGGACACTGAGGGGCTGGAACTCACACCAGGTTTTTTTTTTTAATCCCAAAGCCCTGTCCTCTTAGACCCTCATTGTATCTGTGCCCAACACTGGGAATTCTACAAGCTTTGCTTCTTGAAAACTGCTCTCACGTCTGTCAAAACTATGGTACATGAGGTTGCTTAAACCAAACCAGAAGAAGGGAAACTAAGAATAGACTCAGATGAGGAGATGGCAGTAGGTCCTGCAAAAGCAGGACCATCAGCAGAGTGACTGTGCAGTGGTTAGACCCTGGCTTCATTTGGGGAGGAGTTTAGCATGACCCGCCCTGTCCCGGTGAGCCATTCAGATGTTCTGCACACCTCTATCATGTGGATACCACCCAGTGGAGGGGAATACTGTGTCCCTAGGGATGGCCACTACACGCATGGAGAAAATTGCAAAATGGAAACAGATTCAAAGGATTTCAGAATTGGAAAGGGGTTTAGAGAATATTTCATCTTAAGACCCCTAAAATTTCCCCTTCCATTTTAGTAATGAGGACATCACAGTCCTTGTTAGCCAAGTGATCTATCCAGGAGCCTACAGCAAGGTTCCAGCAGAAATTTGGAGACAACTTTGACTTTGGAAAGAGTTTTCAGTCACTGGTAAGCCCATGCCATCCTGTCCTTGTGGTTGATTCCACCCACCTAAAACCTATTTCTTTTTCATTACATACTGGCTTTTGTATGGTCCAGAGAGCTAATGTAGGGAATCATTGACCTCTAAAACTAGGCAAATGCTTTTCTGGGCCAAGGGACTGGTAACTCTGAACTTTCTTTCCTAAGGTGAGGGTGAGAAGTAGTGGTTTCTAAAGTGGCACTAAGAGGGGCTGCAACTCAGGAAGCCACAGAAAACCCAGCCACGTGTTACATTTAGCACATCCGCCTTGGCTGTCAATCTGAGGTACTGGGTTTTAGTGCAAAAAAGAAACTGACAGATGAGAAAAGTTAAGTAGGGTAAGAGAGGCTGAGAGGAAAGGGCGAGGAAGAAAACAATCCGTATGATCCCTCATTCCTAGTCAGCCATGTCTCCGCAGTGCACTTCCTCACTGTGTAACCTCGAGGGTACTGAAGTGCTCAAGCCTCCTCTTTCTTCAACATCATACTATCTACCCTAGATGGTTGTGAGAAGTGGGAGTGTAATGTATGTAAGTGTGCATCAGAGTGGAGTTGCCCTTTACTGGGGAGTCAGGGCCCAAAGTCATCGTGAGTTCATGCTCAGTCACTCAGTCATGTCCAACTCTTTGTGACCCATGGACTGGAGCCCGCCAGGCTCCTCTATCCATGGGATCTTCTAGGCAGGAATACTGGAATGGGTTGCTATTCCCGTCTTCACGGGATCTTCCCGACCCAGGGACTAAACCTGCATCTCCTGCATTGGCAAGCGGATTCTTTACCACTGAGCTATCTGGGACGTGCCCACTCCAAATTCACTACATATATTAAAAATGATTTAAACGCAATCCCTAGGACCTAGCTCTTTGACTTCAAAAGAACAGCATCTTTTGTTTCCACTTTGCATTTAGGCTGTGGCCTCCTTCTCTCTGAGACTGTGGAGTTAAGGGCAAGTAAGTAGAGTGGGGAGGAGCCACACTGTAAAATAAGCAGATTTTTGGTTCTACTTTCTTCCCCCTCCAAGTTTGTAGAATTCAGCTTGTGTTATAAACACATGTGTGATATGATGCCACTCTAATAGATAATATTGTGTACCTCTATTTATCTATAAGGCTGTCTCTACAACTTCAGATTTAAGTAGACTGTGCCTTTCAGATTTCCTAACTTGAAGGTATAGCAATGCTTCTCAAACTTAACCGTGCACCTAGATATTGTTAAAATAGAAATTCTGATCCAACAGACCTACGAGGGGCCCTAGAATTTGCATTCTAACCAGCTTCCAGGTGCTGATGATGCTGCTGGTCTAAGAACCACACTTTGAGTAGCAAGGAGTTATAAAGACATCAGCCTCAAGATGTAGGCTTCCCCAGTGGCTCAATGATAAAATATCTGCCTGCCAATGCAGGTTAGGAGGAGACACAGGTTTGATCCCTGGGTCAGAAAGGTCCCCTGGAGAAGGAAATGGCAACCTCTTCCAGTATTCTTGCCTGGAAAATCCCACAGACAGAGGAGCCCGGTGGGCTATAGTTCTTGGGGTTGGGAAGAGTTGGACATGTCTGAGTGCACACACACAGACACACACAAGAGATGAAAAAACACCAACAGGCTGGTGCTGGAGGCCGATGACCGTCTTCTGAAAATTTTGAAAATGTGAAATTTTGCATTCAATCCTGGATACCTCTGGTGATGGGAAGCAAAGAAGCTTTATTTCCTACTAGCAGACTGGTCAGTCATTATACAAAGAAGAAAGGGAATTCACAATCGCTTACCATTTTTGGTGGGATCGTACTGGGCACAGCCCACTGCAAGCTTCTCCATCTGACCACAGCACCGCCATCTCCCATCCATCCAGAAATTAGGGTGATACTTGGGCACCAAACTGTTGTTATTCCTGGTTTCTGAAAGGAGTTGGCACCAGCAGAAGAGTTATTTCCAGGTAAGTCACTCAAGAGCCACCAACTTTACAGTGCTTTGAGATTGGACCCTGTTATATGAGCTTGCATGAGTATTACCTACAGTGGTCAGAAAAAATGGCTTTTTTTCATGGGTACATAGAAGCATGTATATTGAATTTAGGCATCAGCAGATCTGGATTCTTATCCAGCTGTGCCTTTGGTTAATTGTGTGTCTTTGGGTTGAACAAAATCCTCATTTTTTTCCCAGTTCCCATTGTGCCATGGCTCTGGGCCCCACAAAAATGCCTTAGGGAACTCAGGGAAGGCTGAGTAGGTGTGATTCTCACCACTCCATCTCTCCCATCTCTACCCATTGCAACTTTGCTTTTATCCTTTCTAGATTTGTGGCTTTGAAGTCAAATTTTGGTACGGGAGGAAAGAGGCTTTCCTGATGAAAAAAAAAAAGTATAAAAAACTGACAGGTTATCTCAAATGCCTCTTTCAGCTCTAATATCCTGTGAGTAAATCCCTTCACTGAGGGAGAGCAGCCAGTGAGAATAGTGGGGGCCCTTTTGATTACTTTGTACCTTAGTGTTTGTTCTGTGCCCGTGAATGTTAAACTTGATAGCGCTTCTCAGTTTATCTCGCACTTTCCATTTGAGACTTACAACAATCTTGGAAGAAGATAAGATATTTATATCTCATGAGATATTTATTCTCATTTTTCAGATAAGGGCATTTTGGGTTCCATGATTTCAGATGGCTTGCCTACCATCAGTCTCTGTAGCTACTTAGATTAATGTATGAGCCTATTTGTCCTGCAAATCTGGGCCTTCAGGCTAAATGGCAATGATTGTAATACAGACTGAATGCTTTCTTTGAGTATGATTCCAAGTGTCTGCCACATCCTAGCATCACTGACTCAATGGACATGAATTTGAACAAACTACAGGAGATAGTGGAAAGCAGAGGAAACTGGCGAGGTGCAGTCCATGGGGTTGCAAAGAGTCAGAGACAACTTAGCAACTGGACAACAGCAACAAACTCTTGCAATTCTCACAATAACCCTATGACTATCTGTTACTAGTCAGGAAAGGAAATGGAGATACTAAAAAGTCAAGGAATTTTCCCAAGGTCACACTAATTATTGGCAGAGCTAGAGCTTTTTCTTTAGCGCCTGGTTCCGCATCTCGTATGTAAATACTGTGCTGGTTCTGATTATGCTGTTGAGAAGGTGAGCCCAAAGAAGTATCCTTACAATGAAAACCTTTAAGACTAGTCGACATTTGTTGGGTGTTGACTATGGACATGGCCAGTTCCAAGAGACTTACTCTTAGCAGCTTTGGAGGCAGGTGCTTTTTTAAAATAATTATTTATTAAAATATAGCTGACTTACAATATTAGTTTCAGATACACAACATGGTGATTCAATATTTTTATAGATAACATACATACAAACTTATTATAAAATAGTGACTATATTCCTTGTGCTGTACATTACATTCCTGTGACTTACTTATTTTATGACTGGCATTTTGTACCTTTTCATCCCCTTCATCTATTTAGCCCCTCCTCCCACCCCTCTCTCCTTTGGAAACTGCTAGTTTACACTCTGTCTGTGAGTCTGTTTCTGTTTTGGGATATTCATTTGTTCTATGTTTTAGATTACTCATGTAAATGAGAACATACAGCATTTTTCTTTCTCTGTCCGACTAATTTTACTTTGCATAATACAGGGAAGAAAATACTATTATTATTATTATCCCCTCCTCCTCTCCTTGTTAAAAATAAATGGGGAAACTGAAGCACAGAGCAGTTGAGTTGCCTGAACATACATAGTGAGTGGCAGAGCCAGGATTCAAGCTCAGGTCCTCTAGCTTTAGGACCATGCAATACAAGAAGTCAGTAGACATTTTCTTAAAGGGCCCAACAGTGAATAGTTTGGATTTTGCTTAGCAAGAGACTCACTGATACATTGTGGAGGTACTTACATAACCATTTACAATAGAACCATTAAAAAGTATTAAAAACATCCTTATCTAAGAGCCTTACCAAAACAGGTGGCTAGCAGGATTTGCCTGATCCTGTACTGTACTGGTTGTTGCCCAAGTTGAAACTTTGGGAGTCCCCACCAACACCAAAAATAAGAAATATTTGACCATCAGCTGCCCTTTATTCGATCATGGAACTCAAGCCTTCTCGAGGATCTAGAGGTCTCAGAGATTCAGTCGCACAGGAGGTTAATTACCTTCTTTCAGGGCCAACACCCAACGCTGCCGGCTCTCGCGGTCTGGAGCAAACACATACAGGAGGTAGTTGTCGTGAACAACCTGGAGACACACAGAGAGTTCAGGGTGAGCAATGAAGTAGACGGTGGATGACTGACAGCAGCCCCTCTGGGTCACTGGGCTGAGAGTGGGGTCTCAGGATGTCGTCAGAAAGGCAAACATCTGGGTGATCTGGTGCCCTTTTTAGCTAGATGTTTGAATGCTGTGCAGATAAGCCATCACTACATTAAAATAGTTGGAAAAAAGAGTTCCCCACTTAACTAGGCAGATATTTCTCACATTAATTTTTCGATGATTAAAAAATTGCAGCATGTGAAAGAGTAAGATATTAGATGATAAATATATAACTGAGATTTCTTTAAACTTATTTTGAAATAAGTGATTCAGGAATTTTCAAAAATAGTACAGAATTC
Source organism: Antilocapra americana (assembly GCA_007570785.1). Lineage (NCBI taxonomy): Eukaryota > Metazoa > Chordata > Mammalia > Artiodactyla > Antilocapridae > Antilocapra > Antilocapra americana. The sequence goes on from ML660765.1 coordinate 38,525,755, forward strand.
CTATATACTGTTCACCCACATTTCTCCAATGATAGTATCTTAATGTAACAAAATACGTCTTTAAAACCAGGAAATTGACATTGGTCCAGTACTGTTAACTGTACAATAGATCTATGGATTTCACCAGGTTGTTTTTCATGCATGCATTAGTAACTGGAGTTTCAATGATGGGAAAAATACGTGTTACTCCTTTTACTTTCATACTAAAAATTCCAACTTGTGGAGGTCACTTTTTTAGTAGGAAAAAAGTTCTTTCCTATGCCACATTAAAAATTAAATATTAACTCCTCAGATTGACAAACATGAATGGTACCCCAGGATGTGCAAGAAGATATCCACTCTTTCAGAACCATAGATATCAAGAGTGGTAACAAAATTTAGACAATGTCATGACCTAAAGACTAAAGATACTCTCCATCAGCTCTGCTCAATAAAACTTTCTGCAGTGATGGAAATTTAAAATCTTGGCTGTCCAATAAATTAGCCACTAGCCGGTGGCTACTGAAGATGTGAAATGTTTATTTATTCACTGTGGCTTAGTGTGATTCAGAGCTGATAAATGTTGTGCAATTTGAATTAATTTACATTTAAATGTAAGCATTCACATGTGGCTAGTGGCTACTTTATTGAACAGCACAACTCCAGATAATTCTCAGATTATAAAATCTGAGTCTTTTTATTCCAGAACTTCCAATCAATTTATAACCAAGGAGTGTAATCTATTGTCCGAAACTGTAAGTAAATTGCATTTACAGAATGTTAGGCTTGGGGCTCTTGATTATCTTTTTTCATCCCCCTAGGAATAGAGTAATTAGGACTTTCCTTGAGGTAGGGAAGATATGAGGGAAAGGAAAATGAGGGATGACAACTTTTTCAAAGTTTTGTAATTAATTTTTGTTGAATGAATGTGTCAGTGAAAGAACACAGCAGATTTCTTCTGGGCGTAGTCTAAGTCATCCCTGTGCCACCTTCTCATTCAGTGACTGAGCATTTCAACCATCATCCAAGGAATGGAGAACTAGGCCCCTGGCCTGATGGACTTACCTGAAATGGATATTTATAGTGACATGGGATGATAATGTCACTTTTCACAATCTCGACACATTTGATTCGGGAGAGTTCAATGGAACCCTTCAAAGTGCGCTTTTTCTGTGGGGAGGAAAAACACATTCTATTTGAGGAAGAAGGAAGACAATATTTTTGTCCAGGTGGCTTCTAGAAATCCATTACTAGATAAGATCCATCGTAAACCAACCCTGCAAATATCCAAAAGCTCCTTCTTGGCCCTTGGTGCCTTAGAAGGACACTCTGTAAGCAGACTCCTGTTAGAACATGTTATTTGAATCATCTTCTTGATGAAGTGACGGACCTCTGTTCATTGAACTGCTGGGTCTTATATCTCAGTGCATTTGTGACTAATAGCAGCATTTACAGAACTTTTGGCTAGAATGGGTAGTGCAGACTCAATATGTGCCAGTTTTTTCTGTTTCGTGCCTATCCATGGCCTTATTAGCATGACAAGTGAGCCCAGGTCTGACCTGCTTGATGACAAATACTTTTAGTGGTGCCTTTCTTTTCTACATCTGCTTTCTCTGTGTCCCTTGGTTATCCATGGTCCCACAATGGCACCCCTGTAGGATACTCCTGACTCTGCTCTATTACTATCTTATCCAGTTATACTGGCCTCAGATTTCTTCTTCTTGTAAGCTTACTGGATATATTCCTTGATAACTAATTCACATAATGGTCTTTGTGACTTGTAATGATGTTACATGTTACCGATTTCTAAAGGTCCTTGTCCTTGGATCCCAGGAGATGTTAGATTGGTAGACCAGCAGACTCCATGGAAGGCTAGTTAGGGGAAAGCTCCTGGAGAGCAGGAGCCCTTCACAGCTGCCTGGAATTAGGCTTCTGTTGAGAATAGAGTTTAGTTCAGTTATGGAACAAGTTGCAAACACTTTATTATGGCTTATCCTTAAGAAAGAGGTAGCACAAATGGTGATGAATTGGGCACAAGATTGAAAAGGGCTAGGGACAAAGTTAGGCTCTGTCTCCAACCATCTCTGTGACCCTGGGACATGCATCAAACTTTCTGAACTTCAGTTTCCACATCTGAGAAGTAAAGATAATTATGCCTACCCTTGAAGTAATGATTGCAGACTAAAATAGGAACAGATAAACCAATTACTTGGCTTATGATAGATGCTCTCAATAAAGGATATCCTCCCAGTGAAAGAGGCTAAAGAAATCCTAACTATGGCAAAAGAGTGGTGACATATGAGGGCACTTCCTAGGTATTTGGGGAGCTAGGACACCATCAGATTCTCCAGAAATGAGCTCAGACTTTATTACCACTTTTTGATACCCAGATTGGTGACTGGCCTTTGCTTTAGTAGCTGAGGCACAGAACTGAGATGAAAAAAGTTGAGGTGTGAGAAGTATCCCCTATCAAATACAGGGAAGTTTTATGGAATTTCTTTCTAAAAAGTTTTCTTTCTGGAAACTTTATTCTTGAAAGTACAAAATCTACCCATGTTCATTGTAACAAATAAAACAATATGGAGGCATGTGATAAAATTATTTCTAGTATCTTAACATTCTACCCTTCTCCACAACTCTGAGGTAGCCAAGGTTAACCATTTGGAATGTGTATGTCTTTCCCATACCTGTTTATGTAATATAAATAAACAAAAGTGACATCTCCTCCACATAATGGTTTTCAATGTGCTTTAGTAATCTCAGGATGTACTAAGAGATCAGTCTTCCCTTAAAAACCTCTGAAAACCTATGCCCTTTGGAGCCAAGCTATCTCCCCAAACTTCCCAAACTTTAGAGTCCTCCACAGCTAAATACATGTCCTGATCCTGCCCATAATTATAGTCTTCAGAATGGTTAATCTGTTTTCAAAAGCAGAGGAGCACAAGAGAGCTGCCTTTTCAACAACCATCTGCAGCTACAGGTGGTAAACAGGGAGTCTGAGCTTTGAGGTTATCTTGGTTTTTAACCTCTGTTGGGTTATTTCCTTAGTAGCGTACACAGCGAAACCCAACAGAAGGCTCATGGCAGTAACATGACAACTCTGTCTACAGACGTTTTGCTCCCTGGAACTTACCGAGTCCTGCATTCCTGAGGGCAGAGACCAAGACATCAGTCACGGTATCCCTCAGGCCTGTCACGGTGGCTGGTCCACAACAGGGGCACAGTTAGGTTGACATGAACAAAGGGCGCCGTGTTGGAACAAAGCTTAAATAGTCTCAATCAGACTTAAGGCTCATGCACTTAGCTATTCAGGAATATTTCTTGCCAGCTCTGAACCAGGGCTATTTTGAGTGCAGGAAGCAGAGAGACAAAAAGAGTAGACTTTCTCATGGCACTCTAGTCTAGTCAGGAAGGCAGACACTCTAAAGTGCTCTGTGGAGAATAGGAGAAGTTGATATGATCAGTTGGTAGTCACACAGGCCTTCCTGGAGAGAGGGCATTTGAAAAGAGGCCAGAAAGTCGAAAAAGGAGCCAGATGTCAGAAGATACAGGAGACTGAGCACAAAGCAGAATAAACAGCAAGAGTGAAAAGCCCTGGGGTAGAAACCTTCTGGATAAGTTTGAGTTGTTAATAGCCTGGGATCATCATAGTCAGGGCATCAAGCAGACAGAAATAGTAACTGGAGTGATAAATTGGGATCCAAATTCTATGTGAAGTTCTAAAGCAGTGTTAATTCACAGAAACAGTGAGAGCTACATAGGGAATTTAAAATTTTCCATTAGCCACACTAAAAATAGTAAAAAGGATAAATAATTTTAAGAACACAGTACTTTGTTTAACCCCATGTTTCTAAGTATCATCATTTCTACACATCATTGACATAAAAAATTGAGGCCATTACATTTAAAGACTAAGTCTTTGAAATCGTGTATTTCAGAAGACGTCTCAATTTGGATTCTCCACACAACAAATAATCAGTCACAACACATGACTGGAAGCTACCTTATTGGGCAGTGTGGCTTCAAGATTTCCAAGGAAGATTTCTCCAAACTCAGATGATCTCCTTTGACTTCTTAATGTTCATTGAGTTCCAACACAGATATTTAGAGACTGTCAAGTGAGCCTTCTATTGAAATGGATGTCATGCTCCATCATCAAAGCTCAGTCTCATCCCCAAAGGAATGATCAGGCGCCCCCCTCACAGTCTCTCCTACTTGGGCAGTCTCTCCAATTCCTGAGGCCCCCTCAGATCTGCTAAGTGGTAAACACCAGGGTAATCTGTGCCTTCCCTGAGCAGGGCACAGGGGACAGCCAGTCAGCAAGCTAAACACAACTTCATCTCTGGGAAATGGTAATGGCCTGTAATCATCCCAAACAACTGTGCTATTTCTGACAAATGCCAGCCTAAAACCTTCCAAGGAAACCACACAAAAGCCACCAGAGAAAGAGAGACACCAAGTAAAACAGGCACCCCTCCGGGTGAAAGGTCACAGAACTGCACTTGACCTTGTCTCTTTTCTTGGCCACGTTCAAAGCTGTCCTCCTATTCCAGAGTTTCACCCCAGACATCTGACCTGTATCAAACCCTATCCAAGAAGATGCTTGATGCCCACATAGTTGTACGAAGTTGAGCTGGTGCAAATGTCTTGATATCGCCTTTCTTTTTATATTAATATATGAAATGGAATTTTGGATTGTGAATTTCTTTCAAAGAAACGCAGGATAAAACAAAAGAGTTGGGGAGCATTTCCTATACTTCAGGCCCTCAAAGGGCATCTTATTTTGTCATGATCCTATGAAGTATTATTCCCCCATTTTTTAGGTAAGGACATTGAGGTTCAGAGGGGCCAAGTCTTTTTGTAAGTGAGCATACAAACTCAATTCTATGACTGCAGAACCTGAGTGCTTAATGACTGATTCATGGCTTTGTACCTGCCCTGATTTAATGAGGAGACTTTTATTCCCTGAACCTAATGCTGAACAATCAGTTATGTGTTGATTCCTCTAAGCCATGACCCAGTGGAGATTTGTTTCTGCCCTGTTTGGTTGTGCAGGGCTTCTGTTGGATTTCAAAGTGGGAGCACAGAACTCCCTCTTCGCTGGTGTAATATTGGCTCCTTAGCTGCTCAGCTAGTCCAGCAGATATATCAGTAAGAAGCTATTTATCTATTATCCATGAAAGGACATCTCCACCCTTCTGAAAACAGCAGAACTTCAACTTTCTCCTCTGATGAGGCTGAGTGGGACAGAAACAGAACTTTCACATCAGGCAGACCCTTTCTGACTTAAGCCCAGAGGAAGATTTGACAATCAAATTTCAGGCATCATCTGAGAAAGTGTTGTTCAAAAGGAACCACTATTTTTCAAAGGGGAGGGATGGTTTTAAGACTTTCTTGGATCACACTGTAAAAGAAGCCACATGCTACGTTTATCAGTTTGCTTGAAATGACCTTGGAGAAGGAAATAGCAATCCACTCCAGTATTCTTGCCTGGAGAATTCTATGGACAGAGGAGCCTGGCAGGCTAGAGTCCATGGGGTCACAAAGAGTTGAACATGACTGAGCGACTGACACACTTTGAAATGAGAAAGTCTTTCTGATGATGATGTTAACCAGGCACTTTGAATATTTCACTCATTGCTTCTTCTGGGGTGTGGTGCAGCCATTGCCCCTATCTGAAATGGCACAATGATGCAATTGAAATGGAAACTGATGTCATGTGAGGTGAAACTGTCCCCTCCCCCAACCAGAATGCAAGCTATCGGTTCTAAGATTGGCTTTAGGGGCTTTCCTGGATTCTAGTTTCATCTCTGCAAAGCACGCTGGAGGTAACCCATGCGTCCACTCCCAGTCTCCCAATGCAGCTTTTGGTCTTTTACAACAAAGGGAACCCTCATGTTGCAGGAAAGCAAGGAAGAGATTCAGAACTTGGAAAAGTCATGGTTTGAATCCCTGTAAGAACAAGTAATATTGGGCAAGTTGTCTCAGTTCTCTGGGCTTAGTTCTCTTAGATCTTCTTAATCATTTAGTTCTTGGAGAGTCATGGAGATGCTGACAGTTGCAACTCAGGTATATAACAACCTGAGCTACTTGGTACATGATAAAGATGGGATCTTTATCATCTCACTGGAAACAGCAGCACCTTCTAGAATACCAGTGTAATTTATAACTAGCTGCTGCTGGTTCTTCTCCTCTCCCAGCCTATTTTCCCTTGGACCTACCTCCTTACTCTCACTAACCTTCAAAGTTCTGGGAGGATCCGGAGCTAAGGTAGCAGATCTTGAGGCTTCTGGACTGACTTAAAGCCAGGAAACTATGATCCATCCCACACCTGCCCTCTTGTCTTTCCTTTTTTCCACAAGACCTTTTAGTCATGGCTTTCCTCAACTCGGCTTTTCACACTGTGGTTTATGATGAGGCTGGTTGTGCTGTGGGGAAAGTTCTCAAGCTTCCCTTAAAGTCTGCCATTTTGTTAGCAGTAGCATCCTGACTACCTGAAAATAAAAGGATTTTACCTACCCCCTCCCCTGTTTCCTTCCTCCTGTCAAAAACAGAAGAAAAAAAAAAGAAAGAAATAGGACTACACTCTCATACAGTTTCCAGATGCATTTTTGAGACCCTCTATTAAGATTATGAATGCATTTTCTAACAGTTCAGTTCAGTTCAATTGCTCAGTTGTGTCCGACTCTTTGCAACCCCATGAACCACAGCGCGCCAGGCCTCCCTGTCCATCACCAACTCCCGGAGTCCACCCAAACCCATGTTCACCGATCGAGTCAGTGATGCCATCCAGCCAGATTATCCTCTGTCTTCCCCTTCTCCTCCTGCCCCCAATCCTTTCAGCAATAGGGTCTTTTCCAATGAGTCAACTCTTCGCATGAGGTGGCCAAAGTATTGGAGTTTCAGCTTCAACATCAGTCCTTCCAATGAACACCCAGGACTGAGCTCCTTTAGGATAGACTGAAACTATTAAAAGCAGATGCTCCTGGGCGGGCTTCTGGGGTTTGAGAGTAGAAAGTAGAAATAGAGCCTTTCTTTTCACCTCTTGTACTTCTATACAGTTTCACTGTTTTACCATAAACATATATTTCTTTTATTGTATTTAAAAGAAGTTATCTAAAATAAATGAATACATTTGCCTTATAGGATCTATCCTAAGGAAACATTTATTCAAGATACATAAAGACACAGGAAAAAGGGTGTTCCTTGTGGCATTATTTATTACACTAAAAAGTCTAGAGAAACCTAAATATCTACCAATAGACAAATGGTCACATTAGTCATTGTTCATCTGTCTTGTGACCATTCTATAGCCATCAACAAAGAGTAAAGTTAGTCTATACAGAAGGGAAAAAATATATATTAAAATGTAAAAAGCAGGTTTAGAGCAATAGATGGAGCATCATCTCATTTTTAGGAAAAGAGATAATAAAATATATAATAATATGCCCAATAATCAAAGAAATAGTACAGGTAGGAATGCTGCTATCCTGGTTTGCCTTTGTGGATGACATCATGGCAGATTTTTACAGTGTAAGTTATATATTACTATACTTCAAGTTTTTGCAGTGAGCATATGAATTTATTAAGCAGGAAAAGTACTGTTTTAAAGCAGTCACAGATTTTACAAACACTACCCTGCAATACAGTTTTGTCAGATGACTATGGGAGAAGGAACAAGAGGTACACATCACATGATGGGTGTGAAAAATGATGAAGCTCTTCATGCTTATAAATTCATGCCCGCATTAATAGTCAGTGGCATCCAGGCCTCACCTGCCACAAGCTCGTCTGTATTCATAGAGGTTCAAGTTCATGACATTTCCTCTCATGTTCTTCTTTGAGTGATAGCCACTTTCTTCATAAATTAATAAGCAGCTCTGTGTGCTTTTATATGGTATATCTGTCTTTGATAATTCTAGAATTCTAGAATAATTCAAGAATGATTCTAAACCTCATTCTTCTTAGCAATGACAGCAGTGATCTTAGCCTTAAAAAACCAGGTTTGTTTAAATTTCCTGAAACAAGTGGGTAGAGAGAAAAGGACTTAATGTAGAAATTAAGAGCAAGAACTAAGTGGTACAGAGTGGATCCTGAAGTTGTCTTGCACATTTTGTCTCTCAGCACCTCTGGTCTTTGAATGCTCTTTCAAAGCCTTTCTTTCCAGAATAGGGTAGGTCAGCTTTTTAAAGAGCTTTAAAGAATATATTTCTGTATCTATTTCAGGCACTGGAGAGTTAGTAGCAAAAGTTTATAGATGGATAATAAAGTCATTAGATTTTAGGAAATCTAAAAAGGTGATGGTCAATTAACATTTGTTACTTGGTTGATGGAGGGAACAGCAGGTAAGACTAAATGTGCAGCAGAAAGTAATGTTTATGAACCCTATGACAAACTCTTAACAGAAATGATTTGAATAAGTTATCTAGAATGATTGGCAAGTGGATAACAATTTCTTGACAAGGAAAAGGAAAATGAAAACTAGTCTGCCCAAAGGTTTTAGGTAATAAAGAGCTCCTCCAAATTATTATGGAAGACACTAACAAATTATAGAAAGATGGATAAAAGGGATATAAATTACTCTTAAATATATGAAAAGATTCTCATTCACTATAGTAATGGAAGTGCAAATAAATTTTACTGAGATACCATTTTTAAGTCTATTAGACTTGCAAAGATCAAAACATATGATAATACTGTTGGTGAGGTTTTGAGAAAACAAGCATTTCACACATGACCCTGGAGAATGTTGACTGGCACAACTTCCTTGGAGATTAATTTGGTTATGTTCAGCAAAACAAGAGATGCAAATATCTTTTGACACAGCAATCCCATTTTTAGAAATGTTTTCTATAGACCAGGGCATCTCAATCTTGGCACTATTGTTTAATAACATTTTGGGCTGGATTATTCTTTGCTGTGAGTTTGTTCTGTGTCTTGTAGGATACTTAGCATCCCTAACTCTACTCACCAAAGCCAGTGGCACTTCCTTCCCCAGGTATGACAACGAAAACTTTCTCCAGACATTGCCAATTATGGGTAAAATCACCCCTGGTTAAGAACCCCTATGTAGACATACTTATACATGTAGAAAGTGAGATACCTATGAGATTATTCATTCCTCACTGTAATGACAAAAAAAAATGGAAATGTACTAAAAGTCTATCAAGATGATTTTTTTTATCTGTACAAAAAATATTATGCAACCAAAGGGAAAAAAAAAAGAACAAAGAAGCCCCTTGCATACAGTATAGATTGATCTTTAAGAAGTATTACTAATCAACCAAAACAAAAGCTAGGATGCATATGTAGAGCCCACCAGGTTCCTCTGTCTATGGAATTCTCCAGGCAAGAACACTGAATTGGGTAGCCATTCCTTTTTTCCAGAGAATCTTCCCAATCCAGGGATCAAACCTGGGTCTCCTGCATTCCAGGCAGATGCTTTACCATCTGAGCCACCAGGGAAGCCCAGGCAGAATATACTATCATTGTATAAGAAGTGTGTGTTGTGGGGAGAAAGTTTATTTGTATTTACATATGTATACATAAGTATCATTGTAGGACTTCCCTGGTGGCACAGTGGATAAGAATCCACCTCCCAGCATAAGGGACACGGGTTCGATCCTTGGTTCAGGAAGATTCCATATGCCGTGGAGCACCTAATCCCATGCACCACACTACTGGAGACCACATGCCGCCCTACTGGAGCCTGTGCTCCAGAGCCTGGACTCCCCCACAAAAAGCCACCTCAATGAGAAATCTGTGCACTGCATCTAGAGAGTAACTCCTGCTCGCCACAACTAGAGAAAGCCCCTACAAAGCAACAAAGACCCAGTGCAGCCCAAAATAAGTGAATTAAATTAAATTAAAAGTAAAGTATCATTGGAAGAACTGATAAGTTGATTCTGGTTATTTTCTGACAAGAAAGCAGTGCAGGATCAAGCTACTAGGAATCACTGATCCCAAGGGAAGTTGTTGCTTTTGATCTCATGGCCACTATTGTGACCTTGGGCAGATGGCTTCACTTCCCTGTGTTTTGATTGCTTCCTCTCTAAAACAGGACTTGGCTTTTATCTCCTTCAAAGAATTGTGAAGATAAACGAGAAAAATCCAGAGGAGTAAGTTCAGTTCTCTCCTTGTGGGTATTGTTGCAGGCTGCTGCTGTTGATGCTGCTGTTGTGTTGTTATTCATGCAGGTCTGCTAGGCTAACAGGAGCAGTCCTACTGGTCCCTGCTCAGGAACTCTGTTAAACAAGTTTTCTTTAAGCTGGAAACTCACCAGTGAGTCCTTGTCCCAACTCTCCTTTCTCAGCCACCATAGCTTCTATTACACGACTTCTCAGACCCAAACAAGTCTACATCTGAGAATACTCATTGTAGAATTCTTAATCCAATTTTAATATTTGTCCCAGATGTCTGACCTAAGAAAAGATACTTAGCTTCTTCAAGCCTTTGTTTCCTCTTCATTACAATGGGGATAAAAATTTGACCTACTGCATATGGTTATTGTGAATATTTCTGATATGATACATTTAAAACACTTAATTTGGTGCCCTGGCACTCAGCAAGGACTCATTAGATACTGGCTCATATTGTTCTGAACTTTACGTTGGTTGCATTTGAAATGATGGCCTTCTTTTTTAGGATACATTCTTGGGTTCATGCTTGAATTTTGATAACATGCCTTTTCATCAGTCCTACAGTTATTAATCATCTCTTAGACGTATCGCTTCCTGGAAAGATTTCCATATTTAATTAATCTCCATGTCTATTTGTGAGTTCCTAATATCACTGGCAGTGAGATACAATCACATAGTTTCCACTTCTTTTGAGCTGGAAGTGTCTTTCGAAATCATTCAGTCTAACTTTTTATGTTAGAGCTGAGGCTTCAAGGTGAAATGACTTTCTCAACTAGCTTTTATCTTTTCATTTATACTCTTCAATTTGCAGCCTTGGGAGACTGAAATCATAGAACTGGAAGCACCTAGGTGATATTTGCTGGTCAAGGGTAAGGCCAAGAGGGTAGGGACAGCCTACCTTGTTCTTGCTGCAACTAGAATACTTCCTCTTCTGCTTCATGTACATGGGTGGGAATAGCACATATAGTTCTGTACTAAAAGGGGGCCTCCATGCTTAGAAAAGTTTTATAACTTTGATCTAGTCCAATCCCTTGGCACTATGGGTAAGATAACCAAATCCCAGAGAGGAGCAGCACTTGAACAAAGTAACCAGGTTAATAAGAACCAGGTCCCCATTAATCTGTTGTGTTGTCACTTTCTCATTTCATTCCACTTTTCTAGAATTCCAGAGTTATGGTCTGCTTGAGAGTTTCAGTTCCTGAGGCCCTATCTAAAATTAGAGTTGACCTCTATAGAGCAGTCAAGACTGACTTATGTGATATGCCCCTGTATTTCATTTGCTTCTTGATAAAGACACTTGATAATCTAACCCAAAGAGCTCATTCGTGTAAACCTTTCAGATGCCCTAAGATCATCATCTAGGGAAACTAATATCTTGCAGAGTAGGAGGTTTTGGCTACTCCTTCATTCCTACTATGTAGGGAGTGGGTTCATCTACATATACATAGACTTACTTTAAATCAAATAAACTTACCCATGCATAGAATATTGTATTTCCCCCTCTTTCTCACTATAACATTCAAAACCTATAAAAATAGTGTATTTGAAGATCACCACAACAGTGGGATGCTTTTGTTTTTATTAGTTTCTTCTTAGAAACATAATCTTCTCCATTGGTACTGGTAACTATTGGTGGCTCAAAGCATTGCTTCAGTCTCTTTGGAAGATTATGTAACAATGAATGATAGAGATCAGAAAATGCTATCCTGTGATGCATCCCACATAACTCTATCGTAAGGAAGCATTTTAAAAAGCAGACTGTTCTATATTAGGTATACTATTATTTTCTAAGCATTTTCACTGCATCTGAAAACAACCTGAAAGTCACATAGCAGATGATAGATAAGTTTGTCAATGTGTTCAGTACAGAAAATAGATAAGTATATCTCTGACATGAACAACTTGATTGTTTTAAAAAACATATGTTTGAGAAAAATTATTACTTTGGAGTCCACAAATGGAAATGTATCTAAAAAGAATAATAGAAAAAGAAAAAAATGGAAGAATAAATATTTTCACATATTATAACTATATGAAATTTATATCTGCATGAGAATAAAGATCATCCTCACAGAGACAATAAATTTATGTCTTTAGACAAAAGAGTTTTGGAGAATGATTGGGTATAGTTGTTTCATCAATTTTTTTTTTAACAGTATGGAGATGTGAAGGTTTGCTGCTCTGTCTCAGGAGATTAACTGAAGTGGATTTAACCTGATTCTAACTTGTTTTCAGCCTTTTCTGTTAAATACCACCCAAGCCCAGTGCTAGTCTGAGGTTCTCAGTGTTGGTACATCAGGCACTTTTCCACCAAAATATGGTGTAAGATGATGCTAGACCAAGTATCCCTGGAAAAAGGATGCTGTAAGATATAAGAAAGGGGCTCTTGAACTCTATGTGTTTAACAGGCCAGGTCTTTTCCTACCATGAGACTTCACACTGCCTGGAATGCTCTTCTCGATTTCTTCACCTGGCTGCCTCTTTCTCATTCTTCAAGCTTCAGCCTCAGAAGTTTCTTCTTTGACCACCCTTCCCACTTGGTCCCAGCAACCACTTAATCTTTCCATAGAATCTAAAACAGTCTATATCCGCTCTCTATATTTATATACTTGCTTGTTGTCTGTTTCCTCCACTAGAGTATAAGCATGAGGTCAGCATCTTGTCTCTTTTACTTACCACTGTATTCCTAGTCTCTAGCAAGGCACCCAGCACATAGCAGGTACACAGGAAATGTTTGCTGAACAAATGAATAAATCTGCGTATATCAAAATATAAACATTACCTTGATCCAGTGTTAAGTTAATAATAATAATAAAACTTTGGCCAAATATATGTCATTTTGGAGAGGAAAGTCTCAGAATATTTTGTAATAAGCAGGTATAATTTCTGTGACTTTTAAATATAAAAAAAGGAAACTATATTGAGAAGTCTACTTACAAATGACTTTAGGTTAATGGGAATTATATGGCAAAATAAGAGTTTGGATCAGATTCTAATTTTATTAAAATACCAACAACTTTATTGAGTTTCAAAGAGCTGAATTTTATATGTATGGGAAACCATGTCAAAGCTTCTGTTTCTTCCTCTGGATCACTTGAAGTGAGACCCACAAATATTTTAAGATGAACTCAAACTAATCTCTGGATGAAAATTAGGTTCTGGAAGATCTACTTTTTTCAGTAGGCCTAAAACTCATTGATGAGTAGAAGAATTTATTGCCAGCTGAAGATTACTATTTTATTTGACCCTTAAAATTTGAGGAAAGCTTTAAAATGGTTTTCTGTAGGGTCCACTTCTGAGTTTGAGATAAAGACATCACATCATTACACAGATCTCACGGTTCAAGAAACTGACCTCTTGGGCTTTCCAGCTAAACACTTCTTCTAGACTGAGTCAGGAACAAAGCCCTCACATGTACAGTCTTGCCCTGTGCTCTATTTTTACTGCAGAAACTGATTAATGGATGCACCAGTCTCTGAGCAGTCAGAATTGAATCTTATTTTAACCTGTGAGTATCTGCCTCTAAAACAAGAATTCTCTATCCAATAGCTATCTCCATAAGACATCAACATCCCATCACACAAAAAAATCACTTCTCAAAGAAACTCTGTTAATGCAGAGATCAAAACCACACATCCTTCACTTTGAGTGGCCTGAATTGCAAAGTACTTTGATTTGGATTAACTTTTCTTTGCCTGACTTGGCCAGGCCCACATTTCTAGCTCCAAGATGCTCTTCTGAAATCAGTGTGGGTTATGTGACCTTCATTCATTCCCTGGATATTTGTTGACCACCTACTATGTGCTCAGCACTTTACTAGATGCTGATGATACAGGGATGAGTGAGGCAGTAGGTCGTGAAAGTGACCTTCCAGTGGATGTAGAGACAGAAAATAAACAGGGCAGCACATCAATAAACCCAGTCAAAAGTACAGATACTGAGGCACTGAAATATCCATGGATTGTAAAGGAAAAGAAAAAAAGAAAATTCTGGGAAAATATTTGAAGAGATGTTAAATAATAAAGAACCAATTCTACAAAGATCTTGAGTGTTCCAAATAGTGAGAGTAGCTAGTGCAATGACCCTGCCCTTGGCAGGACCTAAAAGTGAGCGCCCCCTTGAGTGTATCTCACCCTAGTCCTGCCTCAGTACAAAGGCCCTATCAGGAGGCAAGGCTTGGGGTGCTCAAGGTGTAGAAAGATGGCAGATATGCTAGAAGCATGATGGATGAAGGGACCAGAAGAAATGAATCTGAGGGGTGGTAGGGGCCATGGATGAAGAGTCTTGTAGGCCATGGTTGAGAATTAATTTAAATAGTCTAAACAGTCACAGCAGGATTTAAAGCAGGGCACAGTATCTGATTTCTCATTTTAAAAGTCTATTCTAGGTGTGTGGATAGTGGATTGTACGGAGTCTTTAGTGTCAGTGGGAGCCAAGCCAGATGGCAACTCAGTCAGATAGGGATGAGATGAAGAGAGTCCATGAGTGGTCAACGTCTCAAGCATAAATCCTGGGGTAGCTCTGAGAATATTATCTATAAAGGGTTTAACTGTAAAAGGGAAGGATGGAAGGGTAAGAGTGACTGGCCCACCTGTTGGTTTTTACTTGTGTCTCTGACCCAAATCTTAAAACTCCAACCTCCTGAATCCTCCTCTTCATTTTTCAAGGCTAGGCCATGAACTGCTACCTCCAGGGAGTTCTGTTTATTTACCCCTGCACCCAGGAATTGCCTGTTTGAAAGCTCATATCGCTAGTTTTGTTCTCAACTCTTTTGGTGCTGAGCCTTGTTCTGTTAAGGGACCATGTGTATAACTTTAACCTCTGCAACGGTATCTGGACCTCATACCCTTTCTTCCTCCTTTGTTCCCACCTTCCTTTCTTTCTTTCACAAATTTTGAATGAGTGAATAATATGTACCAGGCACTGGTAGACACTGGTGATGCCATCTTGAGCAAATTGGGCACCAGCCCTTGGAAAGCTTAGAGTCTAATGGAGGGTAGGGTAGGGAAATGACATTAGCACAATAATCACATTAATAAATAGATAATTATAAGTTTGGCATGCATGCTGAAAGAAAGGTGTTTGCTGTTGTGACAGAGAATAAGAAGAGATGACCTAGGCTGGGGAAATGAAGGGAGGCTTCTCCAAGCAAATGGCATTGAAAATGGAGGTCTTAAAGTTGAAGGAAATTTCACATGGTTGGCACTCAGTGAGAGAGCATCAAAGGAGCATGAACTGGGATGGAGGAGACAGTGTGATAGATTCTGGTGTCCACTCTCAGGGTAAAGGGAGAACCACTGAAGGGACATGCCAGCTTCTGATGAGGGTCATCAGGACATGATCACAGTCCACAGCCACCACGTGAAAAGTTCACCTTGGCTTCCTTGTGGGGAATGGAGTGGTGACGGGGAGGGTATAATGGGTGCAGGGATAGGGAATAGGGCTGCAGGGAGAAGGTATAGTGGGTGCATGGAGACCATTAGGAGGTGGCAACAATCCCAGGTGAGAGATGCTGGCAGCTTCCATAAAGAAGGTGACTCTAAGAAATGGAAGGAAATGAACAGATCCTAGAGGAACTTTCAGCACCAAAGTTTGGGCACATGGTAGAAGCTCCCAGAAGTGGAACAAGACAAAGATTTGTCCCGGACTGTATGTAAAAATGACAGAGCTCATCACATATTTCATTAGAGAAGACCTGTGTGATGTGGTTGCTGATTTTCAAGACTGCCCTTTATATGGAGGACTCTAGAGCAAGAAGGCATTACATACTTTGTAATAACCCAGTGGATACTCCAACTGCCTAAGAGCAACAACTGTTCATAGTGATAAGAACTGTTCATCAAGGAGGCTGTGTTGCCTCTGGAGACATAAGGGATTTATTTAAATTCTCTTTGCCTCAGTTATATGCTCTGTTAATTGGGATAATGGTAGTTCCTCACTTACAAGGTAGGTATAAGGATTAGGTGAAATAATTAATTTAGCATAGTGACTGACAATAGTAAATAGTAAATATTAGTTGCTGTTATTATTAAAATAATGATGACATTCATCTCATTTAAAAAAATTGAGGAGTGATCATTTTATAACAGGTAAATAGCCTTAAGGAGAGTCACACAGCAAGCATTAAGCAACCTTTGCAAAGCCACACAGCTCTTAAGTGGTAAAGCTGCTCTTTGGCCCAAATCTGACACCAGAAGCTGTGTTTTTGACCATTGTGCAATACTGCCAGAAGCAAGGAAAGTGGGCACTCTCCTCACCTGCTATCTTTAATTTAGGAAGGATGCATGTTACAAAGGTGTTTCTGCCACTAGATCAGTAGGCTAAAGGAAAGTATCCTTGAAGAGTAGTCAGCCTATCCACACACTGATCAGAATGGTGATTTTGACTATTTTTTCTGTCTTATGTAAATGGTAATGGGTCCTGTGCCACGACGACCACGGCAAACTTGATTCCTAAGGTGCAACGAATCATTAAAAAGGGAAACCTTTCCTTTTCTCCCGAGGGCCTTTCAGGATATCAGCATGGTCCTATTAGTACCAAGCTTACAGCATACTTTTCTCATGAAATACTCAACACTGGTTGAAGTAGTAGTGCTGGGGTCATTACTTTATAAATAGGAAACAGAGACTTAAAGAGGTTAAATGTGTTGCCTGAGATCCCACATCTAAAAAGTGAAAGAAGCACCATTTGCACCCACTACTAGCTGACTATTCTAGCCTCACCATTCTGTGACACTTGTCTCCTATCTGTGTTACCCCTCCCATCCTGTGCTTACTCAGAGTGCCTGAAGCCCACTGTTTCTCTCTTTTACGCCTAAAAAGGATCTGATATCAGTCCTGTGCAACTAAGCACAACGTTCAGGTAGCTACCTCCCAGGAGTTTATTTCTATTTTAGCCTGCCTGTGATGTGCTGGAGCCTGCCTGTGTTGGCCCATGACAGCCGATGGCTAAATTTTCAGGAATTCTGTCAGCTAGTAGACTTTACATTAGTAGTTTGAAATTGATCTTGATGGGAGTATTTATATTACAGAAATTGGCAAACACTACAAACAAAGTCTCTCCCATATTCTCTACTGCCACTGCCAGTACCATGATTGTTTGGCATTTAGCAGATGGGCCCTCATTTTTCCTTGTCCTCTGTTAAAAAGTGTCCAACAACAGGGACCACTTTGCTAAGATATTGGCAGGCACAGAGGAGTGTCTGAAATCACGGCTGCCAGCAAGCCACCACCTGCCAAATCTCTGCTTCTTTTTGGCCCACTACTCTAGCATGACGAAGGGGCTTCCTGGCCCCACTGAAAACACTTGCACATCTCAATATGGCAAACAGGCATATGATAAAAGATCTAAATCCATGTTAAAACAAAATGCTCAATCAGGATGTAGTATAATGACAATGGGCATGGCAATTTGAAGTTAGGAAAAAATATGCATATTTTGCAGAACGATAGTATTTGTTCCTGAATATGTGGAAGAATTGTTTTCATATATCATAAATCCACAGAATTTTAGAGCTGCAATGAACAGAGTTTTATAAATAAAAGAAAAAGAAGCTGAGACCTAGAGAGAGGAAATGTTGACCCAACATCATACGTCTCATGATGCACGTATATCTCGCCCCAGATACATGTGTTTAAACATGGAAGAGAGGGAACCCAGGACCCTGATGTTAGCCTGACTTTGAAGAATCCTTAATACTTCCCTTCATTTGAAATTATTGTGTTATGCCACCCTGCATTCTCCTTTACAGATATAATGATGATACAAATAGTAGCTAAATTTTATTAGTGTTTACTAAGTGACAGGACTTATGCTCATTTCTTTATATATTAAGTTGAACTATATGAAATTGCCAATGTATGACCTTTTTTTGGATCTACCAAAATGGTAACTTTGAGATAGGTCTATTTAAATACATCCTCTCTTAATTTTCACCATTTCCCCCCCATGAAGTGAATACTATTATCACACCCACTTTACAAATGGCAAAACTGAGTTTTTACTTCAAAAAATAAATTAAAAAAAATGCTTAAAACCTTTTATTCCCACAGGTGTAATACTATTCTTGTTTATGGGCAATGAACAATGCACTCCTGTGTGCAAATTGATGGCTCTAAGCAATGGAATGTCACATAGAGAATAAATAATAATAACTAATATATCTTGTCTTTTTCAGTAACTTTGAAAATTTTTGTAATCAGTAAATTCCTATAATATTTAAAGAAATGCTTTGTAAAATGTTATTTATGAATGTAAAGCATAGGGACTATAAAATAAGAAATTTGATGTTTGTGAAACATATATCTGCTGTACCCCACATGGAAATTTTAGAAACTATAGCTCAAGGCTCCCCAGGATGAATTAATTGTCCTAGAATTTTCATAATTGTCAAATGAAGAAACTGAGTTATTTTTACAACCTTGTCTACATGCAAATTATAACCAACAAAATTCTGAATCAATATTATTTTTTGTATGACTATCTGCAAATACCATTGTACAGAGCTCACAACCAACAGTTCACAAGCAATAATTATGTTCAGAAACAATCAGTACTAACTACATGAGATGATACTATGTTGAATGTTGAATTGGGGAAAAAAATGGGTGAAAACTACAAAATGGACTTTGAAAAAATATTTAAATGTAAATGAAAACTCTTTAAACATGAAACAAGAGCTTTTAATGTCCCATTCATTTTTCAGTGGGAAAAAAAATTGACTAAGGTCATATGATTAATGAGCTCTAAATGATGAATCCTCCAAGTTCAAAACTTGGCTGTTGGCCCTCCGTTAATTTATTCAAAGAATACCTATTGAATACCTACTAAAGGGGCCTTGCACATAAGTAATTCCATATTCTTCCTGGCTGGTGGATTATTATCAGTAAGAACCTACATAAGACAAGTGTGTCTTTTCACCTCTAAAACACAGGCAGTATTGTTTCACCAGCAGCTTAGAAGTTCAGGTATTTGTAGGCTCCATACCTGGCCTGGCCTCTTTCAAGACCCCATATCATCGAACACTTCAAATCCCGGCTCTCAAAAGACCCAAACTCATGCCCACACCGACTAAGTTCGGTCCTTCCAAGAATCAGAGTGCTTTTGTCTCTAAGTGCCCATCAAGCACCTAATGTTGTTTTTTGCTACCTCCCTGATGACAGAAAAATAATACAGTGATATAGTAAGAAGGCAAACATGCTTCGAAAAGTTGCTGAGATGGGCTGTACAAGTGCTACTTCATCGAAACAAAGGATTTTAAAGAAGAAAGGAATGTTGTAGGTGGTGTTTCCAGTCCTTTCATTATATCAAGAAAGAACTTGGCACAGAGACATTTGCTGAGGCTAACTCACCTAGAGGAAAGTGGAGTTTGGTCCCCTGACCCCTCTTCCAGTGCTTTTTGTACCAAACTGCATTGTTAGGATTATTTGTGTTGCTCTTATTATTACTGATGTTATGGTGTATAAGGATATCTTTAGACACATAAGACTGACTTAGCTAAGCAGCTCTAATCTTCTGGTAAGAACTACTGGTCTGTACTGCATTATATTTGTGTGTCATAACCTTAGTCTCCTAGGAAGTTCTCCAAGGGATGAAGAGGTTTACCACTGGGCTTTGTAAATTTTAGACAATTAAATGCCCAGAGACTATTATTCCAAATGCCAGGTGAGTGATGACATTGAGACAAATAAAATTGAATCCATAAAAATGTTGGACAGGACCCATCACTTAACCATTTCATTTGCCAAATAAATAAAATTTAAAAGTTGAACATAGCCTTATAGAGGAAAGACAAGCTAATGAGCAATAAACTTACTTGTTTCCTGAAATCACCTAATACAATTACCCTTTCTCTACTACTCTCCATGTTCTCTACCAATTACTCTTACTATACTTTTTAAGTTGTTATAACAAGCCCATCTGTGTTTTCTGTGTTCTTATTTTATTCTGTGTATATCTTCATGATTCAGCCCAATCTAACTATAAAATGCTATTTTAAAAATAGACAAAACAGAGTGATCACATACCCCATGACGGTCCTCAAAGTATGCCAGGCTAGTTTTGGTTAGAACAAAGAATCGGACTTTAAAGTTTGAAGGAGAAGTTCTTCGCTTTTGTTGGGATTTCTTGATGAGCTGCTCTTCCAGGAGGATAAAGTTGTTCATGATCCAATTCTTGAAAAGTGATGCACCTTGCGCATCACCCCTCAGCACAACCAGAGGAAACAGCTTCAGGGCAAGGAATGCGATGGGGAGGCAGTTGATCTTCAGAGAGCTGTTCAAAGGCAGCTTGCCTCCAATATTATCTCTCTATCAACATTCAGTCAACATCGCGGAGCTTCTCTTCTGATGTCAGAGCCCATAACCACATCCTTTCGAAATTCACAAAATTATGAGGCATATGTAAAAATTATGCATACTCTTTGCTGTATGGTTTAGAAATATTTGAAAAACCTTAGACTCAAAATGATATGACTGATTAGAGTTCGATCTTTATAGTTCCTGGTTTAGCCCATCTAACAGTTAAGCCCTACAGCACAAGGGGTAGGAACATGTGCTTTGGAGTCGAGGGACATGGGTTGTATATCAGTTTTCTGTTGGCTTTTAAATTACAAGTTTAGTGCTTCATGAAGTTATTGTTCTGTGGTTCAGAAATGCAAAATGGGTCTCATTGGGCTAAACTCAAGATGTCAGCAGGGATCTGTCTGAAAGATCTCAGGTAGAGATCCTCAGGGATCTTCTGTCTGGAAGATCTCAGGTAGAATCTGTTTCCTTGCCCTTCCCAGCTTTAGAGCCACCCTCACGCCTTTACCCTCGGCCCTCTTCCTCCATCTTCAAAGCCTACAACAGTCAATTGCTCTAATCTCATACAACTGTAACCTCTTCTTCTGCCTTCCTCTTCCATATTTAAGGATCCTTAAGATTACATTGGGTTTGTGTGGATAATCTAAAATAACCTCCCAATTTTAAGATCTGTTCATTAGTAACCTTAATCCCACATTGCACCATAAGTCCCCCTTTGCCATGTGAGCTAACATAGGCACGGGTTCTAGGGATATCTTCACCTATCAGAGGTTGGCTTCTGGCTCCACCAGCTTACTAACTGTGAGACTACAGGCAAATTACTTGAGGGTTCTGAGCCTCAATTTTCTCACCTGTGAAGGAGAGCAATGGTGCTCCTACATGTGGGGCTGCTCCCTGGCTTCCTTGCCAGTCTCATCTCGTACCTTGCTCTCATATTTTCACTTCAGCCCTCATTCATGCTTCTCAGGCTGCTTTGAATATCTGCTCCTATTGCTTGAAAATATTTCCTTTCCCCTGCTTTATCTGCTTTAAGTTATACTACTAGTTTTAGCCTACATGTCACTTCCTCAGGGAAGCCTTCCTGGCTTTACTAAGTCATTTCCACCAATTATATGTGGAAGACACCTTATGACATATCCTTCATGACAGTTATCATTGTACTTTTTGGAGGGTGATTTTTGGATTAGTGTTTGTCTCCCCTACTAGTCTCAGGTCAGTTCAGTTCAGTCGCTCAGTCGTGTCCAACTCTGCGACCCCATGGACTGAAGCACACCAGGCCTCCCTGTCCATCACCAGCTTCTGGAGTTTACCCAAACTCATGTCCATTGAGTTGGTGATGCCATCCAACCATCTCATCCTTCATTATCGTCTTCTCCTCCTGCCTTCAGTCTTTGCCAGCATGAGGGTCTTTTCCAATGAGTCAAGTCTTCATATCAGGTGGCCAAAGTATTGGAGTTTCAGCTTTAACATCAGTCTAGAAGGTCCCTGATGGTAAGGACGGTATGTGGTTTTGCTCACCATTATATATTTAGCAACTGTCATGGTGCCTGGCACATTAAAAGGAGTTTAGAAAAATATTGAATGAGTAATAAGCAAACTGGGTTGGACAATTATGAGAGACAATGGGCATAAAACACTTAAGAGAAATATTAAAGTTTATTAATTTGTTAAATTTAAATGAAAGCTTATAGTGGTTTATCTATGCCACAGTGAAATGATTGCTTTTCCATTGCAAAACTTAGTAGAGATGCTGAAAATAAGTAAATCTCTCAGAATGTCATACTAAACAAAGCATACACAGGCTCTGGAGACAGACAGAATTATGCTGGAATCCCAGCTCTTTCACTTACTAAACTGTGTCTCTTTGAGAAATTGACTTATCCTCACTGATCTTTAGTCTCTTTACGACAGTCCCTTTGAGAACCGAATCCCATAAACTTTGTAAGTGGTGGGTGCCAGTCATGTATCTGGCCTTAGAATTAGGATATAAGGTATCACGAGTGAGTCCTACTTCTAGCAAGTCGTAAATAACCAAGAAACCTCAGTGCAAGCAGAGATGGAATATACCAGACAAATAATAATGAATAATGAAACAGAACAACCATTATTGCTATAGAGGAGTGCAATAATCTAAGAATTATTTTCCATGTAGATTACCACACTACAGCTTAATTTTGTCTCATATACTGGATTTGTTTTGTTTAGTTGCTTGGTTGTGTCCAACTCTTTGAGAACCTGTGAACTACCCCAGCATAATCAAGATAAGAATTTGGGAAAGGAGATATTTTAAATGATTTACACGCCTTTGTTCTGAAGTTTTAAGACATATATGTGGAAATACATTGCCCTGAAGAGGTAGTATTTTTTTCTCTCCTGAATATGGGCTTCACACAAGGATTGCTATTTTCTCCAAGTATCTATTCTCCCTCCCTTTCCAGTTAACTGACTCTCTGAAGATAATCTGGGCATCTAGTCAATCACAATAAAGATTACATTTTTCAGTCATGTTAACTGTTTCATAGCTAACTGAATAGAGCAGAAGTTATGAGCACAACTTCAAGGAAATGTCCTTAATGGCAATCATCATACCCTTTTCATTCTCTTTTTCTTCCTTCTGAAATGTTGTTGACGAAATCACAAAAAAGAGGCCAGGAATCTTGGCCTCCAGAAGAGAAGGATTCAATCCGGGGCCAGAGATGAGGCTTGATCGCTCAGAGCTTTTGTGTAATAAAGTTTTATTAAAGTATAAAGGAGATACAGAAAGCTTCTGACATGGGCATCAGAAGGGGGTAGAAAGGGTACCCCCCTGCTAGTGTTTGGCTGGATGTTATATAGTCACTAGCAGTTTGCAAAGAAAGAGAGGAGGAGTGTCTCAAACCTCAGAATGGCACCAGGCCCCTCATATATAAGATGTACTTTGGGATAATCTTGGCACCAGATGAGTTATCCCGGGCCATAAAACGATTGACTTGAATTTTGTAGAAGGGCAGTTTATCATATAGATAGTTTCATTTACACAGATTAGGGGAACAATGTCTGAGTATAACATGCTGGTTTGTCAAGTAGGTTCTAAGCCATTTGGTGGAGCCGGACTCAAAGACAGAGTTTGAGATAAATGCATAGTACATTAACACAGCTTAAGACAAACATTTCCATAAGCAGAATGCATTGGTTAACTCAAGGTTTGAGAATACTTAATTTCAGGTGAGACCAGGTGTCGTTATGGCAACACAGTATTTTAAGAGAAACCTCTTTTAAATTTGTATAGAGAAGGGAAAAAATACCGCTAGTTTGTTTCCTCCTGCCTCTTAAGAGAGAGATAAAAATGTCTGACACTTGCAGCCTATTTCCTCTGCTTGGGGACCCCTGGCCTTCCTGCCTGCTACCCTCTCACTCCCCCTAACTAGAATGTGAATGCAACGGGTGGAGCTGTAGCAGCTATTTTAAACCATGAAGTAGACATTGCATGTCGAGGTAGTTTTGTTGTTGTTATTGTTTGGTAGCTAAGTGGTGTCTGACTCTTTGCAACCCATGGACTGTAGCCCACCAGGCTCCTTTGTCCATGGGGTTTTCCAGGCAAGAATACTGGAGTGGGTTGCCATTCCCTTCTCCAGGTGATCTTCCTGACCCAGAGATCAAACCTGAGTCTCTTGCATTGGCAGGTGAATTCTTAATTGCTGAGCCACCAGGAGGTCGATGGAATGTAAAATAGAAAGATTCTGGGTTCCTGATGATCTTGGGTCCTCCTTGCAGCATGGGAGCAATTTTTCTTAAAAAAAAAAATATTCTTTTCTAAGCCTTCGTCAGTTTGAGGTTCCGTCACAAACAGCAAACCTAATTTTAACGAATACAGTGCAAATTCCAAACTAGACTGAAAAGTCCTTTGAGAAGGGGAGATTTATACCTAGTTTGTTCAGGCTGAAAGATTTACAGACTTCACAAAGTATTGCCATGTGGGAAAGCAAGATGTCATCAGTAGCTGTTGTAATAGTAGTTTTTCCTTTGCCTAGGCTCCATGGAGTGCAATGATAGGTAATTTTATCCTCTCTCCCATAGCACCTTCAATGGCGCTTTCTGGGATTGGTCTTTGACTTCACCTAAACATAACCTTAAGAAGCTCAGTATTTCCCCCATCACTCTCAGGAAAACATACCTAAAACAATCCTTTTGTTTGGTTTGAAAAGTCCAGTTTGCAGGACCCGAATTCAAGAAACTCCTACTTGCCAAAGACGGAACAATTTGGGGATCAAATTCATCCTTTATGATGAATTGAAGAACAGTCAAAACGTCCAAATCATGAGTTCATAAAATACTTGAAAAAACTTTCAACCTATCAGTCACTTTTGGAGGGTGCTGAAGAGCAAATTTATTATCCTGTAAACTGGAAAACAAAGGGAAAAAATAAAATGTATTTCCTGTTCCTCTTGAAGAACTGTATCTCAGTTTAGTAATCAAATATTTAATAAGGAAAAGTTCTTCTTTACAGAAGAATTACAATGAATAAATTAAACAGTGATAGACTATTATAATTTTGCAATCCTAATGAAAAAATGCACCTATGTATTGATCATCAATGGCTGCTAAAATCACATGAAAAGTCAATAGACTGATAACATTATAACACACTGATCAATCTTAACAGCAGAAAAAGAGTCAACTAGACATTATGTATTTCCTTTTGTGATGCAATAGGAAGTATACAAAACCACCTACACAGAAGTCTTTCTTAAAAAAAAATCAAACATTAATCTCATCAAACCTCTAGATCTAAATTCAAGTTTGCAGGAAATACAGAGATAAAGCAGCATGAAAAAAGCATAGAGCTGCAGTTGGACCAGTTCAGAATACAGACGCTCTGTATCTGAGGTTTTGCATTTGTAGATTCAACCAACTGTGGGCCAGAAAAATTCCAGAAAGTTCCAAGAAGCAAATTTGAACTTACTGTATACCAGCAGCTATTTACATAGCATTTACAGCATATTTACAACTATATAGCATTTATATTATATTAGGTATCGTAAGAAATCTAGAGATGATTTAAAGTATACAGGAGAATATGTGTAGATTATATATAAATACTATGCCATTTTATTTAGGGACTTGAGCACCCTTGGATTTTTTGTATTTGAGGGGTCCTGGAACTTATCCATCTTGGGACCACTGTACCCAAATGATTAAAGGTGAATGACCCCATGTCTGTAACAAGTAAGTTAGAAGAAGAACCCAAAGATTAAAAGAGACTTTAAGAGCCATATCAAGCATGTGTTGGTTTTGTTTGGATTTAGATTCAAACAAATCAATTGTATAAAGACATTATGAGACAACTGGGAAATCAGAATATTGATTGCATACTTGATAACTAATTATTTTTAATTTTAACATGTGATAATGGCATGATTGCAATCATAAAAGTTTTATTTTGCACAGAAGCATACTGAAATAATTATTGATAAGATAAGATTTGCTTTGTTATAATCCAGTGGAGGGGGAGAAATAGGTAGGGCAAGAGATGACAAATATTTGGCTGAGCTGACAATTGAAGCTGGGGGATGAGTAGGTTGGTGGTGTTTTATTCTCCTAACATTGCTATATATATATTGAATTTTTTCATAATAAAAAGTTAAGAAAAAGGCCTTTTCAGTTCAGTCTAATAACCCAAATTCCAAATATATATTCCATTTAATGCTTTTCTTCAAGTGAAGCAGAAGTCTGGTACAGGGTTTGAAGCATGTTGCCTTTTGTGCTACATCTAACTCCTCCCCCTTCCTTGTACACTAGACTTGCTTCTGACTCTCCCCTTCAGGCTCAGGCTCGGGGGCAAGAAGGGAAACAGGCACCGAGTTCAACAAGGTCACAGGTGTAATCTGGGGTTTGATGCCCTCTGAATGTGGTGGATACACAGTTGTTGCTTTTTCTTTTGTGTGAAGGTTTGTCATGTTTGTTGTTATTATTTTCAGAGGGCTCTGACAATAGTTCTCTTGGTGTTGGAGATGCCTCTCTGACTCCCAACCTTCAGCTCACAGACTTCTGCTGGTCCACCTTCGTTATGCCTCCTACTGCTCCCAACTCTGTTGGGATCCCCTTGCTCATTTGGTTGTCCTGTTGGGTAGGTGTTCCTTGCAAATGAACTACATGCCACTTATTCCCTCTATGGCTCTAGTGGAAGACTCAGGTATCCACCAGTGGATGGCCCATTTGCCCCAAGTGCAGTTTCTTCTCCCTGTGACACCCAACAAGCAGCTCTTCTACAGGCTTTCACCATTACCTTTCTCCAGATGGAATTTAGACAACAGTCTTCACAAACCCTATGAGACTTCTGTCAGGCTAGTGAGTAGCCCTTCCAAGGTCCTGTCACTTGGTTTCTGGTGGATGCAAACACTTGCCTCCTCTCCCTGCTCACACCCCTGGATGAGCTGTGAGAGGAAATGCACAGTGCACCAAAAACTGTCTTTTGAGCTTTTGTTTTCTAAAGACTGGAGATGGCCAAAACTATTACTGGCAGAACTTGTGTTGCCCCCTAGTATAACAGGCATGGATGATAAAATACTCTATTTTAGGAGAGAAAGGAACTTGATTCCTTTAATTGTATTATTTTAGGCCTTTGAGGCCTCAACTGAAACTGAATTGGAAAAGTTTATCATTCTCTAACAAAGGAAAAACCAATTCAACCTGGCACTACAGATCTAGCTACTTACTCAATGACATCAGAAATTTTGATTTTCATTTCTTAGTTTTATGTCAGCTTCACACTTCGGCAGGCTTTCTTCTGTGGAAGAAAAGACTGACATTCTACCCCTGGAACTGGACTCTTTTTTCCCAACATTTCCAGCTAAAGTCTCAGAACTGTGAATCATTGTCCTGGTTTGGATGACATGCTAATATGTAGCTCAGTCATTACAGCCAGGCAATAGAACATTCTGTTGTCTATTTCTAGGTCTGCACCATCTCCTGGATTTGATGATGGAATAGAGTCTGCCTTATCTACCACATGGACGGAGAGGAGAGAGTGGTTTTCCTCCAAAGAAACACCAGAGTGTTGCCACTAGAGAAAGTGGAATGGATATCAGTTCATCACTAGTGATTTCACCTTTACCCTGACCTAAAGCCCATCTTCATTGTTATATCATTTGAGGCCCTGCAATTCCAATTCTATTCTCTGGTCCCAAGAATGGCCTTTTAGATACATGAAGATGCTTCTTGCATAACTCTAGAGCCCTCCTGTGTCTAAGACAAAGAGATCCTTCAACTATGCTTTTAGGAGGTGGCTTCTATGTCCTCTATTTCCCCCATGATTCTCACCTAAACTTGATCAGGTTTATTTGTATCTGTTTAAGAGTACTACCACAATATTTCAGTAATTATATAACCTCTTTCATCTGAAAAAATTCCTTCTAGAACTATTAATCCTAGAGGAAACAAATAACATTAGCACATTTAGAACATTTGTACTAAATATTCACTGTATTGGTGTCTATAATGGAAACAATCTATATATGCATCAGTGAGAAACAGATTAATCTATGATGCATCCATTCAAAGCAGCTCTACGAGATCATAAAAATGGGTGAAGAATTTATATAAAGTATCACTCTGAAAAAAGCACAAGATACATTGTTAAGATAGAAAAGGTACAGACTAATATGAATGGCATGATCCCATTTTTACATAAAAGTATTTTGTGTCTATATTAGTATTTATGTCTATGTTTAAGGCAGTATCAGAAAGCTTCCATATCAAACTTCCAGCAAGGAATTAAAAAGGTAGAGAGACATTTTGCTTATCATTTATAATTAAAACAGAAAATATTGTGGGAGAATTGTTTACTTTCTAATTTATTTATTTCTTTTACTCTAATTTCATTATAGGGGACTGGAATGCAAAAGTAGGAAGTCAAGAAACACCTGGAGTAACAGGCAAATTTGGCCTTGGAGTACAGAATGAAGCAGGGCAAAGGCTAATAGAGTTTTGCCAAGAGAATGCACTGGTCACAGCAAACACCCTCTTCCAACAACACAAGAGAAGACTCTACACATGGACATCACCAGATGGTCGACACCGAAATCAGATTGATTATATTCTATGCAGCCAAAGATGGAGAAGCTCTATACAGTCAGCAAACACAAGACTGGGAGTTGACTGCGGCTCAGATCATGAACTCCTTATTGCCAAATTCAGACTGAAATTGAAGAAAGTAGGGAAAACCACTAGACCATTCAGATATGACTTAAATCAAATCCCTTATAGTTATACAGTGGAAGTGAGAAATAGATTTAAGGGACTAGATCTGATAGACAGAGTGCCTGATGAACTATGGGCGGAGGTTTGTGAAATTGTACAGGAGACAGGCATTAAGACCATCCCCAAGAAAAAGAAATGCAAAAAAGCAAAATGGCTGTCTGAGGAGACCTTACAAATAGCTGTGAAAAGAAGAGAAGTGAAAAGCAAAGGAGAAAAGGAATGATATTCCCATCTGAATGCAGAGTTCCAAAGAATAGCAAGGAGAGATAAGAAAGCCTTCCTTGGCGATCAATGCAAAGAAATAGAGGAAAACACCAGTATGGGAAAGACTAGAGATCTCTTCAAGAAAATTAGAGATACCGAGGGAACATTTCATGCAAAGATGTGCTCGATAAAGGACAGAAATGGTATGGACCTAACAGAAGCAGAAGATATTAAGAAGAGGTGGCAAGAATACACAGAAGAACTGTACAAGAAAGATCTTCACGACTCAGATAATCATGATGGTGTGATCACTCACCTAGAGCCAGACATCCTGGAATGTGAAGTCAAGTGGGCCTTAGAAAGCATCAATACAAAAAAAGCTAGGGAGGTGATGGAATTCCAGTTGAGCGATTTCAAATTCTAAAAGATGATGCTGTGAAGGTGCTGCACTAAATATGCCAGTAAATTTGGAAAACTCAGCAATGGCCACAGGACTGGGAAAGGTCAGTTTTCATTCCAATCCTAAAGAAAGGCAATGCCAAAGAATGCTCAATCTACCACACAATGGCACTCATCTCACACACTAGTAAAGTAATGCTCAAAATTCTCCAAGCCAGGCTTTAGCAATACGTGAACCATGAACTTCCAAATGTTCAAGCTGGTTTTAGAAAAGGCAGAGGAACCAGAGATCAAGTTGCCAACATCTGCTGGATTATCCAAAAAGCAAGAGAGTTCCAGAAAAACATCTATTTCTGTTTTATAAACTATGCCAAAACCTTTGACTGTGTGGATCACAATAAACTGTGGAAAATTCTGAAAGAGATGGGAATACCAAACCATCTGACCTGTCTCTTGAGAAACCTGTATGCAGGTCAGGAAGCAACAGTTAGAACTGGACATGGAACAAAAGACTGGTTCCAAATAGAAAAAGGCGTACGTCAAGGCTGTATATTGTCACCCTGCTTATTTAACTTATATGCAGAGTACATCATGAGAAATGCTGGGCTGGAAGAAGCACAAGCTAGAATCAAGATTGCAGGGAGAAATATCAATAACCTCAGATATGCAGATGACACCACCCTTATGGCAGAAAGTGAAGAGAAACTAAAAAGCTTCTTGATGAAAGTGAAAGAGGAGAGTGGAAAAGTTGGCTTAAGGCTCAACATTAAGAAAACTAAGATCATGGCATCTGTCCCATCACTTCATGGGAAATAGATGGGGAAACAGTGGAAACAGTGTCAGACTATTTTTGGGGGCTCCAAAATCACTGTAGATGGTGATTGCAGCCATGAAATCAACTCCTTGGAAGGAAAGTTATGAAATCAACTCCTTGGAAGGAATAACTCCTTGGAAGGAAAGTTATGACCAACCTGTATCGCATATTGAGAAGCAGATACATTACTTTGCCAACAAAGGTCCGTCTAGTCAAGGCTATGGTTTTTCCAGTAGTCATGTATGGATGTGAGAATTGGACAGTGAAAAAGGCTGAGTGCCAGAGACCTGATGCTTTTGAACTGTGGTGTTGGAGAAGACTCTTGAGAGTCCCTTGGACTGCAAGGAGATCCAACAAGTCCATCCTAAAGGAGATCAGTCCTGAGTGTTCATTGGAAGGACTGATGTTGAAGCTGAAACTCCCATGCTTTGGCCACCTGATGCGAAGAGTTGACTCATTTGAAAAGACCCTGATGTTGGGAAGGATTGGGGGCAGGAGGAGAAGAGGATGACAGAGGATGAGATGGTTGGATGGCATCACTGACTCGATTGACATGTTTTGGGTAGACTCCGGGAGTTGGTGATGGACAGGGAGGCCTGGCGTGCTGTAGTTTATGGGATCGCAGAGTCAGACATGACTGAGCAACTTAACTGAACTGAACTGAATTTCATTTATTCCTCTTTTGTTTATTCTGCCTTTACTTTCCAATTTAAAATAAAAATATGTCCTTATCTGAAATAATTGGTTTGATTCATTGAAGATAGAGTACAGTTAAACTGTGGAGTTTAGACAACTTTTAGAATATATATGTGTATATATAGAAGTATATATTTAATTATATTTAAATATTTATATTTCTGGTGATTGTTGCTGTTCATTCACTCAGTTGTGTCTGACCTTTTGTTACCCCATGGACTGCAGCACATCAGGCTTCCTTGTCCCCCACAATCTCCCAGAGTTTGCTTAAATTCATGTCCACTGAGTCAGTGATGCCATCCAAACATCTCATCCTCTGTTGTCCCCATGTCTTCTGGCCTTCAATCTTTCCCAGCATCAGCGTCTTTTCAAATGAGTCGACTCTTCACATCAGGCCAAAGTATTGGAGCTTCAGCGTCAGCATCAGTCCTTCCAATGGATATTCAGGGTTGATTTCATTTAGGATTGGCTGGTTGGGTCTCTTGCTCTCCAAGGGTCTCTCAAGAGCCTTCTTCAACACCACAGTTTGAACACATCAGTTCTTCAGTGCTCAGTCTTCTTCATGGTCCAAATCTCACATCCATACATGACAACTGGAAAAAAACATAGCTTTGACTAGACTGATCTTTGTCGGCAAAGGAATGTTCCTGCTTTTTAATATGCTTTCTAGGTTGGTCATAGCTTTTCTTCCAAGAAGCAAGTGTCTTAATTTCATGGCTTTAGTTACAATCTGCAGTGATTTTGGAGCCCAAGAAAACAAAGCTCATCTCTGCTTCCATTGTTACCCCATCTATTTGCCATGAAGTGAAGGGACTGGATGCCATGATCTTCATTTTTTGAATTCTGAGTTTTAAGCCAGCTTTTTCACTCTCTTTATTCACTTTCATCAAGAGGCTCTTTAATTCCTCTTTGCTACATATCTGAGGTTATTGATATTTCTTCCATCAATCTTGATTCCAGCTTGTGCTTCTTCCAGCCTGGCATTTCTCATGATGTACTCTGCATATAAGTTCAATAAGCAGGGTGACAATATATAGCCTTGATGTACTCCTTTCCGATTTGGAACCAGTTTGCTGTTCCATGTCCAGTTCTTACTGTTGCTTCTTGACCTGCATGCAGATTTCTCAGGAGGCAGGTAAGGGGGTCTGGTATTCCCTTCTCTTTCAGAATTTTCCAGTTTGTTGTGATCCACAGAGTCAAAGGCTTTACTGTAGTCAATGAAGCAGAAGTAGATGTTTTTCTGGAACTCTGTTGCATTTTCTATGATCCAATGGATCTTTGCAATTTGATCTCTTGTTCCTCTACCTTTTCTAAATCCGTCTTGCACATCTGAAAATTCTAACTTTACAAGCTGTTGAAGCCTAGGTTGAAGGATTTGAGCATTATTTTCCTAGCATGTGAAATGGGTACAATTGTGCAGTAGTTTGAACATTCTTTGGCATTGCCTTTCTTTCAGAACCAAACATGGAACAACAGAATCATTCCAAATCAGGAAAGGAATTAAAAGATGCTTGCTCCTTGGAAGAAAAGCTATGACCAACTTAGGCAGTGTATTAAATATAAGAGACATTACCAACAAAGGTCTGTCTAGTCAAAGCTATGTTTTTTCTAGTAGTTATGGATGTGAGAGTTGGATCATAAAGAAAGCTGAGCACCAAACTGATGAGCAGCAGAATTGATGCTTTTGAACTGTGGTGTTGGAGAAAACTCTTTAGAATCCCTTGGACTGCAAGGAGTTCAAATCAGTCAATCCTAAAGGAAATCAACCCTGAATATCCTTTGAAAGAATTGATGCTGAAGCTGAAGCTCCAATATTTTGACCACCTGATATGAAGAACTGACTAATTAGAAAAGACTCTCATGCTGGGGAAGACTGAAGGCAGGAGGAGACATGGATGACAGAGGATGAGATGTTTGGATGGCATTACCAACTCAATGGAGATGAGTTTGAGCAAGCTCCAGGAGTTGGTGATGGACAGGGAAGCCTGGCATATGACTGAGCAACTAAACTGAACTGAACTTCTTTAGGATTAGAATAAAAACTGACCTTCTCTAGTCCTGTGGCCATTGCTGAGTTTTCCAAATTTTCCGGTATATTGAGTGCAGCACTGTAGCAGTATTATCTTTTAGGATTTGAAATAGCTCAGCTGAAATTCCATCACCTCCACTAGCTTTGTTCATAGTGATACTTCCTAAGGCCCACTTGACTTCACATTTCAGGATGTCTAACTCTAGGTGAGTGATCACACCATTGTGATTATCTGGGACATTAAGATCTTTTTTGTATAGTTCTTCTGTGTATTCTTGCCACCTCTTCTTAATATCTTCTGTTCTGATAGGTCCATACCACTTTTGTCCTTTATTGTGCCCATCTTTGCATGAAATGTTTCCTTGGTATCTCTAATTTTCTTGAAGAGATCTCTAGTCTTTCCCATCCTGTTGTTTTCCTCTATTTCTTTGCATTGATCACTTAGGAAGGCTTTATTATCTCTCCTTGCTATTCTTTGGAACTCTGATTCAAATGGGTATATACTTCTTTTTCTCCTTTGCCTTTCACTTCTCTTTTCTCAGCTATTTGTAAGGCCTCCGCAGACAACCATTTTGCCTTTTTGCATTTCTTTTTCTTCAGAATGGTTTTGATCACCACCTCTTGTATAATGTTATGAACTTCCATTCACAGTTCTTCAGTCCATAGTTCTTCATCCATAATTCATAGTTTCTGGTTACAAAACTAAAATGTATTTTTGCTGGAAGGCACCAACCATCAAATAGGCAAAAATAATAATCGCTTCTAGTCTCAACCCTCAGAAATAATTAATCTTCAGATTTATTTTACTTTCTTCCAGTATTTTTTTTCAGGAGTTACATTTAATTGCAATAATCATTTCATCCCAGTTCCTGGATCACTTACCGCCTCTCACTTCTATATAGTTTCTAATCTTTATTTTTGTCTTAAATGTTAACTGTGTTGTTATTTGTATGTGTATTTAATTGCAAGTTTATTCAGCATAACATCAAAAAAATAAATATATAGACTGAAATGGGACTTCTCATGGCTTACAAATGTAGCAAAATTGAAAGTCAAGAGAGAGAAATTGTCATAAGATGGTGAAAAGCAGGGCTGAATTTTGACTCTAAGTGGGGCCAAATATGTTTGAGGATAGAAAAAAGAAAGGAACAGAAGGTAAGCAGGTGGAGAAGAGAGGTGACACCTGCTCAGTCATAATATTGAGAAATAAAATTCTTTAGATCACCTGTCTGGCTTCTCTCATCTATACCGGCTCATTTTTTTTGAAACCTAAGGCAGAAGCAAATGGATTTGCATAATGGCCCTCAGGAAAAGAGTCTAGGTGACTGTGGTCTTTTTTGACAATCAGAAGGTAAGGCAGAAGTCAGGTTGACTTCCTGAAGTCCTAGGTGCCCAAGGCTAACCGCAGCTCATCCCACGCCACATCGGTTTAGCAGTGCCAACATTAAAGGACTGTGGATTGTATTTTAGGCCAGGGGATTTACCCAGTAGATAAATACTCTGTACAGTATGGAAATCTCCCCACCCTCACATCCTGCCTAGCTCACAAGGCCCTCTCAGGTGGCATACTCTTTGAAAAGGCTATATATAGCTGTCTGCTTGCCTTGCTTTTCAAAGTGATAGTTGGGGAACAAAAGTTATTGACTTGAAACCTTTTCCCCATGATAAACAGGTAGACCTCAGCCATCTATAAACTTGTGTGCCTTACTCAGTACACCATATACAATATTTTATATTTTCATACTTCACACCTCTTCAATCTTAGGGCAATTAAAAACGTACCAAAAACTGTCCTTAGAATTGTGGTTCTGACAGTTTCTCTTCTGAAAAAAACATTATTGGTTTTAAATATTGAGATAAGCATTATCATGTCTTCCCTTCAGAGGTAGGGACCTTTATCTCTGCATTTCTTATTTTCTATCTGGTCCTGGAAATAGAGCCTGCTCAATAAATTTTGTTGACTAAGCAAATGGAAGAATGAATCTCAGTGGGCATAAGCAAGTTCATATTTATTAAAAAGCTGCAATTTTCCAGGTGTTGAAGCAGGCAGTAGGGATATAAAAAAGAACATTTAGGGGGTGAAGTTTATTTCAAGACCTTTTCATAATAATCACTGAGTTTGGGGGATGTACTTTTATTTCAAAAGTAGTCTTCTAACTGAGGGAGGGGGAATTTGGATTCATCACCTTGTGCAAAGTACAAAAACTTCAGACAGATGTCTTTGCCATAATTTCTCCGAAGAGCTTTTCAAAGAAATGAAACATCAATGGTTTATCAGGTAGACATCAAGAGTGAGGAAGCAGGCAGACCAATATGGGAAATCCTATGGTGATTCAAGACCTCAGTGAATTCCTGGGGTCCCCACGCATATTGCTAACCATGAATGATTCCATATTTGATACAGAATGAGAGTATGATCATGAGCCATGCAGCTTGAGACAGAGAAAATGTCTGACCTGAGTTCTAAGATCGGGGCAGAATCCATCCAGCTCCATGTTCTGACCCTGAGTAAGATAATCCTGAACCTCAGTTCTTCACCATAAAATTATGGTTTTAAAAATTTGCCTCCTTTATAAGAATATACAATGGGAAAAAGATAGTCTCTTCAGCAAGTGGTGTTGAGAAAGTGGGACAGCCTCATGTAAATCAATGAAGTTAGAACACACTCTCTCACCATGCAGAGAAATAAACTCAAAATATCTTCAACACTTAATTATAAGACATGAGACTGTAAAACTCCTAGAGGAGAAAATAGGCAAAACATTATCTGACATATATCCTACCAATGTTTTCTTATATCATTTCCCAAGGAAATAGAAATAAAAGCAAAAATAAACCAATGGGATCTAATCAAACTTATAAGCTTTTGCACAGCAAGGAAGCCATAAACAAAGCAAAAAGACAGCCTATGAAAAGGGGGAAAATGTTTGCAAATGATGTGACCAACAAGAGTTTAATTTCCAAAATACACAAATAGCTCATACAACTCAACAACAATTAAAAACAACTCAGTTGAAAAATGGGTGAAAGAACTAAATAGACGTTCCTCCAAAGAAGACATACAGGTGACACATGAACAGATGCTCAACATCATTAGTTATTAGAGAAATACAAATCAAAACTGCAATGAGGACTACACTTGTCAGAATGGCCATCATTAAAAAGTTTGGGGGCTTTCCTGGTGGACCAGTGGTTAAGAATCCACCTTGCACTGTCAGGGGATACAGATTCAATCCCTGTTCTGGAAACAAAGATCCCACATGCAATGGAGCAACTAAGCCTACGTTCGGCAGCTACTGAGCTTGCACACCACAACTAGGGAATCCACACTCCAGCAACCAAAGATCCTACATGCTGCAGTTAAGATCCAGGACAACTAAATAAAAACATAAAAAACATTTTAAAAAGTTTGTAAATAACAAATGCTTGAGAGGGTATGGAGAAAGGGAAACACTCCTACACTGTTGATGGAAATGTAAATTTGTGCAGCCACTACGGAAAACAGTATGGAGGCTCCTCAAAAAAACACACACAAAAAAAAAAACCAAACTAAAAATAGAGTTGCCATGTGATCCAAGAATCCTACTCCTAGGCATATATCTGAACAAAACTGTGACTCAAAAAGATACATGCACTCCTATGTTGGTAGTTGCACTATTCATTTTTCAACTAAGATATGGAAATAACGTTAATGTCCCTCAACAGATAAATGGGCAAAGAAGTTTCAGTACATATATACAATGGAATACTACTCAGCCATAAAAAATGAACTAATGCCACTTGCAGCAATGTGGATGGATTTAGAGATTATCACACTAAATAAAGTAAGTCAGAAAGAGGAAGATAAATACCATATGCTGTCACTTATATGTGGAATCTAAAGTATGACTTATCTATGAATCTAAATGAACTAATCTATGAAGCAGAAAATATTCACAGATAAAGACAACAAACTTACAGTTGCCAAGGGAGTGGGATGGGGGAGGGATGAGTTGGGAGTTTGGGGTTAGCCAAAGCAAACTATTATATATAGAATGGATAAACAACAAGGTCCTACTGTATAGCACAGGGAACTATATTCAATATCCTGTGATAAATCATCATGGAAAATGAATCACTTTGCTGTACAGAAGAAATTAACACAACATTGTAAATCAACTATACTTCAATTTAAAAAGAAAGAAGGAAAAAGGAAAGCCAAATTTGAGGCATCTTTGTAGGGAGGGAGAGAGCTGTGTTTGGGAGGGAACATACTGAAGAAGGGCTGGCAGTGTTCTATTTCTTGCTCTGGGCAGCAGCTACAAGGATGTTCACTTTCTTATTACTCATTAAGCTATATATTTATGCTTTGTGCACTTTTATGAGTGTGTGTTATATTTCACAATGAAAACTGTTTCTAAAACTATAAAGTAAATAAATAAAAATAAAAACCAGCCTCCTTGAGATGATTCCATGGGTGAGAAGATTCTCTATACCCTGGAAAACACTGTATAAGTGGGACTCTGGTTCTGACAGATAGCACCCTTTGTTAAGTTCCTGTCAAAGAATAACCATCCCCATAGGATGCCTGCCCTTAACAAGCACACTGCCCACTTTCAGGATTTTATCCCCAGAACATTATTTAGCAGAAGCAGGAAGATGATCATTGCAGGGAGATTTGCAACAACAACAAAACTGGAAGTCATCCAAATATTTATAGAAGCTGAATGCTTTAATTAATTATGCATCTTAACATTTTGATCAGGAAGACTATCCAGCCTATCCACGCTTATATCCTATCAGGGTCAGCCTATTCCTGATGGAGAAGATGGTTTGTTGTTGGGAATGGTTTTGGGGAGGGCTGGTGAGCCTGCCTCTAGGGGGAGGCTGCTTAGAGGCTGAATAAAGGGGTGTGTGATGGCGACAGGTCACAAAGGACTGTGCAGGATAAATGTGGTGATGCCAAGAGACTTAGGCAGAGCCCTGCAGGGAGATGGGCAGTTGCCTTCGCTCCCTCTCTCTCTCAGCGACTCGATTTGTGGCTGGTGGCGCTGTCTTGAAAGAAGAGCACCATGAGCAGTGAGTGTTTGTTACCTTATTACACGGCCAACAGCTACCGTTCAATGGGCGTGTTCAATACCTCCATGGGGGACCTGCAACGACAACTGTACAAGGGAGGAGAGTATGACATTTTCAAGTACGCACCCATGTTTGAAAGTGACTTTATCCAGATCAGCAAGAAAGGAGAGGTGATTGACGTCCACAACCGCGTCCGAATGGTGACTGTGGGCATCGCATCCACCAGCCCCATCCTCCCACTACCTGATGTCATGCTCCTCGCCCGACCAACTAAAGTCTGTGAAGAGCATATCAGATACGCCCGGACCACCAAGGGGAGAGGTCGCAAGCCCACGAAGACCCTAGAGCTCACCAGGTTGCTTCCCTTGAAGTTTGTCAAGATCTCCATCCATGACCGTGAGAAACAACAGTTGCGCCTGAAGCTTGCCACTGGCCGTACCTTTTATTTGCAGCTGTGCCCCTCTTCTGATGCACGAGAAGATCTCTTTTGCTATTGGGAAAAGCTTGTCTATCTCCTGAGACCACCAGTAGAGAGTTGCAGCAGTACCCCGATGCTCCAAACTGGAGATGCGACAATTCTGGAGGGTGACAAAAGCCTATCGGTAAGTACCTACAGAGACTCAGGAACACAGGGCAGAGTGCTTTGGGAGAGCGGGGAAAAGCTGGTCCTTCAGAGGGGCTTGATGCTCTCTGAGACTCACCTGGAAAATGCCTTCCTGTGTCAAAAAGTCTCAGAGCCAAATGAGCCATCACTATGGGACTCACACACTGGAGAGGTTCCAAGCGCTTCTCTACATTGTCCCACAAGGCCGAGTTTCAGAGAGCCTTTAGGCATTGTATCAGCGGGTCTCATCCCAGGGTTGTAATCCCTTCTACAGCAATCCTGATGGTCTAATCTCTTCTTGAACCTTTACCCAAGGCCAGGTAATCTCATCAATGGTGGAATATTATTCACAAATAGGAAGTTCTTCACTGTCTCCCTGTGACTCTCATACACTGATTAAAATCAGTCCAACTCAATCGTGCATCTACTCGTGCACAATTGATTCTAATAGTCTCCAAAACATAGAATGTATGCATCCCTTAACCCAGCCATCCCACTTCTAGGAATCTGTCCTGCAGAGGTAGAAGCACAAGGGTATAAAATTAAATGACCATGGAGAACTGTATTAATATCAATGCTTTACATGGCCCTGGGGTTGTTCAAGCAAACGGAGTGGCTGTTTGACAGGGATGCTGTAGATGGACTCTTTCATTCAGTGGGAGCTTAGACTGGATGATATAAAAGGTTACTCTAAAGATAAACCCTTGAACTGCTCAGCTTCAGGATGGGAGAGGAGTCTCTCCTCGCTGACCTTGCTTTCTGTGATCTCTCTCTTACCTGTTTCTCCTCCCCTTGGCACAGACCACAGAGCTCCATAGAGAAAGGGATCGCGACGCTGTGGGGCTTCACAAGCTTGGTGATGTGACAGGAGCCTCGTCTTGTGCTTATGTTGGTGGAGAGGGAGTCTATCATGCTCCTCGTGGCTCAACTGCATCCTTGAAAAGTACTGAAGGAGGAGCGGCAGGGACAACCTCGGGCCTGGCAGTGGCAGGGACAACAGCAAGCCCTGGAGGAGGCGTGGCAGTCGCAGGGGTGGGAGCGGGCTCTGTAGGGGGAGGGGCTGTGAGCTTGGCTGCAACTAGGAGCACCGGCACCAGCCAAGTGAGTACCTCCCTGGCGGGAGCTGCTGCCAAGGGTCCAGGAGAAAGCGGATCCGGCAAGGCCATTGCAGGCGCTGCCAGCATATCCTCAGAGGGCACGAACCTTGTCTTGGCAGGTGCTGCTAGCACATCCTTGACAGGGGTGGACAGTGCAGACAGCAGCGTGAGCTTGGTGTTTGCAGGCGCAGCAACGACCGGCAAGGTTGCTGCAGCAAGAGCTGAAGGCCAGGTCGTAGCCCCCCTGGTCTCTACCTTGCAGAGTGAAGGCTTCATGTCTGAACGAGATGGAAGCCAGAGGGTCTCCCGCCCCAGGGATGAAACGCGGAAGGAAAAACAGGAAAGAAGGGGAAAGAAGGACAAGTCTTCATCTAGGAAAGGTTCCCGTCACCGCAGGACAGGGGAAGGTCATCACAGGACAGGAGGGGACAAGCCCCGGAAGTCATCCTCCCACCGGTCCATATCAGGCCATGGAAACAAGAGAGATGACAAAAAAGAAAAAGGGCAGAGTGGCACCAGGGGCAAAGGACACAGCCCTCACAAAAGTGGCAGCCATAGCTCATCTGCCAAGGAGGGGAGGACAGCTCGTAAGCTGGGGAAGAGCAGGTCCAGCACCAGTTCAGGGACTTTAAGTAAGAGATCCAGTAAGATCAGCACTTTCTTCAGAAGCTTCAGAGTCATCCCTGGTTCAAAACCAATGGTTGGACATGACAGAGAGGTAGACTTTGTGGCTAAGACAGTAGAGAAACGCAACATAGAGGCCAAGGTGGAGAAAGCCCCGGTTGGTGAGGACGTGGAGATTCATGGAACTGTGACATCAGAGACGATGGAGACCATCATCATTGAAACAAAATCCGTTTAAATAGGAGCCACGGCAGGAAGCTTCCATGGAGACCCAACTTCAGGAAAGGATCCCTAGAGAGTCAATTCCAGCTTTCTTTAATAAAGGAAACCATACAACCCCAAAAGAAATGTTCTGTTCTGTTTGACTTTCTGTGTCCCCTTGCCTGGTAGTGACTTCACAGTGGTTTCTGTGATGTGAACTTTACTGAGACCCGTCTCTAGTCAAGTAGAACCCGACCTCCCACCCATGCCCAGCAGAGCCAGCATTAGTGCCCTACCTTGCCTCAACCCTTTTCTGCCTTTGGTTTCCCCAAGACTGTGGCTGTAAATCACAGACTATGGGTTGGGAAGCACCACCACAACCACCATGTCCCCATGCCCTTCCTCTTCTCCCTGAAGATTCCTGAATGAGGTCATTCAGTCCAGTCCATAGAACAAGACAGGACTCATGTCTCCTCTGGGGGTAATCAGGTGAGAAAAGAAAGGGTGCTTCAGCACTTGTGGGCAATCAGAATAGTGAAGTTTATCATCTTGATCAGGAACTGGCAGCCTGAGGGTCAAATCTTGCCAACTACCTAGTTTTATAAGTAAAGTTTTATTGGAACGTAGCTACATCCATTAATTTATATATTGTCTAAGACTGCTTTCCCTAGAGAAGGAAATGGCAACCCACTCCAGTATTCTTGCCTGGAGAATTCTATGGACAGAGGAACCTGGTGGGCTGTACAGACCATGGGGTCACAAAGACTCAGACACGACTGAGGGACTAATGCAACACAAGGCTGCATCCACATTAAAAAGACAGATCTGAGTAGCTGTGTCAGAAACCACATGACCTGCAAAGTCTAAGACGTTTATTCTCTGGCATTTGGCAGAAAAGTTTGCCCTCGTGGATGTAATCTTTAAATTCTTCTTCCTCCTGGGTATATTCTCTGGAGAAACTCTCACAAACGCTTTCCAGGAGACAAGTAGGAAAATGTTTACAGTAAAACAATCTATAATAGCAAAACCCTGAAAACTGTCTACATATCATCAAATAGGAGAACTGATCAAATGTGGTGTATGCCTACAGTACACGTTATACAGCAGTGAAGAATGGATAGCAGTTGGAGAGGTTAACATGGGTGAGTCTCTTGTAACATTGAATAAAAAGTGTCATAAAAATACATGCAATATAGCTCCATTTGTAGAAAAGGTCAAACAGTAAGTATGGGAATACATGTTCACTAAATGTGTAAAGGAAAAACAAGGACATGATAAACACAAAATTCACAACGGTGGATCTCTATAAGGTAAAATGAATGGCGGGATGGCCTGGGAGGTACATATGAAAGCTTCAACAGAGTGGGAATTGTTCTATTATGCAAAGAAGGGGTGTCCATGGGGATGTATTATTGTGTATATTTTATTTTTATTTTAAAAATAATTTCACTCATTATTTCTGGCTGTGCTGGGTCTTTGTTGTTGCACAGGCTTTTCTTTAGCTGCTGTGGGCAAGGGCTACTCTGGCTGCAGTGTGTGGGCTTCTCATTGCAGTGGCTTCTCTAGTTGAGGAGCACGGGCTCTAGGGTGCCGACTTCAGCAGCTGTGGTATGAGGGCTCAGGAGTTGTGGCTCCAAGGCTCTAGAGCACGGGGTCAGTAGTTGTGGTGCACAGACTTAGCTGCCTCGTGGCATGTGGGATCTTCCCAGATCAGGGATCAAACCCATGTCTCCTGCATTCGCAAGAGAATGCCTCACCACTGAGACACCAGGGAACCCCTGTGTATACTCTATTTTAGTATCTCTGCTATCAGGATGGTTTCTATATTGCTGTCAGCCAGGTGGCAGTCACTACCTTAAAAATATCTTAACCAATGTATTTCACGTATGTTTCCCTTTTAATATATGTGCACGAGATAACAAAATATCAAAGTCTGGAAAATATCTTTCAATAAGTATAAAATTTTAAAAATCTTAAGTGACATATTCACTATCCAGGAACACAGGAAA
This sequence comes from Antilocapra americana, assembly GCA_007570785.1. NCBI lineage: Eukaryota > Metazoa > Chordata > Mammalia > Artiodactyla > Antilocapridae > Antilocapra > Antilocapra americana. The sequence goes on from ML660765.1 coordinate 38,568,147, forward strand.
GGTTTGATATTTTGGTAAGAAATAATAGAATAATTCAAAATGCTGTATACTAATGAACTATGTAAGTGATGTATGCATATGGAAAATGATTCTAAAAATAAAAAATCATATATTAGAAGTGAGATTATGCAATTTTCAAATGTCCATTATAAAAATGAATCATTTCAATTTTAAGTTGTAAATAAATTTCGTATGTCTATGAAAATCATTAAATTGTTAACAACAGATGATAAAGTGGCATTTGAGAAAAATGATTCTGAGGACCATACATGTTTATATGAGCCTGGGAGTCATCTGCTCGCCTTGCAGTTCTCTGCTCATTCTCCTCTGTGACAACAGTCTACTGGGACAGAAGCTGGGTTTCCATATAAAACTTAGGGACTTTCTCTGCAAAGCACGTGTATGTGATAGAGGTGGAGGAGGTGAGAAATAAGATAGGGGGAGTGGTGGCTTGGGAGGATGAGGGGAAGCCCTTCTCAGTTGCTCTGGTGGGTGGCTGGAAAATCCCACCTTGTGATTTCCGATAAACAAGATCAATCAATTCTGGGGATCAATGTGTCCTTGGAGTTAACTCTTGAAACAGTAGATCTTCGGAGTAAGAAACCAAGAGGCATGTTCTCTAAGACCTGAGAGGGATTTAGGAGAGGCCTTCTGGAAATATGAAGGCCTGAAATGTGCTAGAGGAGAGAGAGAAAGGGGAACTCTTTCCAAAGCCTTTGACTCAGAGCCCCAAGTTTTCCCTATGCCAGAGGCCAAATCAGCCTAGTTAAAATTCAGTGTCAAGATTCTGTATCAACTGGAAATATCTTTTGTCCTTCTTACCCTGTTTTATGTATTCTTACTCCCTCACTCCAAAGGGCTTCTCTAATGTCAACCTAGTCTGTCCATTATGCAGGGTGTTAATTGAGCAGACTCAGAATGTACACAAATGCCACCTAAGAAAGTGGAGGTGAAAACTTGCCACCACAGCATGCCCTGCCTGGCACTTTCTTTGGATTTCCTTTTCTATTTAGACAGTTCATCAAGAGATGCATGTTCAGATACATACGTATTTCAATGCAACAGGCATCTTCCTCTGCAGGGAGCTATCAATTGGGGCATCAAGTCAATAAACCCTATCAGATAAAGCCCAATATTTTTGACAGCAATATTCATCTCCATGGTAACAATTTGGCTGCTACAGGTGCAATTAGGCAATGGATGATTGGTTACTAACTGGCTTCCCAAATGTACATACTAGAGTTTTTTGCCTACAGCAAAATAAGGTCATTCACAGGATTGTCGTGATCGAGTGGAGTCTTTCATACAGAAGAAACGTGTGATAGTGGGAAGAAACAAGATGCCTCAAAATATTGAAAGCAGTGTAATGGCTGGCAGAACACAGCAGGGGCCAGGCTGTACAAAGCTTTGTGGTCCATTTAAAGGATTTTGATTTCTGATCTTGGAGTGATGGAAAGCTATGAAATGTTTTAAATAGGGGAGTAGCTTGATCAAGTGTGCACTTTGTGGAGAGCACTGTGGTTTCTGTGAAAAGAAATATTTAGTGATGAGATCGTTAGCATGTGACTTTATGTCACTTTCTGTGTTGGCCACAGAATCTATAAAATGAGGAGACTGGAAGGTATGTTTTGAAAGGTGGTTTTCCATTTGAAATATCCACATGAGGTGGGCATTCCTTCAGTGAAGGACCCATGGCCCCACCTGGTGGGGGTGCAGCCCACAGAAAGCCTTCAGCTGGCAGTGACTTTGGAAGTTGCCTAGTTTCCTCACCCAAGGCACATAGGAAGAACTGAAGGAGGTAAAGGTCTGGGTGTTGTAGTCCAAGGTCACTCTGGTTCAGGATCTGCTGGTGGGACCTGTATCACAGCTCAGTTTCTCCCTCTGTGCATTCCTGCTTCTTCCTGAGGTGCTGCTCCTAGGAGTTGTTCTTATTGCTCAAAACTATATCTCAAAACCTGCTCATTGGAGAATACAATCTGTGACACTATGTTAGTGTAATGTGCTGTGGCCACCTCCTCTAGAGAAGATAATAAGGAGACAAAGGAATGTAGACTCAGAAGAAAGATAATCAAGTCCTGGGCAAGTCACAGAGACTGGAGTCTGCATGGGGTAAAGGAGGCCATAGTGATTTAAACACATAAAAGCTGCCTCTGTCCTTTGGAGGCCCAAGGTTCTAAGAGAAGTTTATTTTGGACCTGAGGCAGGAACCAAGTGGGTAAAGACTTTCTCAGATAACTGCAGAGGAGCAAAATCTGGGCTTGCAATCTTATTTTTTTTACTCTTTGCACCTGTGTGGGCAGTAATTGACATTTAGTAGATGAACGATAAAAAATGGATGAGTGAACGAATGAAATAATTAGAAAAGAAATTCATCATTAAACTCTAAATACCTGCCTGAGAGTGTATTGTCCTGGACGCCTTCAGGAAAATAATTCCAGTCTTGGAATGACATAGTTTCATGAAAGGATCTCTCCTGTTTAAATGGGTGGTATGTGGGGACTTCCCCAGCTGTCCAGTGGTTGAGGCTCTGTGCTTCCACTGCAAGGGGCGCAGGTTTGATCCCTGGTCAGGAAACTAGGATCCCATGTGTTGCGAGGTATGGCCAAAAATTAATAAAAACAAATTAAAAAAACAAAAATGGTGGACTATAAACTGCTGATCCTAACTATCTAAAATTGGAGTGTTTATGCATGATTGATTTTTTCCTTAATAGTTGTTTTTAAAATACTGTACTTATTTATCTCGCTTACTGAGATTTTCTCCTCTTCCTTAGTTTTGCATTTGAGGCTTACCTTGGTTCCAGCCCTAAAGTGATTCTGAAAGCTGGAAACTCATATGTGTACACAACTGTCATTTAGGAAACATGTAATTTTTCTCATTTCTTTTAATTTTGTTCAATACTCATCTTTCCACTTTTTTTTTTTTCCACACTGCAAATTTTGTGGGGATCTTAGTTCCCTCACCAGGGATTGAACCCAGGCCACATCAGTGAAAGTCCAGAATCCTAATTACTGGGCAACTAAGGAACTCTTCATTGATACCCATCTTTCACCAAAAATATATTCAGCACTGGTCATATGTGAGGCAATACTAGAAATTGCAGAGCTAATGCCCAGCTAAGTTGGGGACTTAGCTACAGCCACAGAAAAAAAGCAGGTGCATAATGACAACTCAAGAGACACTGCTTTGGGAAAGATACCCGTGTTCTCCTTACTTGCTATAAGTAATAAATCCTTCCTTTTCCACACCCCTCAGAAAGAAAAAAAAATGCAACTTAAGGCAGAGAAGTGCTGTAAGTATAGAAAAGAGGCTGTGAGTGGGTATAGGGGTAATATTTATTTTGGTGAACTCAGAGAAAACTTTTGAAAAAAATCATGTTTGAGTGGACTTTGAAAGAGTTGGGTACAGGCCAGATCTTCTGGGGAGTGTTTAGAAAATAAATCAAATAGCCAATAAAATGGATAGATTTTGTGATGATTCCAAAACAGGTATGATAATGGCGTTTGTGCATACTAAGTCACTTTTGTTGTGTCTGACTCTTTGCAACCCTGTGGACTAAAGCCCACCAGCCTCCTCTGTCCATGGGATTATCCAGGCAAGAATACTGGAGTAGGTTGCCATGCCCTCCTCCAGGGGATGTTCCGACCCAGGGATGGAATCCCCATCTCTTATGTTGGCAGGCTGGTCCTTTACCAACAGCATCATCTGGGAAGTCCATGCTAATGGCACAGCTACCTTTTCCTTGGTGAAATTTCACATAGTAATGTAAATGTAGATTTTACATTGTAATGACAGTAATAGCGTCGAAAAAAATTCAGTTAGCTGTTAAGAAGAAAATAAGGAAATTTTATTTGAGCCAAACTGAAGATTATAACCCGGGAAAGCATATTCTCAGAAAGCCCTGAGAACTGTTCTGTTAGAAGTCAAAGGCATTGTCATATACATTTTTGAGACAAAGGATCATACATCAAAATCATATACTGATATTTTACATAAAATTCATTAAGGATACATGGTCCAGGTAAACACATAAAAAGCGAACATCAAATCACCATGACCCCCTATTGAGCTGGGAAAGAAACTTCTTTTAAGAAGTTATATTGCTAGCGTCAGAAGAAAGAAAAAATAATGTTTACTGTTGAGCAGGCACTCTGAGCAGGCACTCTGATATTTGAGGAGCTCTGGTTAACATGTAATGGGAATGCACACTGCACATTAGGAAGGCCGAAACAAACACGCAGAGAGTGCTATGTTTAAGCTTTTGTCCTGCCTTAAAATATACATTCTATTAATATTTCATCAGTAAGTACAACAAATAAAAGAGTGTACTTGCCTTTTTGCACAGGATTCTACATCCTTTTAAAGCTCTTCAGCCTGCAAGTGATAACATACTGTTTCTCAGTGGGTCGTCATATGCGGCACAGTCTTTTGTTACAAAACAAGTGTAAACTGGGGTTAGTTCCCCAACGCCAGGGTTAATGCTGCCCTCTGCTGCTACAGAGAGGTGTAGCAGGCAAAGCAAGCTACAGACCTCCTGGCCCACCTGCTGCACACAGGTCTGGGTTGCTGAGACCATTATCAGTGATAAGGTTATTAGTACCCATGAGACAACAGCAAGAGTGAAAACAGTGATTAGGGATTAAAACTACACAGCAGACTTCAGAGAACAATATATTAGCGATGATTCTCATTCAAAGTGCATTGTTTAAACAGTATAGACAAGCTGATAAAAATCTTTTGACAGGAATAAGCAGGGGCTGAAGCTGAAGAATTTGACTTGCTAGCTTCTATTTTTCTGTATGGGCTTATTAACAAGTAGCAACACAACATAATTAATTAATAAGAGTTCAGAGACTACTATTTATGAACCTGTCTACCAATGACAAACATAGCAAGACCAACATAATCAATAGGGTAAATTTTCTGGAATATTTGGACTTACATATGCTAAGAAAATCTTCTAGAAGAAAACACAGGGGAAAAAAATCTCTGTGACCTTGAATTAGGCAAAAATTTATTGAATAGGGCATAAATTGCATGACCCATAAAAGAAAACAGTTGGTAACTAGGATATCATCAAAACTAAAAGCCTCTGCTCTTTGAAAGTCACTGTCAAGAAAGTGAAAAGATTAGCTACAGGAGAAAATAAATAAAAATAACAAAATACATTTCTGACAAGGGTCATTTATGCTTGTGTGTGTGTGTGCATACACATGCGTGTGTGTGTGCTCCGACAACTCAATAGTAAAGAATAGGTTAATTTAAAAATTTCAAATCCTAAAAGATGACACTGTGAGAGTGCTGCACTACATATGCCAGCAAATTTGGAAAACTCAGCAGTGGTCACAGGACTGGAAAAAGTTTTCATTCTAATCCCAAAGAGAAGCAATGCCAAAGAATGTTCAAACTACTGCACGATGGCACTCATCTCACATGCTAGCAAAGTAATGCTCAAAATTCTCGAAGCTAGGCTTCAAAAGTACATAAACTGTGACCTCCAGATGTAAAAGCTATATTTAGAAAAGCCAGAGGAACCAAAGAGCAAATTGCCAACATCCCTTGAATCATAGAAAAAGCAAGACAGTTCCAGAAAAAATCTGCTTTATTGACTATGCCAAAGCCTTTGACTGCGTGGATCACAACAAACTGGAAAATTCTTCAAGAGATGGACATACCAGACCAACTTACTTGCCTCCTGAGAAATCTGTGTGCAGGTTCAGTTCAGTTCAGTTCAGTTGCTCAGTCGTATCTGTCTCTTTATGACTCCATGGGGGTTGCCAGGCCTTCCTGTCCATCACCAACTCTGGAGTTTACCCAAACTCATGTCCATTGAGTCGGTGATGCCATCCAACCATCTCATTCTGTTTCATCCCCTTCTCCTCCTGCCCTCAATCTTTCCCTGCATCAGGGTTTTTTTCAAATGAGTCAGCTCTTCACAACAGGTGACCAAAGTACTGGAGTTTCAGCTTCAACATCAGTCCTTCCAATGAACACTCAGGACTGATCTCCTTTAGGATGGACTTGTTGGATCTTCTTGCCGTCCAAGGGACTCTCAAGAGTCTTCTCCAACACCACAGTTCAAAACCATCAGTTCTTCAGCGCTCAGCCTTTTTCACTGTCCAATTCTCACATCCATACATGTCTACTGGAAAAACCATAGCCTTGACTAGACGGACCTTTGTTGGCAAAGTAATGTCTCTGCTTTTAAATATGCTGTCTAGGTTGGTCATAACATTCCTTCCAAGGAGTAAGCATCCTTTAATTTCATGGCTGCAATCACCATCTGCAGTGATTTTGGAGCCCCCCCAAAGTAAAGTCAGTCACTGTTTGCACTGTTTCCACATGTACTTGCCATGATGTGATGGGACCAGATGCCATGATCTTAGTTTTCTTAATGTTGAGCTTAAGCCAACTTTTTCACTCTCCTCTTTCACTTTCATCAAGCGACTCTTTAGTTCTTTTTCACTTTCTGCCATAAGGGTGGTGTCATCTGCATATCTGAGGTTATTGATATTTCTCCTGGCAATCTTCATTCCAGCTTGTCCTTTGTCCAGATCAGCATTTCTCATGATTTACTCTGCATATAAGTTAAATAAGCAGAGTGACAATATACAGCCTTGATGTACTTCTTTCCCTATTTGGAACCAGTCTGCTGTTCCATGTCCAGTTCTAACTGTTGCTTCCTGACCTGCATACAAGTTTCTCAAGAGACAGGTCAGGTGGCCTGGTATTCTCATCTCCTTCAGAATTTTCCACAGTTTATTGTGACCCACACAGTCAAAGGTTTTGGCATAGTTAATAAAGCAGAAATAGATGTTTTTCTGGAACTCTCTTGCTTTTTCGATGATCCAATAGATGTTGGCAATTTGATCTCTGATTCCTCTGCCTTTTCTAAAACCAGCTTGAACATCTGCAAGTTCATGGTTCACATATTGCTGAGGCCTGGCTTGGAGAATGTTGAGCATTACTTTAATAGTGTGTGAAATGAGTGCAATTGTGCGGTAGCTTGAGTATTCTTTGGCATTGCCTTTCTTTGGGATTGGAATGAAAACTGACCTTTTCCAGTCCTGTAGCCACTGCTGTGTTTTCCAAATCGGCTGACATATTTAGTGCAGCACTTTCACAGCATCATCTTTCAGGATTTGAAATAGCTCAACTGGAATTCCATCACCTCCACTAGCTTTGTTTTTACTAATGCTTCCTAAGGCCCACTTGACTTCACATTCCAGGATTGATGTCTGCCTCTAGGTGAGTGTGAGGGATCACACCATTGTGATTATCTGGGTTGTGCAGCTCTTTTTTGTACAGTTCTTCTGTGTATTCTTGCCACTTCTTCTTAATACCTTCTGCTTCTGTTAGGTCCCTACCATTTCTGTCCTTTATTGAACCATCTTTGGAGAAAATGTTCCCTTGGTATCTCTAATTTTCTTGAAGAGATCTCTGGTTTTTCCCATTCTGTTGTTTTCCTCTCTTTCTTTGCATTGATCCCTGAGGAAGGCATGCTTATCTCTCCTTGGTATTCTTTGGAACTCTGCATTCAAATGGGATTATCTTTCCTTTCCTCCTTTGCTTTTCACTTCTGTTCTTTTCACAACTATTTGTAAGGCCTCCTCAAACAGCCATTTGCTTTTATGCCTTTCTTTTTCTTGGGGATCGTCTTGATCCCTGTCTCCTACACAATGTCATGAACCTCTGTCCATAGTTCATCAGGCACTCTGTCTATCAGATCTAGTCCCTTAAATTTATTTCTCACTTCAACTGTATAATCATAAGGGATTTGATTTAGGTCCCACCTGAATGATCTACTGGTTTTCCCTACTTTCTTCAATTTAAGTCTGAATTTGGCAATAAGGAGTTCATGATCTGAGCCACAGTCAGCTCCCAGTCTTGTTTTTGCTGACTGTATAGAGCTTCTCCATCTTTGGCTGCAAAGAATATAATCAATCTGATTTCGGTGTCGACCATCTGGTGATGTCCATGTGTAGAGTCTTCTCTTGTGTTGTTGGAAGAGGGTGTTTGCTGTGACCAGTGCATTCTCTTGGCAAAACTCTATTAGCCTTTGCCCTGCTTTTTCTGTACTCCAAGGCCAAATTTGCCTGTTACTTCAGGTGTTTCTTGACTTCCTACTTTTGCATTCCAGACCCCTATGATGAAAAGGACATCTTTTTTGGGTGTTAGTTCTAAAAGATCTTTTAGGTCTTTATAGAACTGTTCAGCTTCAGCTTCTGTGTTATTGGTTGGGGCATAGACTTGGCTTTCGTAATATTGAATGATTTACCTTGGAAACGAACAGAGGTCATTCTGTCATTTTTCAGATTGCACCCAAGTACTGCATTTTGAACTCTTTCATTGACTATGATGGCTACTCCATTTTTAATAAGAGATTCCTGCCCACAGTAGTAGATAAAATGGTCTTCTGAGTTAAATTCACCTATTCCAGTCCATTTTAGTTCCCTGATTCCTAAAATGTTGCTGTTCACTCTTGCCATCTGATTCCTAAAATGTTGCTGTTCACTCTTGCCATCTCCTGTTTGACCACTTCCTATTTGCTGTGATTCATGGACCTAACTTTCCAGGTTCCTATGTCATATTGCTCTTTACAGCATCAGACCTGCTTCTATCACCAGTGCCATCCACATCTGGGTTTTGTTTTTCCTTTGACTCCATCCCTTCATTCTTTCTGGAGTTATTTCTCCACTGATCTCCAGTAGTATATTGGGCACCTAACGATCTGGGGAGTTCATCTTTCAGTGTCCTATCTTTTTGACTTTTCATACTGTTCATGGGGTTCTCAAGGCAAGAATATTGAAGTGGTTTGCCATTCCCTTCTCCAGTGGGCCACATTCTGTCAGACCTCTCCACCATGACCCATCTGTCTTGGGTGGCCCCACGTGGCATGGCTTAGTTTCATTGAGTTAGACAATGCTGTGGTCCATGTGATCAGATTGGCTAGTTGTTATTATGGTTTCAGTCTGTCTGCCCTCTGATACCCTCTCTCAGTGCCTACCATCTTACTTGGGTTTTTCCTACCTTTGACATGGAGTACCTTCATTACTGCTCCAGCAAAGCGCAGCTGTTGCTCCTTACCTTGGACTTGGGGTATCTCCCCATGGCCACCGTTCCTGATCTTGGACATGGGGTATGTCCTCATGGCTGCCACTCCTGACTGTGGACCTGGGGTAGCTCCTCTCAGCTGCTCCTGTGCTATGCAGCCTCCTCTCCTGCACCACGCAGCAGGTTAAGAAGCAACAGTTAGAACTGGATATGGAACAACAGACCACTTCCAAATTGGGAAAGGAGTATGCTAAGGCTGTATATTGTCACCCTGCTTATTTAACTCAAAATGCAGAGTACATCATGAGAAATGCCAGGCTGGAAGAAGCACAAGCTGGAATCAAGATTGCTGGGAGAAATATCAATAACCTCAGATACGCAGATGACACCACCCTTATGGCAGAAAGTGAGGAACTAAACAGCTTGTTGATGAAAGTGAAAGAGGAGAGTGAAAAAGTTGGCTTAAAACTCAACATTCAGAAAACTAAGATCATGGCGTCTGGTCTTGTCACTTCATGGCAAATAGATGGGGAAACAATGGAAACAGTGACAGACTTTATTTTTGGGGGGCTCCAAAATCACTGCAGATGGTGACTGCAGCCATGAAATGAAAAGACACTTTCTCCTTGGAGGAAAAGCTATGACCAACTTAGACAGCATATTAAAAAGCAGAGACATTACTTTGTCAACCAAGGTGTGTCTAGTCAAGGCTATGGTTTTTCCATGTGAGAGTTGGACTATAAACAAATCTGAGTGCTGAAGAATTGATGGTTTTGAACTGTGGTGCTGAAGAAAACTCTTGAGCATCCCTTGGACTGCAAGGAGATCCAACCAGTCCTTCCTAAAGGAGATCAGTCCTGGGTGTTCATTGGAAGGACTGATGTTGAAGCTGAAACTCCAATACTTTGGCCACCTGATGTGAAGAACCGACTCACTGGAAAAGACCCTGATGCTGGGAAGGATTGAAGGCAGGAGGAGAAGGGGATGACAGAGGATAAGAAAGTTGGATGGCATCACTGACTCAATGGACCTGAGTTTGAGTAAGTTCTGGGAATTGGTGATGGACAGGGAAGCCTGGCATGTTGCAGTCCATGGGGTTGCAGAATTGAATATGACTGAGAGACTGAACTGAACTGAATTAAAAAAAAAATGGGCAACAACTTTTAACAGAGCATTCACTGAAGAAAAGATATGTATGGCAAATAAGTACCAAAAAGATACTCAACACTAGAGAAATGCAAATTAAAACCACTACTTAACCAGTAGCACCACAAAAAGGAAAATAGCAGAGCTCAGTACAGAGCAATTGAAATTCTTATAGTTTGCTGGTAGAAATGAAAAATGATATATCTTTTAAAGAAAACTGCTTGGCACTTTCTTCTGTAGTTAAATATATACCTATATTATAAGGCCTTGCAATCCCTTAGTAATTATTCAAAGAAAACAAGAAAACTTTATGTCTATACAAAGATGTGTATGTGATATATAGGACTGGAAATAACCCAAATACCCATCAACTGATGAATGAATTATGGTACATCCATACAATGGAATGCTCCTTCTCTGTAAAATGGAGCAAATTATTAATACATACAACAATGCTGATGAACTTCAGAAGTTTTAAGCTAAGTGAAAGAAGTCAGACACAAAAGTCTACATACTGCAGGATTCCATTTATATGATATTCTGGAAAAGACAAACCTGTGTGAATGGAAATCAGATCAGCAATTACCAGGGCCTAGGGATGAGGGAAGGGAATGAATACTGAAGGGGTACAAAAAGAATTGCTTGGGATGATGCAAATATTATATACCTTGATTCTGGTGGTAGTGTTTAGAAGGCAGAATATATTCATCAAAACTCATTGAATTGTCCACCTGAAGTTAATTTTACTGTATGTGACTTATGACTCGATAAACCCGCCACCTCAATGGACATGAGTCTGAGCAAACTCTGGGAGATAGTGAGGCGTGCTGCAGTCCATGGAGTCACAAAGTGCCAGACATGACTGAGTGACTGAACAACAAACAACCTTAAAAAAAACTGATAGGGTGTAGAAAGAGTGTGACTATTTCTGCTTGCCACTTAGGATCAAATGATAAAAATGATATTTTTTATAATGTGCCACACTCCTAAAAACAGCCAAGATGCTAGTTACCATAGACTCCTGCCTGTTAGTGCCCCTTCATATCCTCCCACTCTACTTTTGCTGTTAGTTGTGAAACACATGGGCTCCCTTCCTGTCTCTTTAACTCAGAGGATCATGGCAGTCTCGGGCTCTTTGCACTTGCTGTCTACAAGATACTTGCACAGTTTGCTCCTTCTCATCACTTGTCTTAGCTCCAAAGCACCTCTCAGTAGAGGCTACCCCAATCACCTTCTAGAAAGTAGCTACCAGTCAACCGACATAGCTATCACTTCATTTTGTATTATTTTTCTCTTCATAGCGCTTATCATTATTAGAATTTTTTTCTTGTATGCTGTTGTCTGTATCTCTCCATGAGAAGGCAAAGCTTTTGTTTGTCATTTTTACCATCCAAACAGTGTTTGGCATAACAGATGCAATAAAGATTTGCTGAACGGGTGTAGCCCTTATTGGGCTTCCCTGGTAGCTCAGTTGGTAAAGAATCTGCCTGCAATGCAGGAGACCTAGGTTCAATTCCTAGGTCAGGAAGATCTGCTGGAGAAGGGACAGGCTACCCACCACAGTATTCTTGGGATTCCCTGGTGGCTCAGCTGGTAAAGAATTTGCCTGCAATGTGGATGACCTGGGTTTGATCCTTGGGTTGGCTACCCAATTCCAGTATTCTGGCCTGGAGAATTTCATGGATTATACAGTCCATGGGGTCGCCAAGAGTCGGATACAACTGAGTGACTTTCACAACCCTTGTTAAGCTAGAAAAGGCATCTTTAAGAGAGAAACTTTCCATTCAGATTTCAGAAGTGTAGCCACATAAGCAAATGTCTATTGTACACCATATTTTCACTAGTTCCTCTCATGATGTGAATTTCACACCATTATTCATTTGTAGTTTATTGTAAAGAACATTAGACTAACACTCAAGAGTCCCAGATTCTAGCCTTGATCCTTCCCCTAACTGTGAGACACTGAAACTTTGGGTCCAAAATTTCATTTCTAGAAATTTATCTCAAGGAAAAAATAGAACAGGTGCACTAACATATATATGTGCACCAGGAACTAGGATACTCATCCAGTATATTCACAATAGCAAAAGTTGGAAGGAAGATAATTTCACATAACAGGCTTTGGCTATATAGACCCTGGTTTATCCACTGATGTCACACTGTGAATTCTTTTGAAAATGATTATATTCATTTTATTACTTATTCAGTGGATGTTCATTGAGTACTGGCCAATTTCAGGTACTGTTCCAGGTACTGATGATGTAGCAGTGAATGAAACAAAGATGATGAATCTTATTGTGATAGAGAAAACAAGACAATAAATATAAACAAATCATATACCACATAATATGATAGCAGATGATAACACATTCTATGAAGGACAGATAATGCATAATAAGGGAATTAGGGACATTCCCCAAGAAAATGATTGGGGCATGCCACTTTATATATATCCAGGGAAGACCAATCTGACAAGGTCACATTTGACCAGAAATCTGCATGAAGTAAGGAGGTGAGGCATGTGAATATCTGTGGAAAGAGTCCTAGGCAAATGCAAGAAGTAGACTTGAAAATTTCAAGGGAAAGAAAGAAATCCTGTATGTGGAGAAGATTGAGCATGGAAAAAATGGTAGGAAATATTATTGGGGAAGTAGCCAAGAACTAGATTTTTGTAGCACTTGCTATAGACCATGGTAAGGACATTAGATTTTATTATGAATGTGAAGCCTTGGAGAACTTTGAGAAGAGTGGTCAGATCAGTCATGTTTTAAGACAATGTGATAAAATAGGCTTTGTTGTTGTTGAGTTTAGTTGCTAAGTCATGTCCGACTCTTAAATAGGCTAAGGAAGGACAAAAGTGGAAGCAAGGAAACTACTGACATTTAGGAGGTTATCTCAGAAGTCAGGGGAGATTATGGTGGCATGGATGAGGATGGAGGCAGTGCAGATGGTGAAAATTAATTATATTTAGAACTTTTATTTATTTCCACATTGAACTAATACCAAAGACTGATACCCTAGTTTTGAATAGAGTATGGGAGAAAGAGGAGTAAAGAAGAACCTTTATGTTTGAGACTTTGCAGTCGAATAAAGATGTGTAATACTGTTGGATAAGAGGGTCTGAGTGCAAAGGACAGGGTGTTACCAGGATCTAGATACCACTTGAGTATTATCACCTGGATGACATCCCCCTAAGAACAGAGACCTCAGTCCCGGGGCAATTCAAATGATCAAGTGTGCCAAATGCTGCTGAGAGTAGACTAAGATGAGGACTAAGAATGCCTACTGGAGGTTACAGTGTATGTCACATTGGTCTCAATGAAGGGAGAAAAGCCTGACTGGGGTATGCTCAAAAGTGAACAGACTTCTTCAACAAATAAATTGATTGTGGGAGGGGTAGATTGAGGTAGAGGAAGGAAACTATACATTAAAAGATGATTAACAGATACATCCAGCATCAGACTAACTGATACTGCCAGTCACAAAGGGGTGAACTTTACTGGATCCTCAGATAACTGGTATCCAAATACTGACTTGATTCTGACGGTATTAAATAGCTGTTCAGTTGTTCAGTCGTGTCCGACTCTTTGCGACGTCATGGACTGCAACACGCCAGGCCTTCCTGTCTTTCACCAACTCCAGGAGCTTGCGCCTGTCCTTTGACTCAGTGATGTCATCCAACCATCTCCTCCTCTGTTATCCGCTTCTCCTCCTGCCTTCAATCTTTCCCAGCATCAGGGTCTTTTCCAACGAGTCAGTTCTTCACATCAGGTGGCCAAAGTATTGGAGCTTCAGCTTCAGCATTGGTCCTTCCAGTGAATAGTCAGGAAAACTGAAAAAGAAAGCAAAGAATAACTGCTTTTATTGATAACACACATCCTCCGCGACCCCAAACCCTATGGCTGCGGCAGAATCACGGACAGGTGGGAGGTGCCAGAAGGAAGGGATGGGCAGGGGGTGGCTGGGGAGGGGGAGTAAGCGCCGGCGAAAAGGCGAGCCAACCGTCACAGAGGCGGGACTAGAGCCTCAGTTAAAGGACAGCTCTTTCCAGCCAATCAAAGGACAGCATCTGTGGCTTCTTCCTGGAAGTGGAGGCCGGAAGTAGGATTTCGGCTTGAGGTGGAGAAGGCGGCCGCCAGTGTAAGCTCAGAGCTGAAGTAAGTGGGCGGCGACGGCTTGGACCTCAGTTCCTCTTACATTTCTTTTTCCGGACCCCGCGGCTTCCTTTTGGAGGGCTGAGAGCCCGGGGAGGCCTGGTGCTGAGTACGTTCGCCCTTCCTCTCCGGCGTCCCTCAGAGAGCCCGACCTCCCCGCACCTCGCGTAGCCGGGGTCAGGGGTGGGTGGGGTGGTTGGCCGCCCGTGGGAAGGTACTCTGTGCGCGGCGGGCTCTAGGCTTTCTCCGGTGGAGAGGCCGAGCCCGGCTGGAGGTTGGCACTTCTGAGTTCTAGGCCTGCGTGCTGGTTTGCCGAGCTCTGTGGCCTCGCCACGTCTTCTGGCCTCTCTCCGGCCTTGTCCCTGACCAGTCTCGCCCTTCTTCGTCAGGGAGCACTGCTGAAATCTAAAGATTTAGTGGGAGACGGGGAAGGAGGTAGGTCCCACGCGTCATTCATTAGATCTTCTGGGAAGGTTTTAAAAACAACATTCCTGCGGCTCCATTCACAGTAGGCAAACGAGTCGAACGTCTGGAGATAACACCCTAGAATATGTTTCTTTTCTTTCTTTCTTTTTTTTTGGTTAAGTCTGTCAGAATGGAACAAACACTAGAAGGTGGATCTTGAGTCTGATAATGAGCTATGATGCCTAGCGCGTGTCTTAGGAAAAACCTCCGTTCCCTTTGACAAGTTTAGTCTGGAGAAGTGGTGGTATAAATAAACTTGATTTCTGTTGTATGTCAGTTTCCTTTTGTGCTGTCAGATGCTTAATTGTTTACTGATTGAAAGGAGCTTGTGCTGTGTAACCATAGCAACCAAGGTTGAGAATTCCTGCTATGCCATTTCCTGGCCCTTTGATCTGGTTGCAAACACTTCTCCTTGGTGAGACAGACTTGGGACCCTCATCTTAAAATGAAATTAATAGTAGTACTTAACTCATAGAGTTAGTTTGAAGCTTAAGTAAGAGAGGATATAAAACAAGGATACCTGTCACTTAGTTGCCCTTTGGGGATTGCAGTTTAAGTAGAGGTGCTGGGAAGCACAAAACAGGAATTCCAATCTGAAAAGGCCTGAAGGGGTGAAACCTAGGCTGTGTGAAATTTATTTTGAAGTACCAGATGATTGCTAATTCTCCAATTTTGGTAATTGTGTGGTTATAAGAGGACATTCTTTTTTGGGAGATACCCACTGAAGTATTTTAGATAAAGAGATGAGAGACCAATAAGGCAAATGAGGGAAAATGTTAACATTTGGAGAATCTGAAGAATATCGAATATTCTTTATACTATTCATAAGCAGAAAAGTCTGAATTTTTGAAAGTTTTAAAACATTGATTATAACTATTTGCAACTATCGTAAGTGTGTTGTAAATAAATGAAATAGTACACAGTATTTATAACCCTCCATTCCTTGTACTTTCACTCCTTTTTTCTTAATAGCCATATTGTGTATATATAGACATTTTATCTCAGCCCTCATATGGGTGAAGGTATGGATGAAGGTATGGACTGTTTCCAGTTTTTCCTGCTCTTTTCAAACAGTGCTGCATTAAATATCCTGATACACAGATTTGTGTACTTGTACCAATATTTTTGTAGGATAAATTTCCAGAAATAGAATTAATTGTTGGGTTACCAGTCAATCCTAAAGGAAATCAACCCTATATATCATTGGAATTACTGATGCCGAAGCTCCAATACTTTGGCTACCTGATGCAAAGATCTGTCTTATTGGAAAAGACCCTGATGCTGGGAAAAATTGAAGGCAAGAGGAGAAGAGGGTGTTAGAAGATGAGATGATTAGATAGCATCACTGATTCAATGGAAATGAATTTGAGCAAGCTCTGGGAGATAGTGAAGGACAAGGAGGCCTGAGATTCTGCAGTTCATGGGGTTGCAAAGAGCTGGGCACAACTTAGTGACTGAACAATAGCAACAGTGTTGTTAATCAGCTATACTCCAATATAAAATAAAATGATAAAAAGGATTGTTGGGTCAAAGAATATCAGCATTACAGTGTTTGATACTGTCACATTAAATTCCAAGTAAGCATATTTGTTTCCTTTCCTATCAGTTGTGTATGAGAATTCCCTATATTCTCTCGGTGGTACTGGCTTGCCACCTTAGAGTGTTATATGGTGGCTGCGATGGTGTTTTGTGGGACCTGAGGGGAATGGATATTTTCCACCGCAGAAGACTTCCCTGCAGGGCCAGAGTAGCTAAGAGCTTGCTTGCAAAATTGGCATGACCACCCTGAAGAAGCTGAAAGGTAGAGTGTGACCTGTGTTGGAATCAAGCACCTGCCACATAGAAAGTGTTCTATTTGTTAAGTGATGGAGTATTTGAAGTCTTGATAGTCTTTAGATGAAAATAATCCTTTTTTAAAATTTATTTTTAATTGAAGGATAATCACTTTACAATACTATGTAGGCAACTGTGAATCAGCCATAAGTACACATATGTCCCTTCTCCCTTGAACCTTCCCCCCACCCCCTACCCCATCTCACACTTCTAGGTTGTCTCAGAGTACCAGATTTGAGTTCCCCGTGTTATACAGCAACTTATCATTAGCTATTTTACATATATGTGGGGATTTTTTGCCTTTTTTTTCCTTTTTTAATTGGAAGATAATTGCTTTACAATATTATGTTGACCTCTGCCATATATCATCATGAATCAGCCACAGGTATACATAAGTCCCCTCCCTCCTGAACTGCCTTCCCATCTCCCACCCCATCCCACCCCTGTAGGTTGTCACTAGGTTGAGCTCCCTGTGTCACACAGCAGATTCCCACTTGCTATCTATATGGTACATTTACATATTGTAATGTACATGTTTCCATGCTGTTATCTCAGTTTGTCCCTTCCTCTCTTTTCCCCACTGTGTCCACAAGTCTGATCTCTATGCCTGTGTCTCCATTGCTGCCCTGCAAATAGGTTCATCAGTATCATCTTTCTAGATTCCATACACATGCATTAATATACAATGTTTGACTTTCTGACTTCACTGTATAGGTTTCTAGGTTTATCCATCTCATTAGAACTGACTCATACATTCCTTTTTATAGCTGAGTAGTATTCCACTGTGTATATGTACCACAACTTCCTTATCCAGTCATCTGTCAATGGACATCTATGTTGTTTCGATGTCCTAGCTGTTGTAAAAAGTGCTGCAATGAACATTGGGATACTTGTGTCTCTTTCAGTTATGCTTTTCTCAGGATATATGCCTAGCAGTGGGATTGTTGGGTCATATGGCAGTTCTATTCCTAGTTTTTTTAAGGAACCTCCATGCTGTTCTGTGTAGTGTCTGTATCAGTTTGCATTCCCACCAACAGTGCAGGAGGATTCCCTTTTCTTCACAGGCTTTCAAGCATTTATTGTTCGTTGATTTTTAAATGATGGCTGTTCTAGTTGGTATGAGGTGATACCTCATTATAGTTTTGATCTGAATTTCTAATAATGAGTGATGAGCATCTTTTTATGTGTTTATTGGCCATCTGTATGTCTTCTTTGGAGAAATGTCTGTTTAGGTCTTCTGCCCACTCTTTGAGTTGTTTGTTTTTCTGGTGTTGAGCTGCATGAGCTGCTTGTATATTTTGGAAATTAATCCTTTGGCAGTTGTTTCATTTGAATTATTTTCTCCCATTCTGAGGGTTGTCTTTTCACCTTGTATATAGTTTCCTTTGCTATGCAAAAGCTTTTAAGTTTAATTAGGTCCCATTTGTTTGCTTTTGTTTTTATTTTTATTACTCTAGGAGGTGGGTCAAAGAGGATCTTGCTGTAATTCAAGTCAGTGAGTGTTTTTCCTGTGTTTTACTCTTAATAGTTTTACAATTTCTGACTTTAAGTATAGGTCTTTAATCCATTTTGAGTTTATTTTTGTGTATGGTGATAGGAAGTGTTCTAACTTCATTCTGTAGCTAACTGTCTGGTTTCCCCAGCACCACCTATTGAAGAGGCTGTCTTTTCTCTTATGTATTCTTGCCTCCTTTGTCAAAGGTAAGGTGCCCAATAGGTGCAAGGGTTTATCTCTGAGCTTTTTTTCTTGTTTCTTTGATCTGTATTTCTGTTTTTGTGCCAGTACCATACTGTTGAGTACTATAGCTTTGTGGTATAGTCTGAATTCAGGGGGGTTGATTCCTCCAACTCCATTTTTTTTTTTCTTTTTCTCAAGATTGTTCTGTCTATTCAGGGTCTTTTGTGTTTCCATATACAAACGGTAAAATTTTTGTTCTGGTTCTGTGAAAAATGTTGTTGGTAATTTGATAGGGATTGTGTTGAATCTGTAGATTGCTTTGGGTAATATAGTCATGTTCACAATATTGATTCTTCCAATCAAAGAAAATGGTATATCTCTCCAACTATGTCATCTTTAATTTCTTTCATCATTGTCTTATAGTTTTCTGTATACAGGTCTTTCAGTCTCCTTAGGTAGGTTTATTCCTAGGTATTTTACTCTTTTTGTTGGAATGGTGAATGGGATTGTTTCAAAAAGGATTCTTTTAAAAATTTGCTTTTAGCAGTGTATTATTCTGAATATTCTCCTGCTTTTATTCAGCATTTTCAGTTTCTTCATCTTTTGCCTATTTTTCTATTTTTTTTTAAAGATACAGGTTAAAAAAAAACTCAGTGGATCCTTATTGAGGAGTAGTACCTTCTAGCCATTGCTTAAGGTGCTAGAGGTAGAGTTGTGAATAAAAGGCAATATGAAGTCATAGTGCTTTTCTTCTCGTAGAGATGGAATCAGAAAATACGTGTTTTTTAAAAAAAATCATAATAAAATTTCTAGTATTTACCCCTGTTAGCTTGCAAGCATTCTTCTTCCAGAAAAATAGGATTATCTTTTAATTTTGCTTCTGATGTATTTTCCCATATGGAATTTTTAGATTGATTTATGGTAGTCAGATCTGTTGGTCTTTTGGAATAATGTGCAGTTAGTTATTTTTTGTCTATTTCCTTGATAGATTGTAAGGAACACTAGGATGGAGGCAGTGTTTCTTAGTTATCTTTGAAAGATAGTATGATGTAGTATTTGAGATCTTTTGGCTCGGGCTACTTCCTTTACACAAGTGGATCAACCTTTCCAAGCCACAGTGATCTCATCCCTAAAATGGAAAGCTCACCTTTCTTTTCTTAGATTTCTCACAACTGTGAGAGAAGTTTAGAACAGTCCCTGGCACATAGTATGCACTCAAGTATTACCTGTCATCATATTCATTATTGTCATATATTAGACAAACATTAAATACTTGAAGGAGTAAATACACATTAAAGATGTTTGTACCTGCTTTCAGATTCCCTTTTATTTGAAGCTCTTGTGAAATGAATGGAGCTGCCAATAAATACTTATGAAGCTTATGTGCATGGTTTTGAACCCAGTGAGAACTGTGATAGTCATAGTCCTTCCCTTCATAGAGTTTATAGTCTGGTTGGGGACACAAATCAGATATTGATGAAGAGAATAAAAGGGGGAAGACAGGGTCTGCTTTTTATGAATAATCAGAGAAGTTTTATCTTTAGCAGTGACATTTTTAAGCTAATGCCTGAAGCAGGAAGAAAATCACATGAAAAGACCCAGAGGCAGAGGAGGTTGTTATAAAGAATTGTATGAGAATACTTGAAGACAGTATTGCCAGGATATAAGTAAAAGGGAATGTGGTATGAGAATTAGGCTGGCTATTATATAGACAAACTGTAGTGGAAACAAAAATATCCCTGTGAAGCTGTTGTGTTAAAGATAAGAGGGAATGGTGTCTTGGTCAGAACTGATGAATTTGAGATAGCAAGGGTTTGGAATCAGCGTGCCAGTGTGCATGCTCGGTTGAGTCCAGCTCTTTTGCAACCCCATGAACTGCAGCCTGGCAGATTCCTCTATCCATGAATTTTCCAGGCAAGAATACTGGAGTGGGTTGCCATTTCCTACTCCAGGGGATCTCAGGACTTGGCAGTGATGGTGAGGAGAGGAGGTTGGTAAAAAAGGAGCATTAAGATAAAATTTAGGTTTCTGGCTTGGAATACTAGGTGGGAAATGGGGACATTTTACTGAGATAGGAAAGATTAGAAGCTTTAGAAGCTATGAGAGGAGCAGGTTTAGAGGGCGTGTATTGTAGATGGAATCAAATTTTTTTTTTCTAAGTTTGAATGCCCTATGAAGTATCCACAGAGAGCCCAGAGGCAGTCTGGAAGGAGATCAAAACTCATGAATCAAGAGAAAGACAAATATATGATATCACTTATATGAGAAATCTAAAAATGATACAAATGAATCTATAAACAAAATAGACTCATAGACATAGAAAACAAACTTTTGATTGCCAGAGGGGAGAGGGAGAAAGAGGGGTAAATTAGGAGTATGAGATTAACAAAGTGTTATACGTACAATAAATAAGTGGCAAGGATTTGCTGTATGTATAGCACAGGAAATTATATTCATCATCTTGTAATAACATAAAATGGAATATAATTTGAAAAAAAGACAATAACTTTGCTGTATACTTGAAACTAACACAATACTGTAAATCAAGTATACTTCAATTAAAAAAAAAACCCAAGACTCAAATACAAATCAAGATTTCTCCACTTTGGCACAATATATTGACACGTTGGATGGGATAATTCTTTGTGATGGGGGACTGCCTCGTGCACTATATGTTTACAGCATTCCCAGCCTCTACCCATTAGAAGCCAGTAACACCCCTTTTCTAAGTTGTGGCAACTAAGTGTCTCCAGACCTTGCAGTATGCCTTCTGGTTTGAGCTGACTGTGCCTCAAATCATGAACTCCTTATTGCCAAATTCAGTCTTAACTTGAAGAAAGTGGTGAAAACCACTAGATCATTCAGGTAGGACCTAAAACAAATCCCTTATGATTGTACAGTGAAAGTGAGAAATAGATTTAAGGGGCTAGATCTGATAGAGTGCCTGATGAACTATGGACAGAGGTTCATGACATTGTACAGGGGACAGGGATCAAGACCATCCCCAAGAAAGAGAAATGCAAAAAAACAAATGGCTGTCTGAGGAGGCCTTACAAATATCTGTGAAAAGAAGAGAAGTGAAAAGCAAAGGAGATACAAAGAAAGATATACCCATTTGAATGCAGAGTTCCAAAGAATAGCAAGGAGAGATGAGAGAGCCTTCCTTAGCGATCAATGCAAAGAAATCAGTCAGTTCAGTTCATTCACTCAGTCGTGTCCAACTCTTTGTGACCCCATGAATCGCATCACGCCAGGCCTCCCTGTCCATCACCAACTCCCGGAGTCTACCCAAACCCATATCCATTGAGTCAGTGATGCCATCCAGCCATCTCATCCTCTGTCTTCCCCTTCTCTTCCTTCCCCCAATCCTTCCCAGCATTAGGGTCTTTTCCAGTGAGTCAATAGAGGAAAACAATAGAATGGGAAAGACTAGAGATCTCTTCAAGAAAATTAGAGATACCAAGGGAACATTTCATACAATGATGGGCTTGAAAAAGGACAGAAATGGTAGGGACCTAACAGAAGCAGAAGATATTAAGAGGTGGCAAGAATACACCAACTGTACAAGAAAGATCTTCACGACCCAGATAATCACGATGGTGTGATCACTCACACTCACCTAGAGCCAGACATCTTGGAATGTGAAGTCAAGTGGGCCTTAGGAAGCATCACTGCAAACAAAGCTAGTGGAGGTGATGGAATTCCAGTTGAGCTATTTCAGATCCTGAAAGATGATGCTGTGATAGTGCTGCACTCAATATGCCAGCAGATTTGGAAAACTCAGCAATGGCCACAGGACTGGGAAAGGTCAGTTTTCATTCCAATCCCAAAGAAAGGCAATGCCAAAGAATACTCAAACTGCTGCACAGTTGCACACATCTCACACACTATTAAAGTAATGCTCAAAATTCTCCAAGCCAGGCTTCAGCAATATGTGAACCGTGAACTTGCAGATGTTCAAGCTGGTTTTAGAAAAGGCAGAGGGACCAGAAATCAAATTGCCAACATCTGTTGGATCATCGAAAAAGCAAGAGAGTTCCAGAAAAACATCTATTTCTGTTTTATTAACTATGCCAAAGCCTTTGACTGTGTGGATCACAATGAACTGTGGAAAATTCTGAAGGAGATGGGAATACCAGGCCACCTGACCTGCCTCTTGAGAAACCTGTATACAGATTAGGAAGCAATAGTTAGAACTGGACATGGAACAACAGACTGGTTCCAAATAGGGAAAGAAGTACGTCAAGGCTGTGTATTGTCACTCTGCTTATCTAACTTATATGCAGAGTACATCTGGGCTGGAGGAAGCACAAGCCATAATGAAGATTGCTGGGAGAAATATCAGTAACCTCAGATATGCAGATGACACCACCCTTTTTGGCAGAAAGTGAAGAGGAACTAAAAAGCTTCTTGATGAAAGTGAAAGAGGAGAGTGAAAAAGTTGGCTTAAAGCTCAACATTCAGAAAACTAAGATCATGGCATCTGGTCCCATCACTTCATGGCAAAGAGATGAGGAAAAAGTTGAAACAGTGACTGACTTTATTTGTGGGGGCTCCAAAATCACTGCAGATGGTGATTGCAGCCATGAAATTAAAGGACGCTTACTCCTTGGAAGGAAAGTTATGACCAACCTAGACAGCATATTAAAAAGCAGAGACATCATTACTTTGCCAACAAAGGTCCGTCTCGTCAAGGCTATGGTTTTTCCAGCAGTCACGTATGAATGTGAGAGTTGGACTATAAAGAAAGCTGAGCGCTGAAGAATTGATGCTTTTGAAGTGTGATGTTGGAGAAGACTTTGAAGAAGACTATTGAGAGTCCCTTGGACAGCACAGAGATCCAACCAGTCCATCCTAAAGGTGATGAGTCCTGAGTGTTCATTGGAAGGACTGATGTTGAATCTGAAACTCTGATGCTGGGAAAGATTGAGGGCAGGAAGAGAAGGAGATGACAAAGGATGACAAAGGATGAGATGGTTGGATGGCATTACAGACTTAATGGACATGGGTTTGGGGGGACTTTGTGAGTTGGTGATGGACAGGGAGGCCTGGTGTGCTGCATTTCATGGCATCGCAAAGAATAGGACATGACTGAGCAACTGAACTGAACTGGCAAAAATCACACCTCTTTAGAGCCACTGATAGAAATACTAATAAAAGCTATGCAGTTGACTGAGGTCATCCCAAGGAAGAACATAAAACAGAGGCCTAAAACTAGTGGCCCACTAGTTTTAGAGGTTGTTAGAAATAAATTCTTTTTGACTTCACAATACTTGACAGTTTCCAAAATTAATTGCTAGTATTTTAAAAAACTGAGAAAGTGAAAGTGAAGTCACTCAGTTGTGTCTGACTCTTTGCAACCCCATGGACTGTAGCCTACGAGGCTCCTCCATCCATGCAATTTTCCAAGCAAGAGTACTGGAGTGGGTCACCATTTTCTTCTCCAGAGGATCTTCCCAACCCAGGGATCGAACCCAGGTCTCCCATGTTGCAAGCAGCTGCTTTATTGCCTGAGCCAAAAATTTCCCATAGAAATCTGGATTTTTTCCTTCCTTCCTTGAAAAGTCAAGACTAAGTTTCAATGAATCTTCATTCATGAGTGAATGCTAGTGGCTGGAGGCATTGAGGTCTGGGTTGGAGATGCTCTGTTCTCTCTAATCCCTGCTGCTACATGTGTAACTCTTTATGTTCCCTGTCTTTTCCCTTTGGCCTTTGAGTTTGTGACTCTCTAGGGCACCCCTCTGATACATGCCAACATTAAAATTGGGATAGAAAAGGAGGGGCAGTAAAGGAGACTGAGAGGGAGCCTCCAGTAAGGTAGGAGGAAAACATAAATGTAAGAACACAGGAGCTGAGGGGGAAGAGGACTGGGTTGAAAAGGAAGAAAATGCTGCTGAGAGATTAAGATCACTTTAGAAAAATGTCCATTGAATTTGGTCATGTGGTGATTGTTGATGAGATTGATGAGTATTTGTGGAGGAAGGAGGTTGATTCCAGATTGGATAGTGATAAAAATGGATAAACAGAAAGCTAGTAGAGCAGTGAAGTGTAGTTTGATATAGTTAGAGTAACTCATCATGCCCATGGCCACTGCCTTATTGACTCTCCAGTAGTATCCAGTTCACCGGTGTAGGTTGGTGGAAACTCAGGACTTCCCCACAGCTGCCCTTATTACCTCACAAATTCCAAGTGTGAATCTGCCCTCCAGTATATTACTTGCTATCTCTGATGTTGGATTGTATAATTATATCTTGAAGATCGGGTAAGATCAGTCTAAATGAGCACTCAGGATCTTCTCATTTTATGATATACCAAAGCTTAAAATGGAATAAATGGAGGTTATTGTGGCTATTGAAGATATATTTGAGTTTGAAACTTCTGTAGTGGAATGTAGAAAAGTTAGTGAATCTATAAAAAATTGTAAAGTATATTGTAGAAAAAAAGGAAGTGAAATTGGATCGCAAAAGCTCAGATGATGTGAGTTTGTTTGGATTAGAGCAGTGTTAATTTTGTCAGCGTTCCTTAGAATTACAGGTGTTTGCTTTTGGAAATCAATCTGTAATATAGAACAGAAGTGATTATAACATGAGATGGGGAGACAGCATGCTTAGTTTGTCTGCAGAGAGGATAGAGAAATGAGGCGTAACTGGTGAGGGGTATGGAATCCAGACTGTTTCACTTATAGATGAAAATATAGTTGACCCATGAACAACTGGGAGGTTAGGGATGCCCAGCCTCTGCATAATTGAAAATCCAAGTATAACTTAGAATTGACTTTTTGTATCTGCCATTCCTTCATATTTGTTGTTTTCCATCTGAGAATTTAACCAACCATGGATCTTGTTTTTAGTTATTTGCTAAGTCATGTCTGACTCCATGGACTAGCCTGCCAGGATCCTCTGGGACTTCCCAGGCAAGAATACTGGAGTGAGTTGCCATTTCCCTCTCCAGGAGATCTTCCTGACCGAGGGATCAAACCCACATCTCCTGCATTGGCAGGTGGATTCTTTACCACTGAGTCACCAGGGAAGCCCCATAAATCTTGTAGTACTGTAGTATTTACTATTGAAAAAAATCCACATATAAGTGGACCTTTGCAAGTTCAAACCTGTATTGTTCAGTAATCAGCTGTATCAGTTCAGTTGAGTTGCTCAGTTGTGTCCTACTCTTTACGACCCCTTGGACTGCAGCATGCCAGGCTTCCTAGCCCATCACCAACTCCTGGAGCTTACTCAAACTCATGTCCATTGAGTCGGTGATGCCATCCAACCATCTCATCCTCTGTTGTCCCCTTCTCTTCCCACCTTCAATCTTTCCCAGCATCAAGGTCTTTTCAAATGAGTCAGATCTTCCCATCAGATGGCCAAAGTATTGGAGTTTCAGCTTCAGCATCAGTCCATCCAATGAATATTCAGGACTTATTTCTTTTAAGATGGACTGGTTCCATCTCCTTGCAGTCCAAGGGACTCTGAGAGTCTTCTCCAACACCACAGTTCAAAAGCATCAGTTCTTCGGCGCTCAGCTTTCTTTATAGTCTGACTCTCACATCTGTACATGACTACTAGAAAAACCGTAGCTTTGAAGGTCAGCTGTATACTACAGTAGTTTTTTGTGCTGATGAAAATGTTAAGTAGAGCTGAAAAAGTACTTGAATGATTGAGTATATAAAGCTAATTAGAAAAGAATAGCAGCTTTTCCCTGTTGTAAATGTTAGTTTTAGAGACTAGGGAGATCATTTTGTCCTGGGCACCAAACGGCCATGGGAGAAAAGGGAAAATATTCTGTCATTAATCACTGAATGTGACAAGTTTGTTTTGTAGCTCCACTGTCAATCTTTGGTCTATTTGTGTGTGTGTGTATGTTTGTTATGTTTTGTTTTCCTCTTATTTTTTGTTTGATGGTTTATTTCTGTAGGTTCTTGATCTTCCACAATGGGTGAGCCGCAGCAAGTGAGTGCCCTCCCACCCCCTCCGATGCAGTACATCAAGGAGTATACAGATGAAAATATTCAGGAAGGCCTCGCTCCCAAGCCTCCACCTCCAATAAAGGACAGTTACATGATGTTTGGCAACCAGTTCCAGTGTGATGATCTTATCATCCGCCCTTTAGAAAGTCAGGGTATTGAACGACTTCATCCTATGCAGTTTGATCACAAGAAAGAACTGAGAAAACTCAATA
Source organism: Antilocapra americana (assembly GCA_007570785.1). NCBI lineage: Eukaryota > Metazoa > Chordata > Mammalia > Artiodactyla > Antilocapridae > Antilocapra > Antilocapra americana. The sequence continues at coordinate 38,594,655 of ML660765.1, forward strand.
TGTCTATCCTTATTAATTTCTTAGACCTCTTAGATATCTTGATAAGAAGCCCTGGGAGTATAAAACGAGAAGAGAAGCTAGAGGATCTTAAGCTGCTTTTTGTACATGTACATCATCTCATAAATGAATACCGACCCCACCAAGCAAGAGAGACCTTGAGAGTCATGATGGAAGTGCAGAAACGTCAACGTCTTGAGACAGCCGAGAGGTTTCAAAAGCATCTCGAACGAGTCATTGAGATGATTCAGAATTGCTTGGCTTCTCTGCCTGATGATTTGCCTCATTCGGAAGCAGGGATGAGAGTAAAAACTGAGCCAATGGACGCTGATGACAGCAACAATTGTACTGGACAGAATGAACAACAAAGAGAAAATTCAGGTCATAGGAGAGATCAAATTATAGAGAAAGATGCTGCCTTGTGTGTCCTTATTGACGAAATGAATGAAAGGCCTTGAAGGATGTTTCTTTTCCTTTCCCTTTAAGTGAATGGTATACACATTAGTTAATTCACTTTTAGAGAGTGTGAAAAGAGATATAACTAGATGTCTTGCAAGCAGCTTGATTCTCCAACTTTCTCAATTGTGAGAAGCCACAGCAGTAATTTCACCTTATGGCAAGCATAGGTAAATGAGTGTGTCTACGTTAAGAGTGATCACCTTGAAAAGCAGAGTGCAGGTATTTGTGGAATATCCTTGTTTCCAGAGTTGCAGTGAATTTTGAAGATACCTTCAGTGATAGCAGGTTTTCAACCCTGTAAAGTAGATTTGTCATTTGCTTTAAGAGTGATAGATAATAAAGGATATCAGACTTTATAAATGTGAAATTACAAAATCTTTGTTTCACTTAGAAACTTAATCTCTAAAAAGAATAGTGTAACATGTTTGAAGAGAAGAACCCCCAGAGTTATAAAACAGTTTCATTTTTTCGCTTGGCTATTCTTGCAAACACCATCTCAGCCTTTTACCCCTATCCTGGATGGGTCCTAGAACTTTTACCCAGTCACTAAGTCCTTTGATCACTTTTAGTTACAAACATTCATTTTAATATTAAAATGCCTGTGTAAATTATCTGTACTACATTTCCTAGATTCAGACTTGCTTAAGGCTGGAAGCCTGCCATGGAAAAGAGGTTTGGTGGCAGAGATCACTGCATCTCCACGAGAGATTCTTGCTTTCCTGAGACATGCTGCCTTTCCAGAAGCTGCATTTCTCCATTCCCTGTGCATCTCTGTGAGGCCATGTGACTGAGTTCTTAGCAGTGGAATATGATGTAAAAATCCAGGCCTGCCCCATAAAAGTTTCTTATATCTCCCACTATTCTCTTGTCATCTGCTGGTTTGATGGTCACACCCAGGAAAACTTGGGAAGCCACTTGAAGATGGCAAAAGTTTGGTCATTTTGGGTCCTTGAATGCCTAAAGACTAGGACCTCCTCTCAACTCTACCCCCCACCCCCCACCCCGTCCCACCCCTCTCCTCACCCCTGCTGATTTAACTTCACCATGTGAATAAGAAGTCAACCTACTGTTATTTTGTTGTTGTTATTGTTTTGAGCGCTGAGATTTCATTTCTGCACTTCTCTTTTCTTTTCTCCCTCTTCCACTGAAAATTTTTTTTTCAGGCTGAAATCTTAATGGAGAGTCTACCTTGTATCTGAGGGTTTCTACCAGCCTTCCTCTTAATAAAGCATATTTATAAATATGCTTTGAGTGGTTCTCAAAGCATAGTGCTAGACCGGCAGCATTGGCATCACTTGGGGACTGGTTAGGAATGCAAATTCTCAGGTCCACCCCAGCCATACTAAAGCAAATTCTAGAAGTGGGGCTCAACAAACTGTGCTAAAGAGCTCTCAGGTGATTCTTGTGCAGGCTCAAGCTTTTTTTTTTTTTTTTTTTTTAAAAAAAAAAAAAGGGAATTTGTTTTATTTGTGTACTGTAACAATTATATTGTGTCAGTTTTAAGCTGAGAAATGTTTATAAGCATATAAATAGCATTAAAAGGTAGACTAGAAAAATAAAGATTTTGGAGAGTCAGTTATAATTTTGATATTTATAGTTGCTTGCCCTGCTAGAATTCTCTGTAAAATTAAACAAAATGACCTTTAAGAACTGTTATTGACTCTTAGTTTAGTTAATTTAATTTTAGCCAGAATTTTTTTTATTTTATTTTATTTTATTTTATTTTTTTAACATTTTTTTTATTAGTTTTGCCAAACAATGACATGATATCACCATGGGTTTACATATGCTCTCCCTCCAGAACCCCCCTCCCTCCTCCCTCCCCCCGGGAAATCTCGTTGCACCAGTCCCAAGCATCAATCCTGGGCCGGCTATTGCTTAGACATATGATAATTAACATGTTTCAATGCCATTCTCCCATATCATCCCACCCTTTCCCTCATCCACAGAGGCCCTGAGTCTATTCTATACATCTGCGTTCCTTTTGCTGTCTCGCATGCTGGGTTCTCGTTACCATCTTTCTAAATTCCATATATATGCGTTAGTATACTGTATTGTTGTTTTTGCTTCTGGCTTACTTCACTCTGGATAATGGGCTCCAGTTTCGTCCATCTGAGTAGAACTGATTCAAATAAATTTTTCCTTAATGCTGAATAATATTCCATTGTGTATATGTACCACAGCTTTCTTATCCATTCGTCAGTTGATGGGCATCTAGGTTGGTTCCATGTCCTGGCTATTGTAAATAAAGCAGCGATGAACATTGGGGTACACGTGTCTCTTTCAATTCTGGTTTCCTCGGTGTATATGCCCAACAGTGGGATTGCTGGGTCATATGGCAGGACTATTTGCAGTTTTTAAAGGAACCTCCACACTGTTTTCCATAGAGGCTGTACTAGTTTGCAATCCCACCAACAGTGTAAGAGAGTTCCCTTTTCTCCACATCCTCTCCAGCATTTATTACTTGTGGATTTTTGGATTGCAGCCATTCTGAGTGGTGTGAAGTGATATCTCATTGTGGTTTTGATTTGTATTTCTCTGATAATGAGTGATGTTGAGCATCTTTTCATGTGTTTGTTAGCCATTTTTATGTCTTCTTTGGAGAAACGTCTGTTCAATTCTTTGGCCCACTTTTTGATTGGGTTGTTTATTTTCCTAGAATGGAGCTGTAGGAGTTGCTTGTATTTTTTTGAGATTAATTGTTTGTCCGTTGCTTCATTGGCTATTATTTTCTCCCATTCTGAAGGCTGTCTTTTCACCTTGCTTATAGTTTCCTTTGCAGTGCAGAAGCTTTTAATTTTAATTAGGTCCCATTTGTTTATTCGTGCTTTTATTTCCAGTATTCTGGGAGGTGGGTCATGTAGGATCCCTCTTTGGTTGATGTCAGAGAGTGTTTTGCCTATGTTATCCTCTAGGAGTTTTATAGTTTCTGGTCTTATGCTTAGATCTTTGATCCATTTTGAATTTATCTTTGTGTATGGTGTTAGAAAGTGTTCTAGTTTCATTCTTTTACAAGTGGCTATCCAGTTTTCCCAGCACCACTTGTTAAAGAGGTTGTCTTTTCTCCATTGTATATTCTTGCCTCCTTTGTCAAAGATAAGGTGTCCATAGATGCGTGGATTTATCTCTGGGCTATCTATTTTGTTCCATTGATCTATATTTCTGTCTTTGTGCCAGTACCATACTGTCTTAATGACTGTGGATTTGTAGTATAGCTTAAAGTCAGGTAGGTTGATTCCTCCAGTTCCATTCTTCTTTCTCAAGATTGCTTTGGCTATACGAAGTTTTTTGTATTTCCATACAAATTGTGAAATTATTTGTTCTAATTCTCTGAAAAAGACCTCTGGTAGCTTGATAGGAATTGCATTGAATCTATAGATTGCTTTGGATAGTATACTCATTTTCACTATATTGATTCTTCCAGTCCACGAACACGGCACATTTCTCCATCTGTTTGTGTCCTCTTTGATTTCTTTCATCAGTGTTTTGTAGTTTTCTATATACAAGTCTTTTGTTTCTTTAGGTAGAAATACTCCTAAGTATTTTATTCTTTTTGATTCAATGGTGAATGGAATTGTTTCCATAATTTCTTTTTCTGTTTTTTCATTGTTAGTGTATAGAAATGCCAGGGATTTCTGTGTGTTGATTTTGTATCCTGAAACTTTGCTATATTCACTGATTAGCTCTAGTAATTTTCTAGTAGAGTCTTTAGGGGTTTCAATATAGAGGATCATGTCATCTGCAAACAGAGAGAGTTTTACTTCTTCTTTTCCAATCTGGATTCCTTTGATTTCTTTATCTGCTCTGATTGCTGTGGCCAAGACTTCCAAAACTATGTTGAAAAGTAGTGGTGAGAGTGGGCACCCTTGTCTTGTTCCTGACTTCAGGGGGAATGATTTCAGTTTTTCACCATTGAGGATAATGTTTGCTGTGGGTTTGTCATATATAGCTTTTATTATGTTGAGGAATGTTCCTTCTATTCCTGCTTTTTGGAGGGTTTTTATCATAAATGGATGTTGAATTTTGTCAAAGGCTTTCTCTGCATCTATTGAGATAATCATATGATTTTTATTTTTCAATTTGTTAATGTGGTGTATCACATTGATTGATTTGCGAATATTGAAGAATCCTTGCATCCCTGGGATAAAGCCTACTTGATCATGATGTATGATTTTTTTAATGTGTTGTTGGATTCTATTTGCTCGAATTTTGTTAAGGATTTTTGCGTCTAAGTTCATCAGTGATATTGGCCTGTAGTTTTCTTTTTTTGTGGCATCTTTGTCGGGTTTTGGAATTAGGGTGATGGTGGCCTCATAGAATGAGTTTGGAAGTTTACCTTCCTCTGCAATTTTCTGGAAGAGTTTGAGTAGAATAGGTGTTAGCTCTTCTCTAAATTTTTGGTAGAATTCGGCTGTGAAGCCATCTGGTCCTGGGCTTTTGTTTTTTGGAAGATTTCTGATTACGGTTTCAATTTCTGTGCTAGTGATGGGTCTATTAAGATTATCTATCTCTTCCTGGTTTAGTCTTGGAAAGTTGTACTTTTCTAGGAATCTGTCTATTTCATCCAGGTTGTCCAGTTTATTTGCATATAGCTGCTGATAATAGTCTCTTATGATCCTTTGTATTTCTGTGTTTTCTGTTGTGATCTCTCCGTTTTCTTTTCTAATTCTGTTGATTTGGTTCTTCTCCCTTTGTTTCTTGATGAGTCTGACTAATGGTTTGTCAATTTTATTTATCTTCTCAAAGAACCAGCTTTTGGATTGGTTGATTTTTGCTATGGTCTCTTTTGTTTGCTTTGCGTTTATTTCTGCCCTGATCTTTAAGATTTCTTTCCTTCTACTAGACCTGGGCTTCTGCATTTCTTCCATTTCTAGTTGCTTTAGGTGTAAAGTAAGGTTATTTATTTGATTTTTTTCTTGTTTCCTGAGGTGAGCTTGAATTGCTATGAACCTTCCCCTTAGCACTGCTTTCACAGTGTCCCATAGGTTTTGGGCCGTTGTGTTTTCATTTTCATTCGTTTCCATGCATAACTGAATTTCATTTTTGATTTCTTCTGTGATTTGTTGGTTATTCAGCAGTGTATTGTTGAGCCTCCATATGTTGGAGGTTTTGAATGGTTTTCTCCTGTAATTGATATCTAATCTCACTGCATTGTGATCAGAAAAGATGCTTGGGATGATTTCAATGTTTTTGAATTTACCAAGGCTAGATTTATGGCCCAGGATGTGATCTATCCTGGAGAAGGTCCCGTGTGCGCTTGAGAAAAAAGTGAAATTCCTTGTTTTGGGGTGGAGTGACCTATAGATATCAATTAGGTCTAGTTGGTCTATTGTATCATTTAAAGTTTGAATTTCCTTGTTACTTTTCTGTTTAGTTGATTTATCCATTGGTGTGAGTGGTGTATTAAAGTCTCCCACTATTATTGTGTTGTTGTTAATTTCCCCTTTCATACTTGTTAGCATTTGCCTTACATATTGTGGTGCTCCTATGTTGGGTGCATAAATATTTATAATTGTTATTTCTTCTTCTTGGATTGATCCTTTGATCATTATGTAATGTCCATCTTTATCTCTTTTCACCGCCTTTATTTTAAAGTCTACTTTATCTGATATGAGTATTGCCACTCCTGCTTTCTTTTGGTCTTTATTTGCATGGAATATCTTTTTCCAGCCTTAACTTTCAGTCTATATGTGTCCTTAGATTTGAGGTGGGTCTCTTGTAGGCAACATATATAGGGGTCTTGTTTCTGTATCCAATCGGCCAGTCTTTGTCTTTTGGTTGGGGCATTCAGCCCGTTTACATTTAAGGTAATTATTGATAAATATGATCCTGTTGCCATTTCTTCTATTTTATTATTTTGGGATCGAGATTATATATCCCATCCGTGTTTCCTATCTAGGAAATATCTTTTAGCATTCGTTGGAGGACTGGTTTGGTGTTGCTGAATTCTCTCAATTTCTGCTTGTCTGAAAAACTTTTGAATTCTCCTTCAAATTTGAATGAGATCCTTGCTGGGTACAGTAATCAGGGTTGTAGCTTGTTTTCTTCCATGACTTTAAGAATGCTCTGCCATTCCCTTCTGGCCTGAAGCGTTTCTATTGAGAGATCAGCTGTTACCTTATGGGATTCCCCTTGTGGGTTATTTTTTGCTTCTCCCTCACTGCTTTTAATATTTGGTCTTTGTATTTGATATTTGTTAATTTGATTAATATGTGTCTTGGTGTGCTCTGCTTGGGGTTGATTCTATTTGGGACCCTCTGTGTTTCTTGGACCTGAGATGTTATTTGCTTTCCCAATTTAGGGAAATTTTCAACCATTATTTCTTCGAGAATTTTTTGATGGTCCTTCTTTTTGTCTTCTTCTTCTGGGATTCTTATGATTCGAATATTGGTGCGTTTAATACTGTCCCAGAGGTCTCTGAGATTGTCCTCATTTCTTTTAATTATTTTTTCATTATTCCTTTCTGTTTCATTTATTTCTGCCATTCTATCTTCTATTTCACTTATCCTGTCTTCTATTTCTGTTATTCTACTGTTGGTTCCCTCCAGGGTGTTTTTGATCTCATTTATTGCATTATTTATTGTATTTTGACTCTTTCATTTCTTCTAAGTCCTTGTTAAAGCTTACCTGCATCTTCTCAATCCTTGCCTGCAGGTTATTGAACTGCAACTCCAACTTATTTTCCAGGTTTTGGATCATTTTCACTATCATTATTCGGAATTCTTTGTCAGGTAGGCAACCTATCTCTTCGTCTTTTGTTTGGTCTAGGGGATATTTATCCTGTTCCTTTACTTGCTGGGTATTTCTCTGCCTTTTCATCTTGTTTATCTTGGTGTGTTGTCCCTTTATTGTGGGGTTTCCTCACTATGGGAGGGGTTGGATGAGTGTTTTGTCAGAGTTTCCTGGTTGGAATCTTAAGCGGTCTGTCCTGCTTGATTTGGCAACCTCTGCTGGCCCCTTCAGTGTCTATTCAGCGCTCTGGGGTTTGCCCCGCTCGCGGTGCCTGCGCTTTTCCCGCCCCCTCTGCTCAGGCTCTCGGCTGGCTGCGCACTCTGATGACGCAATTGGAGGCTGTGGCTTCTCCTCTCCCCAGGCCCAGCCGCTCGGCTCTTTCTGCTTGCAGCTGGACATGTCTTCTCAGATGTGCAGCGGCAGACTCTGGCAGCGCACTCTGGTGACGCAGTTGGGGGCTGCGGCTTTTCCCCTCCCCCGGCCCAGCTGCTCGGTTTTTTCAGTGTGCGGCTGGGGGCGTTTTCTCAGATATGAGAAGCGCCGAATTCTGGTGGCGACTGTCCAGAGTCCCCAGAGGTCTTGGCTAGCACCCAATTCTGCCTGCGGTTTGGGGGCAGAAGCCTCTCCGGGGCGCTCTCCGTAGCCCGCAGCCTCCCTGTTCCACCCGGCTGTCTCGTGCCGTGGTCCGAGTCCCCGCTCCCCTTTGTTCTGTTCGCGAGCCTGGCAGGGGGGGGTCTTCCTCGGGAAGGCTACCCAGCGGTCTATCTCCGGTTAGCACCTTCGGTTAGGACCCTCAGTCTGCCCCGGGCGGGCGTTCAATCTCAGTCCTCCCCCTAAGCGCTTGGCCCGCCCCTCCCTGAGCAGTCCGCTGGCTCGTGGGGGATGGGGCGACCGGCCGCAGCTCTGTTCTCCAAGGGGCTTAACTATTTATCGGCTTCTAAGTCCCGACTTTTATGCTCTTTGAGATTCCCTCAGATCTCTCAGATCCGCCAGTGAGAATGTTTCCTGACGTTCGTAAACCTTTATCTCTTTCGAGGCTCCCCTTCCGAGATGAATCTCAGTCCCTGCTTCTTTGCCTCTTTTTACTTTTTTTTTTCCTTTGGTCCTACCTTCTTTCGTCGGCAATGGGCTGTCTTTCCAGATGCCTGAAGACCTCTGCCAGCATTCAGATGTTGATTTATGGAGTTTGTTCGGTATTTAAATGTTCCTTTGGTGTATTTGTTGGGGAGAGTGTGGACTCCCCGTCCTATTCCTCCGCCATCTTAGTCCCTCCCCAGGCTCAAGCTTAAGAATCCCTGATAATGGTAAGGCCTTTTCCCAAATAAACAGGCAAAGTCCTGTTTAAAGTGGCCATGGGTCAATTCTGTGTGTGAAACACTCATTTATCCTTTTCTTTAAAATTCTGGGGAGTTTAGGCTATTCCCAGGTAGATAGCCTGTTCGCACACCCTCCTGGACTGGGCTTAAGCCATGCCAGATGAGGTACAGATGTTCTTGGCAAGTGGGGCTACTCTTCTCTTTCTGTCCGTGGGCCTCTTGCCTCTCTTAAAAAATTATTTAGCTTCCCTAGTGGCTCTGTTGCTAAAGAATCTGCCTGCAGTGCTGCGTTTGATCCTTGGGTCAGGAGGATCCCCTGGAGAAGGAAATGGCAACCCACTCCAGTATTCTTGCCTGGAGAATTCCATGGACAGAGGAGTTGGGCAGGCTACAGTTCACGGGATCACAAAGAGTCAGACATGACTGTGTAACTTTCAGGTAGACAACCTCTCTCTTAGGCAGATAGTTGGCATGTCTCATTTGTTTTTTCCTGATACGTGTTTGGTGTTTGGTATTGATTTTGGGGCTCTATAGACTCCAGGAGACACAGTCTGGGCTCTTTTAAGTTTAAATTAAAGGGGGAAGGAAACCCCCTCATCTCCCTGTGGCAGAATAAGGTAGACATAAAATAACACTTTAGCAACTCTCCAAAGGAAACTCCTTTGACCACAACGCTCTTAAAACACCGAGGTACAAAACCAATTTTGCAAATCCTTGCATGGAAAAAACTAACAATCACATTATCACTATCACATCCTTAAGAGAGTCACAAGATTATTTGTATATAATGTTTGTTGGAGAGGAAGAGTAAGAGATTAAAATTTCATGTGAAATCTTAAATTCTGACTTTGCATAAACTAAAGAATTCTGATGTGAACTCCTGTTATAATGGGATGAAAGAACACCAGTGGTCTGATAATTGTTACAAATTTCAAAGTGTATGTAAAGATTCTGTGATCATCTTTGCATACCTGATCATAATGAATATTCCTTATAGATTGATACCTTGAAGTGGAATATCTGAAGGTATAACCAGGGCAACTCTTGAGATTACCAGTGCTGGGACCCAGACTACAAGGATTCTGGTCTCATTGTTCTGGAGTGGGGCCCTGAAATTGGTTTTAAGAAGTTTGGGTTGCATTAGTCAGTACTCTCTACTTGTACTAGTTTAAGCAAAAGATGAATTTGTCGAAAGGATTATGAAATTCTTTTAAATTTATGAAATTAAGGATTATGAAATCCCTAACACATGATTATTGAAACCATGTCTTACATGATTGAGGGGTGAGTTAAACATCCAAACCAAGAAGAGGACTTAGAGGTTCTTTAGGGCAACTGGGACTCAAACCTGGTCCAGAACCCTATGTCCCTCCTTTCTGACTTTTCTGTTAATTCATTCTGTACAAACCAGCTTCTTTGATGGTGTGAGTGGAGAACATGTATGCTAACAGTTCTTGAGTGTTAAGTCTTTCTGCCCTACTGTCTGGGAGTTGTCTCCAAAAAAAGAGAAAAAAGAAATCGACCAGCTGGGAGGGAGAAGTTAGGGGTGGCATTCCTGATTTCAGCTGGGCCATTAGTTGGCCGGGGGCGAAGGGAAGATTCTGTAAGAATATGACAGATCCCAACATGTTAATGTATGGAAGGAGGTGGTCCACCCCTCTGTTTAAGTCCATTTATTTGCTCTGTTCATTTAGTGGATATTATGATCCTCTCTACTCCTGATACTGATTTAGTTCCTGGGGGTATGAAGAGTGGGAAGGAAAATGAAAGAAACAGAAACACAGATAGGTTAATTTTTGAAGGCATAAATTCTTGGATTAACCATTCAGCCATTATAACAAGAATCTTGCTTCCAATATATTTCTATTTCCTACTCAAAATGCCTTGTCCACATTATTTTCTCAAGTTGTTTCTGTGTTTGAAATTGTTAAGGGTTGTGGAAGACCATTTCAACTGTGCTGTATTGTGTTTGAGAGAACAAACCTATTCTGGTCACAGGAAACAGCAAGTCCAAGTGTCTCTTGAGACAAAAGTTGGCATAATTTTGAGGGAAAAGGCTGTTAGGGCCACACCATAGGGAGGGAGGAGGTTGGAGGTAGAGAAGCAGATGGTGGCAGATTACAGGACTTAGAGGGCCAAGGAAAGGAGTTTGTTGTACCTTAAATCTGATAGAAAGTGTTGGGGGGAGAGAGGGGAATTTTCCCCTCTACCCTTCTTGAGTTCTTGTGATTGGGCTAGTAATACAACTGACACAAGACAAATTAATAGGAGAAGATTTTAATTCCTATACACAGAGGTCTCAGCAATGGGACCTAAGGAGTAGCCAGAGGATTTATATTCTTTAGACAAACACTGAATTTGTGAGGAATTGGCAGGTGCTCAATGAAGAATCTAAACAATTTGGGCTTGGAGTGATAAAGAGGTAACAAGGTTTATTTATATAGGCTTTTCAGCTCAAATTCCTTATCTCTAGTGATAAGGGTGTCCTTTTCCCTTCACTGTGATGAGTGCACCTTTCATGGGAGAGGTTTTTTGTTTTGGGGGAAATGGTGAGGGGATGGGTTGGGTTGGGGGGAATTGGGATTGAGAGAGGGTGGACAGAGTGTTGCTCTTATATTGGCCATTTCTTAGTTCAGTATGCCATTGGAAATATTTTGGGGCACCCTGCCCAAGTTGTAACATACATCAATAGCGTGCATATAAAGCACTTAGTTAGCACTGTTCTAATCACTTAATATACAACAAGCCATTTTATCCTCAAAACAATGCGTTAAAATCATGATTTTTATACCATATTTCAGATGAAGGAGTGGAGACTCAGAGGGGTGTCATTTATCCAAGATCACCAAGCTGCTGCTGCTGCTGCTGCTAAGTTGCTTCAGTCGTGTCCGACTGTGGGACCCCATAGACGGCAGCCCACCAGGCGCCCCCATCCCTGGGATTCTCCAGGCAAGAACACTGGAGTGGGTGGCCATTTCCTTTTCCAATGCATGAAAGTGAAAAGTGAAAGTGAAGTCGCTCAGTTGTGTCCGACTCTTAGCGACCCCATGGACTGCAGCCTACCAGGCTTCTCTGTCTATGGGATTTTCCAGGCAAGAATACTGGAGTGGCGTGCCATTGCCATCACCAAACTAGTGAGTGGCAAAGCCAGGATTGAAATATTCTAATTTCAAAGCCTAAACCTTCATACTTTATTACCTCTCTGCTGCTGCTGCTGCTGCAGCATCATGTATTTAATAAATCATAGGTAGTAAATAACAGAGTCAAGAGTGGAATCTGATATTTTAACTCCAAAATTCTTATTTTATACATCACATGGTATTAGACTGAGGAAGGAAGTTTGCAGATGGAAATTATGAGCTCCTTTTGAACATTTTAAAGCATTTATGTCGAATTCTGCTGCTATCTTGAGATACTGAGCATTTAAGCACTAACCTTCCTAAAACTCCCTCTAAGTAGGTATCACCCTCACTGGGGATCAGTTTTGTGGTTTGCTCAGGTGGTGTATCCAGATTAGAATCTGGTCAGGAGTTGACATTTTATAGCCATTGTAATTACTCCTCTACTGTGGTACAAACGCAGCCATAGAAAATATGTAGACAAATGAGAAGGCTGTATTCGGACTTTAGATATGGAGATTGAAACTTGAGTTTAAGTAATTTTTACATGTATGAAATACTCTTGATTTATTTCCAACCATTTAAACATGTTAAAAATAATCCCTATCTTGTGGAATGTACAAAAACAGGCAGAATTTGCCCAGAGGGTCTGATCTAGGTGATTGGATTCTTAACCCTGGAATATTTTCATAAAACCAGTTAATAACTGCAAAATAAAAATTATAGGTTTGTTCTAGGGCTGAAGTGAGATTATGGCTGCAGAGCACTCAGCATAATTTCTGGTACTTAGTAAGCTCTCAAAGGTCAACTGTTACTTTTCCTGCTAATTGCATTTGGCATTTAGAATCCAAAATTGAGGAACTGGTTTCAAACTATAATGTGATGAGTCTAACAGTAAGTGGCACCATTACCTCTTGTTTAGGAACTGCAGCCAGGTGGCAGAAGAGGGGTCTAACATGGAGAAACTCATAGATGCTGATTGTAATACTGAATTTTGTATTTACCAAGTGAGATACTGTATCTGCTGTGGCCTACAAATTTTTTTCTCATAGAGAGAATAGGGTATAGATTTTTCAAAATAATCGGTATTATGTTGTGAATAAGAGGTTTTTTTTTTTTTTTTTTTTTTGATTAGAGCTTTTCTCTTAGGGTTGCCTGGACAAGACCTGAGGAGGACCTCAGACACTGTTGGTTAGTTCTAAGTAGATGATGACAGAAAGGTGCTTCTCACATTTGCTTAGCAACAAGCTGTTGAAGCACCATCTGTGAAGCTGCTGGTTCCCTGCCGTTCTTTAGGTTGGGAATAAGGGAGGACGTTGAAAGGATGGGAGTTGGGGATTGGGAGGGGGAGACATGGCTGGCTTGGAATACACTGTATCATAACTATGAGGAAATGTGCCTTTGGGTCTTTATTTTCACAATTTTCCAGTCATTCAACAAGCATGAAAGTATACTATGGATACCATGCACTTATTAAAAGCCATTAAGAATGGGAGTACTGTTGTGAAAGTGTATATATAGTAACAGCAAGTTGCTGAGTATAGTCTGAGTTAGTATATGTGTTTGTCTGTCTCTCCATACTCAGATTGGAAAAATGTTAACTATTTTATGAATGAAGATGTAACTTGCTACACATTGAAGACACTTTGGCTAGTAAATGGCTGAGTTAAAAATAAGGTTTAAAAGAAGAGAAGAGAAAAAGAGTAAGACATGGTAGAATTTGAGCTCTTGTATGTACTAGCACTGTAGCCTTGGTTTGAAATACTAACCACCTTGACATTCAGTTTCCTTAGCTATGATAATTATAGACCCATATCGTAGAGTAGTTGGGAAGTCCAGGTGGTGCAGTGGTGAAGAATCTGCCTGCCAATGCAGGAGACACGAGACGTGGGTTCTATCCTTGGGTTGGGAAGATGCCCTGGAGTAGAAAATGTCAACCCATTCCAGTATTCCTGCCTGGAAAAATTCCATTGACAGAAGAGCCTGATGGGCTACAGTCTGTGGGGTTGCAAAGAGCTGAACATGACAGCACAATACAGCACACAGGGTATTTACCATCTAATGTCAAAGATGAAGGCCCACACTAATTCTTTCTGAAACTTATTTGTCCCCAAGCAACATACTCAGGTTTTAGGCTTGTTAATCATCTGTGAAGAAGCATCTGACCTGGAAGGGCTGAGTGGGTGTCTGAAAGGCTTCAATGGTGCATGAGCCTGAGGCTCTCACTCATTACTACCTAAAGGGAAGAGTGGTTAAGAAAAAAGAGGAAGACGTAAGTAATCAGCAGAAATGAAAAAGAGACATCACTATAAATTTGATAGACAGTAAGATAATAAAATATGGGTAACTCTGCCAACAAATTTGATAATTTAGGTAAAATGGATAAATTCTTATAAAACTATGCAGACTTAAGAGTAGGAAACTTGAATAGCTTTCTAATGATTAAGAAAAAAGTCAAAATCTTAGAAAACTTTAAGTTCAAATAGTTTTGCTGAGAAGTCCTATCAAACACTGTTAGAAAAAAAAAAATTCCAGACTCGGAATAGAAAAAGAGGAAATGGAAGATTCCCCAGCTCTTTTTATGAGACCATAATAAACAAAATAAGTAAAAATAAAATGTGATCTTTATGGCCAATCCGTGTTCATTTTAAAAACATAGAATAGAAAATGTAGTCTGTTGCAAAAATGTATAAAATTTAGTATCCATTCATGAAAAAGAAAAAACTTAGAACGTTTAGGAATAGAAGAGAACTTTCTTAATGTAATAAACAGTAGCAGTATAAAATCTACAGTGTGTATTACACCCACGGTGAAAGGTGAAACCTTTAAGAGCTGTAATGAAACAAGGATGTCTGCTATCAAAACTTCCATTAACTATGTACACATTGCCTAATGTTTGGTAAGAAAAATGTAGAGTTGCAGAAGAAAAGACTGAACTGTTATTATTTGCAGAAAAGATGATTGGCTACATAAAGAATTCAGTGTAATCTACAGATAGTTGTTTAGTCCCTCAGTTGTGTCTTAACTTCTTGTGACCCCATGGACTACAGCACACCAGGCTGCTCTGTCCTTCACCATCTCTCAGAGCTTGCTCAAACTCATGTCCATTTAGTCGGTGATGCCATCCAACCATCCCATCCTCCGTCGTCCCCTTCTCCTCCCACCTTCAGTCTTTCCCATCATTAGCGTCTTTTCCAGTGAGTCAGTTCTTCGTGTCAGGTGACCAAAGTATTGGAGCTTCAGCTTCAGCTTCAGTCCTCCAATGAATATTCAGGACTGATTTCCTTTAGGATTAACTGGTTTGATCTCTTTGTAGTCCAAAGGACTCTCAAGAGTCTTCTCTGGCACCACAATTTGAAAGCATTAATTCTTTGGCACTCAGCCAAATAATTCTGTGTGGTTCATCTCACATAGCTTTGACTATGGTTTTATTAATAAATTATCTACATGTAAGTTATTAATTGCCAACAAAGGTCTGTCTAGTCAAAGCTATGGATTTTCCAGTAGTCATGTATGGATGTGAGAGTTGGACTATAAAGAAAGCTGAGTGCCAAAGAATTGATGCTGTTGAACTGTGGTGGTAGTAGTAGAGAAGACTCTTGAGAGTCCCTTGGACAGCATGGAGATCCAACCAGTCCATCCTAAAGGAAATCAGTCCTGAATATTCATTGGAAGGACTGATGTTGAAGCTGAAACTCCAATACTTTGGCCAGCTGATTCGAAGAACTGACTCATTGGAAAAGACCCTGATGCTGGCAAAGATTGAAGGCAGGACCAGAAGTGGATAACGGAAGATGAGATGGTTGGATGACGTCACTGACTCAATGGACATGAGTTTGAGTAAGCTCCGAGAGTTGACAAGGAATCCTGGCATGCTACAGTCCATGGGTCACAAAGAGTTAGACACGACTGGGTGACTGAACTGAACTAAAGTTATTAATAAAAAAGTTCATTGGTTGGAGGAAAAAAATCAGCGATCAAAAATAAAGTGCATTTCAGAATACTAGCAACAAACAAACACAACACTGTAAGTTCATTATGTGTCAATAAAATTAAAAAATTAACACAGAAAAAAAGATAGTATGAAAAATAGCATCTATTGATAAGATATGCCCAGGGAAAAACATTAAGAAATAAGCTGAAGAACACTAGGGAAAATATTTTAAATTTTTATTGAGGCATTAAAGAAAATCTAAATGTAAGCAGAGATAAAGCATGTTTATGGAATGGAACACTCAATGTAAAGAGATCAAATTTCCTCCATGTTGATCTGCAGATTCAATGCAAACTAGTCAAATTTTTACTAGTTTTTTTGTTTGTTTGTTTGTTTTGTTTTAATTTTATGTGATGGTTCTAAAGTGTGTAGGAGGGAAGTACAAGAGACCCAGACAGCCAAGATACTCTTGATAAAAGAAGTAAGTGGAGGATTTGCCCTATGTGACATCAACATGTCTCATAAGGCTGCAATGATTAAAATAATGCTTTATCCTGACAGAAGGAAAGACAGGTATACTATTGGAACAGACTTGAAAACCAAAAACCAGATTCATGCCTATATGATTTTTCAAATATAACACAGATGGCATTGTAGAGTAGTGGGAAAATCCTGGAATTTTCAATAAATGGGGCTAGGACAAAATATGTATAAATCAATTCTGGCAAAATTAAAGGCCTGACAGTAAAAAACAAAACTATAAAGTAATGTTAGGTGAACATTTTCATCATCTCTGGACAAGAGAAGTCTTCTTAAAATACAGTAAATATAACCCACCAAAGAAAAAGCTAGTAAATTTTACTACATTTGAATTAAGAAATTGTATTCCAAATGCATACCATTAATAAGTGAAAAGCCACAAAGTGAGAGAACATATTAATAACAGATTAAACCAGCAGAGGACTGGTATCCTGAGTATATAAATTACTCATATGCATCAATAAAAAACTGAGAAACCCAACAGAGAAAATGGGCAAAAGACTCACATAAGCATTTGTGCCCCTCTACTCCCTAGATCCATGTGGTTCATAAACCAAACAAAAGATGCTCATTAACCTTGTTAGTGACTACTTCCCTGGTGGCTCAGATGGTAAAGTGTCTGCTTGCAATGCCGGATACCCAGTTTTGATCTCTGGGTCGGGAAGATCCCCTGGAGAAGGAATGGCAACCCACTCCAGTATTCTTGCCTGGAAAATCCTGTCGTTGGAGGAGCCTGATAGGTTACAGTCCGTGGGGTCGCAGAGTTGGACCCGACTAAGCGACTTTTCTTTCCACTCACAAACTTGTTAGTAATGAATATAATGCAGAGTAAAGCTATAGTGAGAGGCCGACATATCCTTTACCAGTTTGGCTAGGGAAAAAAAAAAACTTGCAATACCAACTGTTGAGAAGGATATGGAATAAGAGAAGGTCATACACTACTGGTAGATGTCTTGGAAACAGGCCTTATCTAATTAGGCTCAAAACATATATACCCTCTGACCTACTAATTCCACTGTCAGAAGTATGCTGCAGAGAAGTTCCTATGTGTCCACCATGAATTTATAAATGAGAATGTCCAGGGTAACATTGTTCCTGAAAACTGAATCAAGATGAAATGTTCATTTTGAAATTAATAAACAATTCAAAACATATCCAGTCCCAGGAAAACTATTCAGTAATAAAAACACCCCACAGAGATACAAAGCAGCATGAGTGGATCTCACAAGTACACTGTTAAATGAAAGAAGCAAGATGCAAAACCCTATAGACAATTTGATTTCACTATATGATGTTCAAAAACAAAAAAAATTATACATAGAACTTTATGATGCATTACCTAAATGGTAAAGCTATTAAAAACAGGCAATTACTGAAAAATTTAAAGTAGTGATTGCGTATAGGATAGGAGGAAGGTTTTGTGTTTGGGAAAGGAGTAGAGTCAGAGGGACTTGAGGAGATCGGCTATGTTTTATTTTTTGTTTTAGGTCCTGGTTACTTGTGTGTTTGCTAAGTATTGGTAAACTATAAGTTTATGCAGTGTTCTGTACAGTTTTACCATTTTCCATTAAACAGAGGAGTTTAACCTTAAAGCCACACTGTGACATCATTATACACTCATATAGGAAAAAACTAAAAAGTGTGACAGTCCTGATATTGTCAGAGATGTAGGGTGTTAAGAGCTCTTCTCACTGCCAGTAAGAATGTAAGCTGGAATAAACACTTTAGAAAACTGTTCAACATTCTTGTGTGAAGTGGATGCCCTTGAGATGAAAGAAATGAGATTGTGAGTCAGATGCAAAATGGGGAAATAGTAAAATGAAATAAAATAAGAGAGAGTCCTCACTGGGACTGACCAAGAGTACGTCTGTTAAACTGAGAAGGATGATTAGCTTTAGTATCTGAACCTGGAGCAAAAAAAATAATGAACACAAAGAATTGCCATATTGGAGAACATGTTTGGGGTGAGTAACCACTCACCACTCCCTTACCAGCATCATGCTGGAGGAGACTGGGACTGGCATTTTCAAGTTGAAACCTCAGGAGTTCCCACAGTGACTCACATGTACTCAATAGAATTTTCTTGATATTTTTCATGCTTTTCAGTTTCATCACTGGGAGCCTCGATGAGTTATCAAGAGTTAATTATTTCACACCCCTCCCATTTCCTGCACTCTGAAGAGGTTTGATTACCTGAGCAGGATCAGTGCTGAACTGACTCTGATATTGGTTTGAGTAAAACCGCAAAATTTCTCTGGCACTCATCCATAGTTACTAAATATAAATACTCTCTAGAGACAAGAGAGCTCTTTAGCATCTCCCTGGGGTTGTGAAGAATGTGTCCTTTTTAAGTTAAAAAGCACTAGAAAGTGAAGTCGCTCAGTCGTGTCCAACTCTTTGCAACTCCATAGACTGTAGTCTACCATGCTTCTCTATCCATGGGATTTTCCAGGCAAGAGTACTGGAGTGGGTTGCCGTTTCCTTTTCCAGGGTATCTTCCCGACCCAGGGATCGGATCCAGGTCTCCCGCATTGTAGACAGATGCTTTACCATCTGAGCCACCAGGGAAGTCCTTAAAAAGCACTCTGTTAGTAAAATATCCTAACATATATTTTTGGAGGATTAAGGTTTCTTTCCCCATCTCCCCACCACTCCATCCCTTTCTGGAAGGCATTTGCTTGTGCTGTAGTGGATATTTGCTTCTGCTACCCAGCATCCATTTCTCCTGTTAAAATGTACCACACTTTTTTCTTTAGGGTAACCACCCTTATCTCACTTTCAGAGCATGAGATTTGGTGACCCAGGCCTTACCCAATTAGTCCTTTTTGACCTGTGGACACAGATTGTTCAAGAATGAGTCTGTAATCCAATTTGGGTGTTTGAGGGAATGTGCATCCATGAGCTTGTGGAAGAGTGGCCAAGAGATGTTCTTGGTATGTGGATATGTGCTCTGAAGGGATAGGAGAGGGACACTGTAGGATCTGCAGAAGGCACCAATGCCAGGACAGCTAGAAATCAGGTCCCTGACGTTTTCACTGGAGCCATTGAGTCAAGCTTTGCCTGAAGCTAGACTTTTCAATAATGTCAGTCGATAAATCCATAGTTTAAGCTAATTTGAGTTGCATTTTCATAAGTAAAGCATAGGGTCTTTGGTGAAAGAAGTCTTATTGGCAAATGAACACCAAGATCATGCTTTGAGAGGCGGGCAGTAGCAAGGAATAAATTTATTTGTCTTGTAGCTAACCCTAAGAGACCTGGGTGAGAGAGATGAAGTAGCTCTGTCAGTGCTGGGACCAGGTGCAGAAGGCAATATTGAAAGCACTTTGATGCAAATGAAAGCACTAAGACCACACAAATAAAAGTAAAATAGAAAGACTTTCATCAACGCAGTTTGTAGACTGCATCATCTGAGATGCATCTGAGATGCAGTCTACAAACCGACAGGTGATTTAATGGGGAGTGTAAAGAAATGTTTTGTACCTTTTCCTGGGTCCCAGTGAATTCAGGATATTCACAATTGTCCATGAGTAAGACTTTCTGAGTGGTGGTAGACCTACCAGAGGTATGGCATTAGCACATTGTATATATAGAGAAATTTATAAAAAATATCTGAAAGGAGAAAAATATTACTGTTTTGGTGATACTGTTTTGGTCTGGCCTTTATTTTATTTATTCTTATTTTTCACAGTTTTCTACAGTGACTATGACTTATATGATAAAAGTTTTTCAAGTATTCTACAGACACATAAGATTATAGTCCCCTTTAAAGGGAAGTCACATGGCTAGCTGTAATCTGTAGGTCAAGATCAAGCTCAGAGTTGCGTAACTTCTTACCCTTTATATCCAACCTCAGTGTCTGCCTTTGCAAAATTTTGGCACTAATGGTACATGGAACCTAACTGAGATGCTGTGATTTAAATGAGAGGGTTTTTGATTCAAACTAAGTATGTATAGGATTCCAGCTCTAGTGGGCATTACTATCTCCCCATTATCTAGTTGATTGCAGTTCTCCCATTGTATAGGATAGATTCTAAGTGAACTGAGTTTTATAGGTGATCTTATCTGTCTCACTCATGTTTTCCTGTCTTCTGACCTGAGTAAAATTCTCTCACTTCCATTTTATAAATTTTGTGAAGTGGCCCCTTGTCTCTTGTCATATGTCTGACTCTTTTGCAACTCCGTGAATTGTAGCCCACCAAGCTCCTCTATTCATGGGATTTCCCAGGCAAGAATACTGGAGTGGGTTGCCATTTCCTTCTCTAAGGGATCTTCCTGGACTCAGAGATCAAATCCATGTCTTCTGCTTTGACAGGTGGATCCTTTACCACTGAGCCATCTGGGAAGCTCATCAAGTAGTTATCTATAAATGTGTAATTCTAATTACACATAATTCCAGTGTTTCCATTTAGTGTTTGGAGGCTATCTTTAAGGAGTCTGAGATTTTCTGCCACTTTTCCTGCTGACAAAGGGAGAAAACAGAACACTTAACTTCTACAGTAGTATCATATGTAGTAGTTTTATTTTGTAATTATCCCTCCACGTAATTATAGCCAACTCTCAACAAACTCTTGAGAAAATTCATGATATGACTTTCTATTAATAAACATAATATAGAAAATAATTGCAATATGGAAGACTTCTTTACCAAAAATACATTCAGTGGCTCCTTTCAAAAAGCAAACTTCTCTTGTACATAATTAAAGAATCATAGACCTTCATGGGTCTTTTATGGTCATCTTTATAAATAAATTGAGACATGATGTATTCCTTTCAAGAGAATAATCACTATTATTTCCACCCAGTGTTTTCACCCAATAAGATATATGTAGCCATAATAAAGAACATTCTATATGAGCTGAAATAGAGAAATGCTCAGAATAGAATATGAAGTTGAAAAAGAAAGATGCAAGCTGATCGATCTTAGAATCTCTAGATGTGGCACAACCAGACAATTGTGATGGAGTAGCACCAGCTGTGTGTTCTTGCCAAAGAATTAAGCCTGAATCTAACCAAATCTCTAGAGCTAAGTTACATTTATAGGAAATACAAAGAAAAGAGGAATACTTTAAATGAAGAGACACAAGGAAACAAACCCAGAATGTTGAACAGCACATTGTTTTGTACAACTTGTCAATCGCAGGGGGAAAGGAGGGAAGATTGGCCTTGATTAAAAGAAACTTAAGGGTTATAACCTGTGGAGGAGGAAATGGCAACCCACTCCAGTATTCTTTTTGTTTTTTTTTTGAAGGTTTTCAGGATTTATTTAAGCATACTTTGGGGCCAGTACGTACCATTGCTGACTTATTTTTATCTTGGTGAATGACACCCCCATTCACCTTGTCACTGAAGCCCAAAACTTGAATGTCATTATTGACTCCTCCCTTTCTCTCACCCCTCTGGTCCCATCTGGTCTTGCTTGTTCTACATCTCAAATAGAGCTTGGAAGCACTTCTATTCATCTTCACGACTGTGTGGACCACAGCAAACTGGAAAATTCTTAAAGAGGTGGAAATAACAGACCACCTGACCTGCCTCTTGAGAAATCTGTATACAGATCAGGAAGCAACAGTTAGAACTGGACACAGAACAACAGACTGGTTCCAAATAGAGAACACAGTACATCAAGGCAGTATATTGTCACCCTGCTTATTTAACTTATATGCAGAGTACATCATGAGAAACGCTGGGCTGGAGGAAGCACAAGCTGGAATCACATTGCCAGGAGAAATATCAATAACCTCAGATATGCAGATGACACCACCCTTATGGCAGAAAGTGAAGACGAATTAAAGAGCCTCTTGAAAGTGAAAGAAGAGAGTAAAAAATTTGGGTTAAAACTCAACATTCAGAAAACTAAGATCGTGGCATCTGGTTCCATCATTTCATGAGAAATAGATGAGGAAACAGTGGAAACAGTGACAGACTTTATTTTGGGGGGCTCCAAAATCACTGCAGATGGTGACTGTAGCCATGAAATTAAAAGCTGCTTGCTCCTTGGAAGAAAATTTATGACCAACCTAGACAGCATATTAAAATTCAGAGATAGTACTTTACCAACAAAGATCTGTCTAGTCAAAGCTATGGTTTTTCCAGTACTCAGGTATGGATGTGAGAGTTGGACTATGAAGAAAGCTGAGCACCGAAGAATTGGTGCTTTTGAACTGTGGTGTTGGAGAAGACTCTTGAGAGTCCTTTGGACAGCAAGGAGATCCAACCAGTCCATCCTAAAGGAAATCAGTCCTGAATATTCATTGGAAGGACTGATGTTGAAGCTGAAACTCCAGTACTTTGGCCACCTGATGTAAAGAGCTGACTCATTTGAAAAGACCCTGATTCTGGGAAAGATTGAAGGCAGGAGGAGAAGGGGCTGACAAAGGACAAGATGGTTGGATGCCATCACCAACTCAGTGGACATGAGTCTAAGTAAACTCCGAGAGCTGGTGATGGACAGGGAGGCCTGGCGTGCTGCAATCCATGGAGTTGCAAAGAGTCGGATATACCTGAGTGACTGAACTGATCTGAACTACCACTCTTATTTAAATTACTATTATCTCTCATGAGGAAATCTGTGAAAACCTCTTAACTGGTTTTACAATGCAGCAGCTGAAGTGATTTTTTAAAAAATTAAAGTATTTATTTTAATTGGAGGCTAATTACAATATTGTGGTGGTTTTTTGCCATACATTGATGTGAATCAACCACTGGTGTTCATGTGTCCTCTATCCCAAAGCCCCCTCCCATCTCCCTCCCTATCCCGTCCCTCTGCGTTGTCCCAGTGCACTCCAGTATTCTTTCCTGAAAAATCCCATGGATTGAGAAGCCTCGTCTATTGTAGTTGAAAGGGTTGCAAAGAGTCAGACACAACTAAGTGACTGAGCACACAGAGCACAAGGATTATAACAACCAAATGCAGTATAGGGTTACAACAGCCAAAAGCACAAGGGTTATAACAAACAAATACAGTGTTCAGATCTGGACTTAAGTCTATTATAAAAGGACATTTTTGAGATAATCAGGGGAATTTGATTATGGACTGAAGAATCAGGTGCTGCTAAGACATTATTACTTTTGTCTTATATGATAATGTTAATTAGCAGAGTGTCAATTTTTAAAAACAAGATGCACACTGAAGTCTATAAGGGTGAAATAACATGACATCTGAGATTTGTTTTGAAAGAAAAGTTTGGTAATTTTGAATTTGTGTATTGGGAGTGTGTACTATTCTCTCTGCTTTTGATATGTCAGAAAAAATTTATATAAAATAGTAAATGGAAAATGCAAATTGTAAAATGTGTTATGATGTGTTTTTTTGTCTGAAAAAGGGAGAAATAAGAATATATACTTTATTTTCTTGTGTTTGCATTGGGAGGATACACAAAAGATTTATGAAAATAGAAACCTATAGCATGGGTGGGGGAAACTGGTGAACTTGGAGGGGTGAGAATGAAGCTTCTCAATATAAGTTTTTTATATTGCTTTAAACTTTAGCCATTTGGATGTGTTGCCTAAACAGTTAAGAAAAAAAACAAGAAATAAAAGTTAAGTGAAAATGACAATATTCAGAAAAAGTCCTGTATACATAGAGAAAAAGAAAGGGGTTAGAGTAGATTTCTAGGCACCTTATGTCTAGACTTCAGTGAATTAATACTTTGTTAATTTTTTTTTAAAGCCTGACTAGTAAGTAATTTCAATTTTTGAATAACTTTTAAAATTTATTTAGGCTGTCCTGGGTCTTTGCTGCTACATGTGGGCTTAGTTGTTCTGCGGCATGTGGGATCTTCCTGGGCTATGGGGATTCACCCTGTGTTCCCTTCACTGGCAGGTGGATTCCCAGGGAAGTTCCCATTGTTACACTTAAGCTGGACCCAGTAGTGACACTAGAGATGGATAGAGGACAGAGTAATAATAATAAGAAACAAAACAAACCAAAATCAGAACACAAGATGTGAGGCATGAAACTTTAAAGAGTTTTGCTTGGACTCATGCATGCTGTTAGTAACTGTAACCTCTGACCCCATGTTTAATTAAGTCTACCTTACACTTGAATATGTACATTTGCTTGTTGTTATTAGGTATGTTGGCAGACATAGTAAGGGCAAGTATGAAATTTATGAAACATAGTTTATAGTGGGAAAACAGTCTGGTTCTTAGGGAAACTCGTGTTCTTGCTTGAAATGAACAGTCATATACCCTTGGGCAAATTGGTGTTTTCAGGTCTCGGTTTCCTTGTCTACACCATGAAGAGGTTGAACATGATCTCTTGAGTCCCACCAACTTTTTGGCACCATGAAGGTTACCACACAGAATAAGCCGGATATTTATAATAAATGCATTTACTAACGTTTAAAGTGAGTGACAAGGAAATTCAGGCAGAGAAGACAGAGGAAGACCACAGGGCTTTCAGAAACTATTCCATCTGAGATCTAACTTTCCTTTTATAAATAGATGTTTGCTTTTAAGATTTCCAGACAAAAGTCACTCCCCCAGGGTTGAGACTGTTTGAGTCTGAGATGTTAACCTCAGTAATGGAGAGTGTGGCTCAACACTTTCTGACAATTGATGCCCAAAGCACCTGGGATGGAAGGAGAGGGGACACCTAGTGTATATGAGAGGAAATAGAATATCTAGGTGCCCTCAGTTCCCCCAACAGGAGGGGGAAAGAATCATTGCGAGAAGGAATGCGTTTTTCCTTAGTGGGAGAGTTTGAAAGTTCAGGTCAAAGTCAGAATATTAGAGCAGCTGTGCATATATCACCTAACAAAATTTCCTCATGTTATAAATTTTATAAGTGGGGAGGCCAACCTAGTAAGCTTATATGACATAGCTCAATTTATATTAGAGCAAGGCTAAGAATTAGTTTCATGATTGGAGTAGAAAGGGCACCTAAATGTGAGGATAAGAAACAGGCCAGGGATTTCCCTTGTAGTTCAGTGGTTAAGAATGCACACTTCCAATGCAGGGGGCATCGGTTCGATCCCTGGTCAGGGAACTAAGATCCTACAAGTCGCATGGCATGGCTGAAAAAAAAAAGAAATCAGGCTATTCATTCATGGTGGTATTTCCCATCTCCTAGTCCAGTTCCTGACAAATAGTAGATGCTTCATAAACATTGGTCACAGGACTCACCAGCTGACTGACTTGATTGAATGAATGTACGAGTGATAGATTTCCATTTGTGTTCCCAGTGAACACTGTCCAGACAGAGGACTATTCTTTCACTGGAGGTAGTAGAGGGCTCACTCTGCTTGCCAAGAGACACTTGACAGAGTAACACTTTTCTTCCTCTGAGTAATTGCTTCCTCTTTGTTGATGAGGACAGGATAAATGTCAGTCTTCACAGGATGTGTGTGGTCTAGCAAGAGAGAGAACTGACGTTTCCTTCACTGTCATCATAGACAGTGTTAAGAGAGAAGTGATTGGCAGTCAAATGCCTGCGGTGCTAGGCCAGCAGTCTGGAGAGTGCCCACTGGTCCTGTGACTTGGGAGGAGAGACAGTTCCAGGAAATATTTAGTTCGATTGGAGAATTAACACGGCACCTAAACAGAGCCATTGTTTGACTTTCTTCTTCAGAACCCATGTTTTCACATCTTTTTTTTGACTGTGTCCTGCTCATGCTGCTACTGCTTACAAGTAAGTCTGGATTTTTGCAGTTGGATAGTGCAAGATAAAGACGCAAGGATGGTCATTGTAATAAGCAAAAATTTGGAAGCAACCTAAATGTCCACCAGCAGAGTAGTGGGTAAAGAAATTGCAATATATCCATGATACAAATAGCAAAGCTGGTGAAACAATGATATGAGATGTTTTTAAATCATAATGTTAATTGAAGAAAGCAAGGAGCAGAAAAAGGGATATATAGGACTTGTTTTTGTTTGTGTTACAGGGGAGTGGGAATACATGAATGCTTCTCTGGGAAAGGGACCTGGGAAATGGAAAAAAGCAGGGTGAGGGAGAGTTTTCAAATGCTTTTTATACTGCTTGAATGTCTATGTATATTGATGTGTAGTTTATATATATTTTAAATCTCAGAACAGCCATACATTAACTTCTTATTCAGCCAAGGGTTTTTATTCACTATATGCCTGGTGCTTGGTTAAAAAAAAAAGGAGAGAGAGTTTTGTGTTAGGATAACTGCCCTGAGTTTGTGCATAGGCAACTAGCCTAAATGGGTGAGCTTTTTTCCTGGCTGACAGTGACCCACTGCTGATTATCTGTTTCCATCAGCAGTGCGCTTCGATGTTCACAGGACCAGGCCACAGTTCTCTCCTGGGGCACTGGTTCTCAAAGTGAAGTTCTAAGATGAACCATATCCTGAGCCTGTCCTAGTAACTTGTTAGAAATACAATTCTTGGGCCCCACCTGAGAACTATTGAATGGGGAACTCTAGCAGTTGAGCCCAGCTCTCTCTGTTTGAACAAGGCTTTCTGGTGATTCTGGTGCCCTTTGAGTCTGAGAATCATTGCTGTAGTGAACTGTTCTCCAAGCAGGACAGCAGCAGTGGTCTCCTCTTTATTCTGCAAAGCACTGCTTGCAGTTTCTTGAAATGGACCAACCTCTCTCACTGCTCTCTTTCCT
Source organism: Antilocapra americana (assembly GCA_007570785.1). Lineage (NCBI taxonomy): Eukaryota > Metazoa > Chordata > Mammalia > Artiodactyla > Antilocapridae > Antilocapra > Antilocapra americana. Next base: position 38,621,328 of record ML660765.1, read on the forward strand.
TCTTTATGCAGGTTCTTTGAAAGGGGCATATGTGTCTCAGGTGGGTCAGAATGCTGATCTGCCCTGCGCCTACTCTCCAGCTACCACTGAGAATCTCGTGCCTGTGTGCTGGGGCAGGGGACCCTGCCCTGTGTTTGAATGTTATGATTTGGTGCTCAGGACTGACGGAAGGAACATGATCTATCAGACATCCAGCAGATACCTACTAAAGAGGGATTTGCACAAAGGAGATGTGACCTTAACCATAAAGAATGTGACTTTAGCTGACAGTGGGACCTACTGCTGCCGGATACAATTCCCAGGACCAATGAATGATCGAAAATCAAACCTGGAGTTGATCATCAAACCAGGTGAGTAGACTTTCGCATACCTTCTTTCTGAATGAGATTTGCCTGTGGATCATATTAAATACACTGACTGATCTCACCTTTGGTCTTCCCAATTACAGCCTTCCGGTTGGGTCCCTAAGACTTAAAGTTTAACGGGTCCAACGGTGTTTAATTCCCTCCATCTATTTTGAACCTCATGGCCATAGAATGAAGGAAAGTGCTAGATCAGTGGACTCAGTACCTGACTGGTCATTGGAATCACCTGGGGAGCCTTTTGATTTCCACAGATGCTTGAGCTCCACCCCTAAACCAGGGAAATCAGCATTTCAGGAGGTGGATGGAGCCTGAGCATGGGAGTTTTACAAAGTCTACTCCCAGTGATTCTCCCCCATGTGCAGCCAGGATTGAGAACCACTGGACTCTGCATGTGTCGGGGAGAGGGGGCACATGTATGCTCTCATGTTTTAATGCTTATAGAGCATATACTTAGTGGTTGATGGAGCTGAGTTCAAATTTGACACTGCTTCTTACCAGCTGTGTAATCTCGGTCAAGTTATTTAAACTCTGTGACCTCTTCCTCTATAAAATATAATACTACCTACCCTAGAGGCCACTGGGAGGATTTTATGAGATGTTTTGTGGAAAGCATTTACTATGGCTGTAATTTTTATTATTAACAATTAGACTGTGATAATAATGATGTAACACACCTCTGTCAGACATTCTGAGTGTCATATACTCTCAACGAAGGTGATTCAGGTAGGTTTGGAAGTTTAGCATGTGTTTCTCTTCTATTGTTGTGTTTACAATTTTTTTTTCTGTTACTGCTTTTCTGCTCTCAGAGAAGCCTCATCCTTACTTTGGTTTCTGACTTTAGCCAAGGTCACCCCAGCTTGGACTCCATGGAGGGACATCACTACAGCCTTTCCAAGGATGCTCACCACAAAGGGACCTGTTTCAGGTAATTACACATAGGGTGTAGGAGGAAACCTTTAGTTGGTTTCTGAGTTCAGAGGATTTTAAATATGGGGTAAATATGAGAAAATAGTTTGAGTGGAGGCATGAATATTTCTGTGCACTCAAGATAGTAACAGAGGTAAGGAAGGGGTGAAGGTAAATTTATGCTGGGAAAAAAGAGCCCCAGGCTAGGATTCTGAATTAGTCATGAGTAGCCCTCTACCTGAGCCAAAGCCTTTCACTTTTCTGGATAGCAGTTTCTTCTGTCTGAGGAATGAGTTCAGAGACTTGGATTTCACCACCCATAATTCCTGAGTCCTGAAAAGATTTTTGATGAGCTTCGTATTTTGCCAAACAAGGGAAAAAAAGATTACTACTATTGACATCCCCATGTTTAAAAAAATAAAAGTGGCTACTCTTATATAAGTTTAATGAAAAACTCATTATGTTTCCTTATTATTTTCTGATTTGCTCCTGTACTGATGATGTTTTGTCATGTGTTGGCCCCAGTCCATGTTTGGGATAATTTGGATTAGGCTATTTCAAGAGCTCCTTCTAACTGGAATAAAGTCCATCATCTTCCTCAGAGTCTAACCTCAGAAGGAGCAGCTAAATCCTCCAAGTATTTCAACAAGTATTTTCCACAGTGCTCTAGAAAGAAGATAGGGTTGACAGAGTAGACCTCAAGTCACATTGATCAGGGAGGAGTCCTGGTCTTTCTAAACTCTCCAAAGCATAGTCTTTGGTTCCATAAAGTGAGGTTGTTTGTTGTTGTTTGGTTGCTAAGTCATGTTTGACTCTTTTGTAACCCCATGCACTGTATAGCCCATCAAGCTCCTGTCCATGAGATTTCCCAAGCAAGAATACTAGAGTGGGTTGCTGTTTCCTTCTCCAGGGGATCTTTCAGACCCAGGAATTGAACTCACGTATTCTGAATTGGCAGATGGATTCTTTACCACTGAACAACCAGGAAAGCCCTAAAATTTAATAATAGGTAAATTCCAAATCCTAATCTATTAAATCTCTCAGATTTAAATAAGGAAGTGTGTGTAAAGTGCTTAGCCCAGAGTCTGATCATGGTACATACTCAGTACATGTTAGTTATTGTCATTTTCAGTAAGATCTAGTGGCAGAATGGGATTGCATATAAGTACTACTTCAGTGATGGGCTTTCCAGGTGACTCAGTGGGTAAAGAACCTGTCTAAAATGCAGGAGACACAAGAGATGAAGGTTCAATACCTGGGTCAGGAAGATCCCCTGGAGAAGGACATGGCAACCCACTTCAGTATTCTTGCCTGGAGAATCCCATGGACAGAGGAGCCTGACAGGCCATGGTCCATGCGGTTGCAAAGAGTTGGACATGCCTGAAACAACTGAGCACATCACAGCAGTTCAGTGATAGGCAGAATGTATTCTAATGTCAGCTTTTTGTGTTAGTTTTATAAACTCAGTTTTGTTGCTCAAACTCTGTGAGGCTCAATCTCCTTACCTCTATAATGAGGTTAACTTCCAGTGCCTATGTCATAAGACTATTGTAAAGATCGATGTGATGACATATGTAAAGGACTAAGCATAATACATAATGCCCTTCCCAGAGAAAGGACTCAAATATTAGTTATTTTAAATATTAATCTCAATTCTCTAAAGGTTGAATCTTTTTGTTGGTTCTTTAGTCACTGGATACCAACATCTCTCATGCAATTAGTAAGGAAATTAAATATGGTGGAAACAGATGCTCACCCAAATAGTGAGCTAATCAAATCATACCAAGTGTTTATCATATGTCATTGTTATATTTTAAAGAATTCCACAACTGTAGACCTTGAAGGGGATGGTGGGAATCCCACTTACCCATCATGGGTTTCAGTGCTCTTTACAATGTCACGCCTAAGTGGACATTTGCTACACCTTCCCAGGTAGAGAAGTATCTTCCTCACAAGGCAGTGCACATTTTTTGAGGTGTTTATACCATGACCAGAAGTGGCCTTCACTTCAGGTTTTACTTGTTTGTTCCTTCCCTTTAGGGCAACAGAATGGGGCCATCTTTTGCACCTGGTAATATAGGCAGAGTGCCTACAATCTCTGAGCTTTTCTAAGGCCTGAGAAAATACTTAAACGAAAAAAGGCAATGGCTCCAAACTATGGAAATAAAATGAAAAGTTGAAATTAATTAGTATTTAATGGTATGAGTATAATATGCAACATTATGCCAGTTAATTACCTGCAAGTCAACTTGTGTGAAGTCATATACACCCTTTCTTTGATGTGGAATGTGGGTACATATAATATGCTTGCTCTGAAGTGGAGAGGAGCCTTTACAAGTAAGAGTTCCAAGGGTCTTTGAAGTTGTTAAACCAACTTTGAAGATTGGACAAATGAAATCTCTCTTCCACCTGAAGAAGGCGGGACTGGATCATGGATGAATCCTTAGCTCTGGAAGTAGACTTGATTTAAATCTTAGTTCTCCGGTTAATAGCTATGTGATCTTGGACAAAATGCCTCTCTGAGACTTCTTCATTTGAAAGATGGGAAAATAACAGTACTTTGCACACAGTGACTGCAGCCTTGGCATTAAAAGACGCTTGCTTCTTCAAAGAAAAGTGATGACAGCTCTAGACAGTGTATTAAAAATCAGAAACATCACTTTGCTGACAAAGGTCCATATAGTCAAAGCTATGGTTTTTCCAGTAGTCATGTATGGATGTGAAAGTTGGACCATGCAGAAGGCTGACGCCGAAGAACTGATGCTTTTGAATTGAGATATTATAGAAGACTCTTGAGAGTCCCTTGGACAGCAAAGAAATCAAACCAGTCACTCCTAAAGGAAATCAACCCTGCATATTCATTGGAAAGACTGGTGGTGAAGCTGAAGCTCCAATAGTTTGGCCACATAAAGTGAAGAGCTAACTCATTGGGAAGACCCTGATGTTGGAAAATATTGAGGACAAGAGAAGGGGCTGTAGAGGATGAAATGGTTGGATGGCATCACTTACTCAATGGACATGAGTTTGAGCAATATCATGGAGATAGTAAAGGACAGGGAAGCCTGATGTGCTGTTCATGGGGTTGCAGAGTCGGACATGACTTAGTGACCGAAGAAGAACAATGTTGTGGTGAAGATGAAAAGATATTGTGCGTGTAGAGTACTAAGCACCGTGTCAGGCACATAGAACTTGCTAGATGGTAAATATTAAGTTTATATACTTCTAAGATCATCAACCTGCTCCACTAGTCTTGGGTCCTCTAGGAAACACACTGTAACTTCCTCCATCTGTCCCACCCATCTTGGTTGATGTCAGCCTATGTGAAAATATGCTGTGATAACCCAGTAGTGCTCTAGTTTATTGATCATTTTCACTGTAAAATGAAGTTAAAAAAATTAGAAGTCAGACAGTCTTACCATTTAACCCAAGAAAAGTAATTTTAGGGAAGCAGAAACTAGATTTACACTAGAAAATATTGTATGTGTAGTTTACTTAGTATCTCCACCAGTGTGGTTTTTAAATTCCTTTTCATAATAGGAGTAAAGGTAAATGGGACATAACGTCTTTTCATTTCTTAAAAAATAAACAATGGAATTGGGAGGGAGGTGGGAGGGGCGTTCTGGAAGAGGAACATATGTATACCCATGGCAGATTCATGTCAATGTATGGCAAAACCAACACGATAATGTAAAGAAAAAAAAATTAAAAAAAGAAAACAAAACTTTAGGCTGAGAATATGCTTTTATAATAGTAAAATCAGAGTCTGTATGCCAAGAGTTTTGCGTTAAAAGGCTTAGACTTTGAAGCTTTCAGAAAGTGACTGTGACATTTAGGAAGTTTCAGAGCCTCTGACTCAACCAGAAAAATGAGTCTGCACACTTAATCTTCCCTTGGCTGATGATTTATTGGTTTTTAAAATGCATTGTTGATGAGATAAGGGCATGTGCCCATCTTGTTCACTGTTCTGTCCTCTCTGCCTGACATAGAGTGGGGATGTAATGTAAGTTCATTGAATGGATAGGCAGATAAATAAATAAATGCCTAAAAAAGGAAAGAAAGTGAGCCGGGATCTGGGCAATGTGACAAGCTTAATAATCACAGTGCTAAGGTAAGCATTATTGGAAGCAGCATAGTTAAGAGTGTGTACTTAAGGCCATGCGGACCTAAATTGGAAGGCCGTTTCTGTTATTCACTAAGCTGTATGACCTTGGGTAAGTCATTTAGCTTCCTAATTCTCAGCTTCTTCGTCTGCGTAGTGGGACTGATAGTCCCTACTTTAAGATAGTTGTTTTGAGTGCTAAACTTCTTCACTTGAAGAAGTGCCTATTAACACAGTGCCTATTCATAGTAAATTATAGTTACAGTTACTATCATTTTAATTTTTTAGGGAACAAAATGCCCTCTCTCTTAATGAGTAGATGTTATGATTTTGAGAAAATTAACTTTCCTTACCTTTGAGAGTCTAATCATGCCACATCTTTATCCATTCATCTGTTGATGGACATCTATACAATGGAATATTAACTTAGTTATAAAATGAAATAATGCCATTTGCAGCCACATGGATGGATTTTGAGATTATCATACTAAGTGAAGTAAGCCAGACAGGGAAAGGCAAATGTCATATCATATTGCTTATATGTGGAATCTAAAAAAGATTATACATATGAACTTACTTACAAAACAGAAATAGACTCATAGACATAGGAAACAGACTGATGGCTACCAAAAGGGAAAGGGTGAAGAAGGGATAAATTAGCAGTTCGGGATTAACATATAAGAGGCATCCCAGTTGGCCCTAGCGGTAAAGAATCCACCTGCTAATGCATGAGATGCAAGAGATGGGGTTCAATCCTTGGATCAGGAAGATCCCCTGGAGTAAGAAATGACAACCCACTCTGGTATTCTTGCCTGGAAGAGTTCCATGAACAGAGAAGCCTGGCAGGCTACAGTCCATGGGGTCTCAAAGAGTTGAACATGACTGAGCAACTGAGCACACAGATATATAAAATAGATAACCAACAAAGATGTACTGTATAGCACAGGGAACTATACTCATTAAGTTGTAATAACCTGTAAGAGAAAAGAATCTGAAAAATAATGTATATATATTCTGAATCACTTTACTGTATACCTGAAACTAATACAACATTATAAATCAACTATACCTCAATTATAAAATGAACAAAATAAACATTAAAGATCAGTCATTTGATCTAAAAAAAAGAAGTCTAATTATAATGCCTGCTTGTGTATTGTCACTGTTGTTAGAATTTTGCAGACCGTTTTAGGTCCTATGGACACAACAAACCACATATTCAAAATACATCTTCCCAGAAGAAGTCTTCTTTTCATAGAACATAGGTAGTTTGGTTTGTTATCTGGGTGAAAAAAATGGGGTCATCCTAGAGTTGATTTGTAAGTGTTCAATAAGGTTGGTTGGTTTCTCAGTTAGTTATTGTGAGGAGTATGAAGTAGAATTAATTTCAAATAGAATTATAGGCAGCTTAAAAAACACAACAAACCTCATATAAAAGAGTGTTCCTAACTGTCTGGGCTATTTTTCTTCTTCGTGGTAGAGACACAGACACTGGAGACCCTCCATGATGGAGATCAGATGGTGAGTAACTGTGTGTGAGCTGAGCTCATGCTCAACTCAAAGGAAAAGTACAGCTTTAGATTTCCTTCCTGTCCACTCTTTCCTTGGGAAAAAATGCCTGATCTCCCTTGGCTTTGGGTTCCCTGACTATAACATGTTGCTGATGACAATTATAACTGCAGAGGCATGTTGTAAGGATGGAATGAGATGATGCATGTAAAAGTGCCTGGCACATAGTAGGTGCTGGAAAACCAAAAGGAAGAAGCACTAGCATTTTGTTCTTATCCTGAATTTCATAGCTGTATACCACTGTGGAGGATTCAGACACCCTGCATCTCCTGAGAGTAGTGTTTTTCCTTGTTAACATTTCTACCCTAATGAGAAAGATTGTTTGTTTAAATGTATTTATTTATGACAAGACATCAGCCAGGAATATTCTAAGGTAAGAACTTACATATCTAACTAAAAACAAAGCACTATTTCAATCAACCACCATTTTAATGTCTCCCACCTTCTCAGAGTGAAAGGGAAAACCACTAGAAAACAATCTGATAGCAGTGACTGGGAAATTGTTTGAGAACATACCCAGGAGTCTGCGTTCATTTGACTCAGTCTAACTCACTCTCAAGTATTTTGTGTTTGTCCTGCAGTCTTTGCAATCCAGGACTGCCTTTTAAATACCTCTTTGTGCCACACTGTTTAGGGCACGTTTGCACAGTGCACTTGCAGTAAATGTGTGTTGAATAAATGGAGGACTTAATTGCTTGATGTTGTTTTAAAAGTGTTCACTGTTACATTTTTTAAAGGGGGAACATGAACTCAAATTTTGGAAACAGGATGTAGAGCAATAGCAATAAAAGCTACCATGGCTTAAACATTTATCCTGTACGAGGCTCTGTGCCAAATCTTTTCTGTTTTTTTTGTCACTTAATTTTCCTGATAACTTTACAAGATAACTCTGCTCTTTGGTGACAGAACTGGGATTTGAACCCAAAACTATCAGGCTGCAACTTCTTAGCTTTTAAATCACTACCTTTCTGTTGAAATTGGGGTTTCATGGCACAACACCAAATTTAGACCTCTAGAAAGGTCTAAATTTTCTGAAACTCCCTGGAAACATGAGGTAATCTTACATAAATAGCGTTCCACTTTAATGTTCATTTTTGTTGGGGAAATTGGGAGTGCCTTTACTAAGGCTACTTCTCCAGCCGCAGCACAGACAAGCATATCTTATTCTCTTGCTAACTCCAAAAGTTCAGCTAATCTCTTTCTTTGAATGGTTTGAAGCCTGTCTAGAAGGGGACAGATCGCTCATTTCCAGGTCCCTGCATTCCTGGGACACTGAAAGGGCTGGTCTCATGCATAAGTCATGAGATTACCTGGGCAGCCAATGGGTTTCTGGCCATTTGCTGTAATTCTGTTTGCATTTCCATAGGAAATATCCACACTGGCTACTGAGTTACAAGGCATGGGTGCCACCACAAGAACAGGCCTCTACATAGGAGCAGGAGTCTCTGCTGGGCTGGCTCTGCTTCTTATCTCTGGTGGTTTAATTCTCAAATGTAAGTTATTTGATGGTGCTTCTCTCTCCCTCTAATAAGGAACTGTTTATATAGGAACCAACCCAAACCTAGATATTATAATTATTAGGTTATATCGATTAGAATGAATACTCTTTAGTCCTTTCAAACCACAGGATTAAAAATAGCTCAGTTTTATTCAGTGCTTACCATGAAACAAACATGTTTTTATATTTATCATCGTCACCATCTTAGAAGGTAGGTAGTACTGTTGTCCCCATTTTTTACAGCAGAGGAGAGTAACACGTAGAGATGGTAAACTTTCAAGGTTTTCTCAAGTTTTCAGAATCAGTAAGTGGCAATGATGGGTTTCAGATTCAGGCAGGTTGATTCTAGTACCTGTTTTCTTATTTTGTAAAGAACATAAATCTTGTAAATTCATGAATCAACATTCACTTCCTTCTATGCATTTTGTATCTTATTTATTTCTTAGGTGTGGTTCTTTAAAGAGGGATAGCAGGTTCCTTTAACACTGGGTCATGGTCATGGTTGCAGCATGTGTTATTTTCCTCCATTGTGGCACTCAGCACACGTTTTACTTCTAAGTTACTTATGTTTATTTTAAAAAAATAAGTATAATGTATATTCATGTAACTGTGTATTTAAAATGTGTCCAACTTAATGAATTTTTGTAGATAATTTCACTCAGGACACCATCACCACACTCAATGACCAACACTTCCATCACTCTGAAAGCCTCACGTACTTTAATAATTGTGATATATTCTCTTCTCTTGGGGGCAGAGGCCAAGGCCTTGTACCTCTATTATTTTAGTAGCTTTTCTTACTCATCTGTAAACATCAACCATGTGTACAAACCATTCCAAAACTTCCCAGGACTGAAGGAAGTGTCTGAATATGTGGGTTTTCACTGCTAAAACTGGGACAGTCCAGGGAAAACTGGGATGAGCTGCTCATCCTGTTTGGCTTAAATCTTCCAACTGCTTTATGTGCATTAAGTCCTCATAATTACCATGCTGAGAAAGGTACTAATATTATTCTCATTTATCAGTTGTAGAGTCATTGTGTTGAAAGGTTAAGTAACTTTTAGTCCAAAGCGACACTGTTAATTGATAGAGGATTTGAAACCAGGGCTACCCTGCTTACTTTTTTGTTATTCTGCCATGAGTGGTAAATGAATTGTTCAGAAGAAGAAGCTACTCACTCCTACTTACCTGAGTTTATGGAGTGATAGCAGTGGAGTTTGGAATTGACCACATGAATATGGAGTCTATAGGTTGATAAGGAGCAATGATAACACCTACTTTTAGACTTCTGCCAAGGCCTGGATAGTGGGGACCATTACAGTTTGTGTAAAAGGGTGTGGAAAGAGGTTGGTGAGGAGTAGAAGAAGTCATGTTTTGTACACACATATGATTGTTGCTAAAACTCAAGACATGACTACTTAGAAGAATAGATGGGCAAGTTGTGTACAATTTTCAGTCTTTTCCCTAGAAGATATTAGAGAAAGTCACACAACCAGGATGACAGGTTTTAATCATGACATCAAAGCCACAAATTGGCACTCAGAAATGTGCAGCAATCTTGTATCTTTCTAGTGCAGTGTCTGAGATGAGCATCACATATTTCACTGCTGCTCAAACCTCCCTCTCTTCTCACTGCACTGATGAAGTGTTAAAAGCCTGTTTCAACTACTTTGCCATAGCCATGACTTCCTTCTTCCTTTGATCACTTTTTCCAGAATCATCTCTCTTTCCATTCCTATTTATGCTTTGTTATTAGCATAAAAATAAGATCTAGTTCACACATTTCTCTCCAGCTACTCCCATTTCTCTCCTCTCCTTCACAGGCATATTTCTCAGATGAGTTATTCCTACATTTTATTCCTCTGTACTCTTCAAACACCCCCACCCCCATTTAGCTTCTACACCTGAATTGCCATGGAAGTAGTTTTAGTTCAAGCTTGGTGATCTCCATTTTGATAAGCCCAGTAGATACCTCTGTCTTCATTGCAGTGCATCCATCTTTCAGTAATATTCAACTAAGTTGACCCTCACTCATTCCAAAAAGATCTTCCTTCTCTTGACGTCTGAAACACCACTCTCACTTTGGCCACTCCTTTTCAGTCATTTTTTTTTTTTAATTTTCTCTTCTTCAGCATGATCTTTAGGTGTTGAGATTCCCCAGAGCTGGTGTTTCTCCTCTCTCCATACCCTCTGGATGATGATAACCTGTATTTCCATAGACTTCAATGTCATCCTTAGTTTCTGTTTTTGACACTCAAGGGTGTTGGTACTGATTATCCAGCTGTTCAGGTGTTATCTCCACTTACTTCTCTCCCACCTTAATGTGTCAGAAAAGGAGCTCTAGAGTCTCTGTTCCTCGCTGGGTCTTCATCATAGTGTTTCACTACCATCCAACTGGTTGCCTAAGCTAGAAGCCATCCTTGAATTCTCTCCCTCTTCACTCCTAACACACAATCCCAACTACACACAATCCAACTTCACTTCCTGCACTTTTCCCAAAACATATCTAAAATCCATTCATGATTCTGTGCCTCTCTGTCACCACCTTACTCTGAGGCAGTTCACGATTTATCTGCTCTTTTTTTCATACCTCCTTTTAGTTTATCCTCCACATAGCAACCAAAGTGATTTTCTTGAAACCCAGTTATATCATATTTCTGGCCTTCAATTATTTCTTGTGTCTTAGGATAAAACCCAAGCTCCTGATTATGACCTATAGGGTCCTATAGTATCTAGCCCAGCCTCCATTTCAGACCTTATTTTGTGCTACTCTTTTATTCCAGTCATGCTTTCAGTTTCAGCCACTTATCACCATCTTTACCAGGGCTTTACTCAATCCAGAATGCTCACCCTGGTTCTTCATTTGGCTGACTCATTCTCTTCTTTCAGAACTGAGCTTAAAGATCATCTTAGTCATATGTATCTGATCATTCCATACTCCTAATTTATCTCTCCTCCCCTTTCCCTTTTGGCAACCATAAATTTGTTTACTATGTCTGTGAGTCTGTTTCTGTTTTGTAGATAAACCTATTTGTAATGTTTTTAGCTTTCACATATAAATGATACAATATTTGTCATTCTCTCTTATTTCACTCAGTATGATAATCTCTAGGTTAATCCATTTTACTGCAGTACTTTTCTTTCTGTCACATCACAGTTTGAAATTATTTTATGTTTTCTATTTACTTCTTTTTCTTAAATGCTTCCCCACAGGAAGACCAGCTTGATGATGTCAGGGCTCATAATTCATTTTTTTGTGTCCCTGGTGCTTAGCATACTACCAGATATGTAGTAGGCACTCCCTATATTTGTTAAATATGAAAATATATCTTTATTACTTTCTATCACAGTTTATGTAATAAACCAAGACATATATCTGTGGTTTGATGTAATTCAATCTTAACTGGTAGACCAGATTTCCCTAAACAATCTTTGTCTCCAGTTAGCCTGTTTTGTTTTTTATCTCATTTATTTTATTAAAGCATTTTAAATTGACCTTTCTTTGCCTTTCTACTTAGGGTATTCTAATAGAAAAGAGAAGACACAAAATTCAAGGTAAGAATAATGTGTAGGATTGGAGAAGGTGGGAATCTTGGATGACCCTTCAGCTGATTGAGCACCTACTACACCCAGGTTCTAGGTGGCCATTGTTTACACAAGTGAACAAGAAGCTCAGAATCTACTCTCAGAGCTTTTTGTAACCCTGCCTGGTTCTTCTTAACTCTGATTGCCTGTTAGAATCATCTAGGTCACTTAAACATATTTATCTGCTCCAGAGCAAATGAATCTTTGGGGATGAGGTCTCATCATAGTGAAAAAGTGAAAGAGTTAGTTGCTCAGTTGTGTCCGACTCTTTGTGACCCCATGAACTATAGCCCACCAAGCTTCTCTGTCCTTCTCCAGGAAGGAATACTGGAGTAGGTAGCCATTTCCTTCTCCAGGGGATCTTCCCAACTCAGGGATCAAACTTGGGTCTCTTGCATTGCAGGCAGATGCTTTACTATCTGAGCCACCAGGGAAGCCCTTATTGTTCTAAAAACTTTCTAGGTAGTTTTAATGTATAAACAGAGTTGAAAACTGCTTGTCTATCATATTGCAGATTTAGACTCCATTCCTAACTACACTACACCACACACACATAAAGCGTATATAACTTTTCCTGGGTTTCGGTGACATTTGGTACATGGGCAGAATGAAATATATTTTAAGAAAAAAATGATTCTGTCTACTGAATATTCTCTGAAGCTGCCTGCCAGTGCAGGAGACATATGACATGCAGGTTCACTCTGTGGGTTGGGAAGATCCTTTGGAAGAGGGCATAGCAACCCACTCTTGCCCAGAGAATTCCAGCCCTGAAGGCTACCGTCCCTAGGATCATAAAAAGTTGGACAGGACTGAAGTGACTTAGCATTCACACACACTAGATGGTATAGTTATGAAGACAAAATAGTCTGCAGTAAAAAAGTCAAATAATACCAAATAGAACATTTAATCATCAATGGCTTTATATGATCTATAACCAGTATTTATTAGAGGTGAAAATGGAAATGTTGCAATATCAATAGGTAATATTTACATTTATATGTACTACTAGTTCATTCTTTATGAAATTATTGGGTTAATGTTTTATCTCTACTTATAGATGTAAATTCCATAGAAAATTAGGAATTTATCAGCCATATTAACAACTGTATCCCCTAGTGCATACCTGATTCTTAGTATATACTTCATAGATATTTGAGGATTGAATGGATAAATGTTCTTTACAGCAGCCCTGTGAGAGAAAAGCACTTATTCCCATTGTATAGATGAGGACCCTAAATTCACTAATATACAGCCTCCAGGAGCTTTTTGTGTTTTGTTCACTGTTGTATCTCTTGATGCATGGGCTCAGTGTGTAACACACTAAATAGTTCTTGAATGAATAAATGGAAAAGGCAAATCCAACTTACCCTAGATCATCTGGATGGTAAGCAACAGAGGTAGAATTCAAACTCAAGTCTCACTGGATCCATAACACATTCCTTTTACTTTTTGGAATTGTTTAAACCCACATAATAATTGAAATAACAGAACAATTTGAGCATGTCATTTGATATTTTGTCACATTTACTTTGTTTCTCTCCTTACGTATACAGTTTTGTTGTTCTCCTGAACCATTTGTACAGGTGTTTCAGACATCTAGACACTTCACATGAACACTTTAGTCTGCACTTCCTCAGAATAAGTATGTTCTCTTAGATAACACAATTCCACTTTTATACCTAAGAAATTTCAGATTAATTTAAATATGTACAGAATATTCCCCAGACTATTTCATTGCTATTCTATGTTTTCCCTTCCTAGTCAGGACCTGATCAAGGATCGTACACTGCCTTGGTTGCTAACTTCAGCAAAGCCTGTTCTCTAAATTCTATTACATGTTGTCCAGAAAATGCTTAACTACAATACTTTATTTCTACAGCCTCATCACTTTGGCCAACCTTTCTCCTTCAGGGTTGGCAAATGCAGCAGCAGAAGGGATGCACCTAGAAGAAAACATCTATATCATTGAGGAAAACGTATATGAAGTGGAGGATCCGTACGAGTATTACTGCTCCGTTAACAGTGGGCAGCAATCCTAACAACCTCTGGGCTCTGTCCACCTCTCAACACCACCAGATCCAACCACTACATTTTGGGGCTTGGTGTTGTCTTCTTTGAAAACATGAGATGGATCAGCTGACTGATTTTAGAAATTCTGTCCTTGGCCACCGAGCCGAGTTTTTCCATATTTTAAAGATAACTAGCTCACTCGAGGATTGAGCTGGGACCAGTGTGGTGAAACACAGACACTCCATTGCCTCTGTGTTCCATCCACCCAACTCAGAGACTGTTAATTGGGACGTTAAAGCTCGAGTGGGCTTTCATAGAGAGTAAGAATTCTTAATATGGGATCTCTGGAATTCTAGATATTCAGTTACATGGTGTGTCCATGAAACTCCTGAAAATACAGGGGAAATTAAGTGCTGAGATATATGTGTGTCTTCTTCAATTCAGGAAGCCTAAAGGGGTCACAGATTCTCAAAGAGCTCTGTGATCCATAGAAGGGGTTAGGAAACTACTGGCGTAGGACAAGATGGTCTTGAAGATTCCTTAAAAGTCTCAAGGTTTATACTTCTTTGAATGTTGACTCTGCGACAGTAAGTGCCAATGCACAGCTCTCCTTGACTTCAGTTAAGAAGATGACCCAGCAAGGCCTGTGGTATGGCAGAGGCTCCTGGAGAAAAAGGAAGTATACTCAGTGCGTGTTGACCAGTTTTGCTTGGGGTGTACTCAAAGGGAAAGATCTCTGATCGACTTCTCCATTTATGGAGAGAAATGAAACAGTGTTTTTCATAAAAAAGAAGCAGTGACTGGGACCCAAATTCTGTTCCCTGGGGTAAAGTAGATAAAGGGCTCTAGCCATCTTTATTTGTCAGAGTCAAATCCCTTCATGTTTCGGCAGTGGTCCTTAAGTTTCAGTGCCAAGATGGTTGAGAGTAGGTCCATCTTGCCTGTTTTTTTTCTCCCCAGTTATGGCACAACTCTGACACATAACAGAGATTTACTTAATATCTTTGGAGTGAAAAAATTAAATAAGGATAAAGGTAAATTTTTGGGAAAACTTTTCCATTGAAGAGTTCAGATAGAGTTCTGTACCCTGTCTGTTGGGGAACTCAAAAATACTCTTAAGCTCTTTTTGGTCTTGTCCAGCTCTTAGTTTCTCAGCATCTTCTTCCAGCTCAGGCCATGGAAGTCTATTACTCTCCTGTCTTCTTTCTCCTTTCTGCTGGATGAATCAACAGTAGAGACCCTTCTGAAAACGGCCTTCTCTGGGTGATGATTAAACTGCTACTGTGTTGCTTGCAGGAGATGTTGGTCACCAAGGATGCAGGCAGCCTGTTTGTTACAGGGTTCAGGCTGCATCAGGACTGGGAAGCCTTTGCTTTCTACTGGGGTTTGAAAGGGAGATCATTTTGCAAAGTTCCAGGCAGTGGCTTTTAAACAACCTGAAAAATTAGTCTTAAGTGTTTTTAACTTATGAAATTCTAGAGGGAAGAGATTTCACAGCACATTTAAACCAGGTCA